>VZRU01008084.1:346366-417517 GCA_013398155.1 Pedionomus torquatus
TATAATATAATAATTTAAATAATTTAAAAATGCTTAATGGCCCTTAATCTTTTGAGACCTCTTTTATTAGCAAGATGAGTATATTGGGAAATATTCATATATTCTGCATCTGTATACTCTGTGTTTGTATCTAGGGCTGTAGAAAAGTATAACTTGAAGAGATATGAAATATAATTTGAAATTTTAAATATATTTCATTTACCAGACATAGGCTGATAAATACCAAGATTTATTAATAATTTGGGGACTCTAAGTGTAGAATTAATTCCAGACAGAGAATGACATGGCTTGCACTAAGGATATCGCTGTTTGGTTCTGGGTTTTTTTTTCCTTAATTAATTTTTTTTTGGGTCAGAGGTTATATCTATGTTGACATTACCCAGAATTATGTCTCAACTATGTAGTTGGTGTCAGTGATTCAATAGTGATGACAGTGAGCTGGTATGAAAGATGGACAAGGAATATCCGGTCTCCCTTCACTTTTATTACTAGAAAATGCCATTTGCAATCTCCAATGCTGGCATCCTGTGTGTGGCTCTGAAGAGAGAATATACTGTAGTTACCTTTGCACCTTAATCATTTCAAACATCATCTTTGCTCTGCTACTGTAGCTCTTGTCCCCAGAATGGTATATTTGAGTTCAGTCCTCAAGTGTTGAACATGATATTGCTTGTATTTTATTCTGGAATGGGATTGAAAAGTAAAAATTATGTTGGAACTTCTCCAAATTCTTTTCAGTACATCGGAAAATTATGACAACAAAAATGCATGCAGATCCTGTGTCTAAGTAATGTTCCTTTTCTTTTAGCATCAATATTTTAGTTGATCAAACAGATTCAAATTTAAGTCTTCCCTCTGGTCAATAGAGTCCCCTCTCGGGGGAGGACCCTTTATCAGGGAGTATAGCAATAGGATGAGGGGTAACAGCTTTAAACTGAAAGAGGGTAGAGTCAGACTAGCTATTAGGAAGAATTTTTTTACTCTGAGGGTGGTGAGACACTGGAACAGGTTGCCCAGAGAAGTTGTGGATACCCCATCCTTGGAGGTGTTCAGGACTAGGCTGGATGGGGCTTTGAGCAACCTGGTCTAGTGGGAGGTGTCCTTGCCCATGGCAAGGGGGTTGGAACTCAACAATGTTTAAGGTCCCTTCCAACCCAAACCATTCTATGATTCTATAACATGACACAATTAATTCCTCTCAAAGCTACGACATCTGCTATCTGCTTCTTTGAACACTACCTTTGAAACTGTGAATGTAACCTTCACAACTAAGGGAATTAGAAACTTCTTGTCTTTAACTGAGGTTTTGATTTTGGCTCACCAAAACCTTTTCTATGAACTAGATCAGTTTTACTTTTAATTTGATGTAATTTTTACGTTACATCTAGACATGGAGTTGATTTGTCTATGCCAGGAGGAGTAGTACTCAGAATTTTAACCTCCAGAAGTTATGGCAGCCCCCTTGTTTCTCCACTTCAGTGGAGGCTCTAAAATCGGTACTAATTTAGTCAGACAAATATTCTCCTGTGAAAAGCAGTCATTTTTTAACTAGCACTGGACAAAAAAACTTCATTAGAACATGGAAAATGGCACTGCCTCAAGTCTGCTCCTCTCTTGTTAAACTCATTCCTAAGAGAGATTTCTCCTAAAGCGTTCATCCTTCTCTCCTATAGAGTTGCATGCATGGTCAAGAAAGACCTCGTGAGCTTAGCGGCCTCAGTGTGAGTCCAGTACATGGTGGTTGGTGTGAGGGCTTCTAGAAACTGCAGACTGAGTAACTAGAGGTGAATAAGGGGAACATGGGTGGCCTGTGCATTTCCTGAATGTTGATTTTCTATGTATACACGTTTTCCTCTTAATGATGGGAGTTGAGAAGACGGTGTTTAGCTGTAGAATCTTTTGCCCAGGTGTATGGTGAATAGCTTCCAAATGGATGTAAACAATCTGTTCTTTCCTTTGATGTGACTTCACTGAACACAAAGCACAGATAAAAGGCCCTCTATCATTTATTATAAAATTACTAGGAAAACTAGAAGCCCTTAGGACATACTCAGATCCTTCAAAATTTGCCAAGTGCATTTAACTATTCCTGTCTCCCTTTATAACAGCTTAAGTTGCAAGCAAATCTAGGGCCTCCCTTCTCTTACTGGACAAAAAGTGGTACTCTCTGAGCATTATATGACTGTTGGACAACAGGATTACTTCTTCTAGTTTGTTGCCTTTATGTTGCTTTTTGCTCCATTCCATGTTTATTTCTTGTGCCATTTCTCTGACTTTCATGTCTACTTTGATGAACAATTTCAGGTCAATACAGAGTTTGCCAGCTGGTGTTATCAATGGAAAGATTTTTTAAACAGTTTCAGAAGAAGGGATTTCTTGTGGGAAAGGTTCATTCACAGTTACAGAAGGTGGTATTTGATGAAACTGGTCAGAGAAATCCTTAGCATGACTAGAGCACCAAAAAATTTCCTAGAGAAAGAAGAAAATAGACCACTGATTTTTCTATAGTAAATTTAGTATCAGAGTCCTCCCCTCTCCAAGTTAAAATGTCTCATTGACTTGCATTTATTTAATTCAACTTGTTTTCACATGGTGAATGTAATAGAGCTTTCCAAAGATTGTGTATCGTTAATCAACAACATTTAGTAAATAGGCAGTATTGTGTGGAATACCAAATGCAAAAACATGTTTTCCCACTTGGAAGCTTGTACACATATCCCATCATTGTGAATGGTTGTTACATTCTCAAGGCATGTGGAAAAGGGCAGGGGAGATGCCTTGAAGTCCTCTACATGAGCATACAGGTTCAATTCATACTACTGGATATATGATGGCAGCATGTTTGTCTTTAAGTAGTTATGCTTCAAGAAAAGAGCCCATATTTCTGATATATGAATGATGAAAATGTACTGTAAATAGTAGAATGTGTTATGATATTAAACAAAAAATGCAGTCCTTTTGTTCATCAGACATGGGAATTACTGGAATGTAATCCTGGGACTTGATTTTTATTTTTTCTGATTGCCACTGTATTTAGAATAAGCTGAACCAAAATGTTTGACCTACTTTGCTCCCCTAGTTTATCAAGTTAGACCACCACTAATGGGGAAGTTAAATTTGAGAGAGAATAATGGAATTAGCTACTTACAAGGCAGTTTGTCATAGATGTTGCAAGGTTTTACTATGTATTGTATTAGAATTCGAGTTTATATGCAATCTGACAAAGTATCAAAAGTGGTAACACAAACATTTATCTAATTATGTTTCATGATACTCTTGTGCAATGTAAGCATATCATATGGCGATGCTTTTAATTAAAGTGACCATTGCTAAATCCCCAATCCTATATATCCTTCCACTTAAAAAGTCATCTGTTACTTTCATCTCACTATAAAATCAATGATTCCCAAGACTTTTCTATCCTGCAAGCATAGTCCATATGTGTTGACTGGGTAAGGAGCAACATGTGGTAGTACACATGATGTTTGAATTAAATAATGTGAGCATATAAATTATCTACAAGAAAAGTCTAAACTCTGGCATGTGCATCAGCTAACACATCATCTCAGTTTGTTTTTTTTCTTCTCTCATTTTTCTTAGCATTTAGTTGATTCTTGTAATTTCTTATAATAAAATACTTCCTGAAATTTGTTTGCAGCAAATAGATTGTTTTTAATATGGAAAATATTTTTTTTAGTAGGATAGAGATTTTATGATGAAAATCCAGACTCTTACTTTGTGGTTGTGGCTAAGATATTTGCTTTTATAAGGCAACTTCACAGCTATTTTTCAAATGCAAGATTATTCTTATGCATATTTTTAATTACAGTGATTCTAGTAGAAAATTTATGTAGCTGGCTTAGTTTTCTTCCTCCATTTGGAATAGTAGTATAAGAGCAGATACTTGAAGGAAATCTCTAGCCAAGAATAACATAAGGCTATTGTTATTTAGCCTTTTTACTATGTGATAGAGTTTTTAGCCATTCCAGAAAGACTTGGTTAACTTCTAAAGAAGCAGTGAGCTATCTGAAGGGATCTGTTTCTGGTGATATTTGGGGCCTCTCTGAGATAGAAGGAAATATAAAAGACTTCTTGTTATGCCTATATACAGTTCATGAGCTGTTGTAGTGAGCTGTCGTGTTCTGCAATGTAAGTGGCTGCTGTATAGGCTCAGTCATCAACAGGGATGGCAGGGAGCTGTTTCAATCCCAGCAGGACAGCTGTTGGATGAGAATCTGGTTAACAGCCTAAACTAGTTTTACTGAACCAAGAAAGTGGGGAAACTCACCCTAGGAGATGGAGATTATGACCATATGGAGTGATAGATAACAAGATAGAAAAAATACTAACTCAAAAGGACAGGTGCTTCTTATGTCCTGAGAGCTTAACTGACCATCTACAGAGAAATGTAATGCCAGTGCTTCCTGGCCATGCAATTGGACCAAGGCAACAGCTACGTGTGCTGCAGTGATAGGAGGAGTTTTATTGTGATGGCATGGGACAACTTGACTCCTGTGTAGCTGCACAGCAGAAAAAATATTACTCATTTGTCATACATATATCTCTAGAAATTTTTCAGTTCATACTGTATTTGGTATGGGAATTGCCCAGGAAATAGCACTGAGGCATGCCTGTGTATGCACAGGCACAGGATCTAGCTTTAGGGTCTCAATAAGGGTCTATATCCAACAATCCTCCTGAAAGCATATGGGAGTTTTCTGTCCTCCAGTGGCTGCAGAAATAACCTACTGTCACCAACCTGTCTCCCAGAAGTGAAGCCTTTGTATGTTCACACCACAGTTAATACCCTCCTGCTTCTTTGCCTGCCTGATTTTGACTTCTGCACAGCCATGGTATCAATATGACATCTGAAGTTTCCAGTCAAGCAACAGCTCTGGGGATAACAGCCCTCCCTAAAACACCACCTCTGACAACCAGTCCCTGCAGCTCTGGCATGACAAGGGCTCTAGCAATCCTGAGCCCACACACCTTCCCTCTCCCTTATGGTAGAGATAAAACCTCTCTGTGCAGCAGCTCATGTTTTGTCTGATTTCATTCCTATGTCTGCTGATATTTTTATTACCTTAATGGAATCTTTATTTGAGCTTATCTGAAGCTTTAGTCTGTATATAATTTTGCAGTAAAAAACAGGTCATTGACTCTGATTGTACAGCGATAAAAAAAGATATTTCTTTTGTGGCTACGCGTGCTTTTTTATTCAGTTTGTGACTTAAAAAGATATTGGCTCTTAAAAAATCTGATTTTAATTTTGACTTAAAGAAAGAAGGATTGGCACGGTAAAAGTTCACCTTTCTCTTCTAAATGTGAAGTGGAAATGTCCCTTCATTGCTTTGACTGTTTTTGGAGAGTCTTGATACTTTTATTTAAGTCTGTGGCTGCCTACACAAGGACACAGAACAGAAGGAAGGGTAGCTTGCACTAGTTTATCTCCTGGTGGTTTAGGTCTATGTTTGTTTATACTGCAATAAAACATGTCTTGCTTCAAGACAATTCAAGTTAAGACTTGGAAATGACACAGATTTTTGACAGATAATTGCATTTCTGAAACCTCTTGCAGAACACTGTCAGAAATGTTACATGGGTAGATTTTCTGCCTATTATTTATCTATAACTGGTCTAATTTGGTTCAAAAATTCTCCATCATGGGCAAGTGAGAATGTTAGTATTTATTGGGACAACATTGACAATAACACAGATAAAATGATATCTGGTGACTTTGTTTATGCTTTGGGAATACAAATTCCTTACACAGACTTCTGCTCTGTTGTATCCATTTTTCTTGTTAGATGCTGTCATCACAAAAGAGTCTACTGCTGCATCTTATTCAGACATCAGAGTCCCAGGAATTTTGTGGCTTAGTCTCTGGTTTCAGAATGTTTTTACCCAAATTTGTAGCTTTGGGACCTTGTTATATCAGCATAACTTTACAAAAACCTTTTAACTGTAATGTGATTTTTTTTGATCATTAGTGAACACAGCAAATTAAATCCAAAGGTGCTGAGAATGAATGTAACAAATTAAATCCAAAGGCACTGAAGACCTGATAGATAGTGTTGAGGGCATAAAGCTCACCCCATTGATACTCAAAGTAAGAGTTGTCCTGGAGTGTAATTAAGAACTACATGCTATGTTTGGGGGTGGCAGATACTCAGTTGTTTGAAAGGAAAAGTTTACTTACAGAGGAGGAGGAGGGGAAAAAAGCCTGAGTTATAACATTCTTGGTTTATCAAGAATCATAGAATAGTTTGGGTTGGAAGGGACCTTTAAAGGTCATCTAGTCTAACCCTCCTGCAATAAGCAAGGACATCTTCAACTAGATCAGGTTGCTCAGAGTCCTGTAGAACCTGACCTTGAATGACTTATGTATGTTCAGCTTCCTCAGGTGCTCATGAACATGATCTTCTCTTACAGTGGGGAGGGGCTTTGCTCCCCCAATCCCTGCCTTGCAGTCCATCCACTTGAGAAGTGTGGGGACAGATTTTGCCAGTGCAGACTGATGCAAAAAGTTGTTCAGTACCTTTGCTATTGCCATTTTGCCAGACTCGCTCATCAGGGGAGTGACACTTTCTTTGACATTCTTTTTCTGGCTGACATACCTGGAGCAGCCCTTATTATTACTCTGTGTCCCTTTCCAAGCTCAGCTTCAGCCATGCCTTGGCCTTCCTGACCTCATCCCTACACAACCAGGCAGTATCCCTGTACTCTTACCAGGATACCTGTCCCTGCTTCCACTGTCTTTGCCCATTAGTTTGACCAGCCAGTGTTGACTCAGTCATGCCAGCCTCTTGCTCTCCTTTACTGATTTCTTACAGCTCTGTTCTGCGCTCTTGTCTCTGAAGGCAGTTTCCCAGGGGGTCCTATGGACTAAATCCTTGAAGAGCTGGAAGTTTGCTTTCTTGCATTCTATGTATTTTACATATAATTAATCTTAGTTGCATATTGGATCTATCTGGATGACTTGCAAAATGGCTAAAAATAAGGAGAAAAAAAATATCTGCAATTATTGTATTTAAAAGTTATTTGAAATACTATTAACACTAGAAAGAGGTGGCATTTCCAGAAGATGCAGTGGTTTAACATTTCTCTTTAAAAAACCTCTGATTGAGCATCAGCTGCAATCTGATTTCTCCAATGTAAATATTTTAGCATAAGCCATAATTATTTTCTTTGTCAGATGAATTTATTTGGATGTCACTGAAATATATTTGTTTGGAATGTCATGGTTCAGTTACATTTGGACAATAGGAAATATTTGGACTATATTTGATAATAATAATAATTGAATATTATTATTCAAAATATTTGAAACATTTAATTTAAAAAGCATTAATTTGAATGTTTTTATTATTAGATACTTCATGTATTAGACACAATAATGGCAGACTTCATTTTTCAGACAAATAGGTAAAAATTGGAATAAAAAATTCACTCCCTTTCATGCTAAATCTACTTAATATTAGGTTTTTTCTTTTTATTCTTAGAGGCCCTCAAGCTAATCAGGCTTGGATTCTGTCTGCTGTGCATTTGTTTGTATTTAAGATATTAACCTGTCTAAGAAGTGCATATGATAGAGGATCATATTTCAAAACTGTGAATGTATTCCAGCTTTGTGAATCAAAGACCTTCTGACAGAGCTTTCACTTGTCAAAATAAAATATGTATTTTAACATTTCTATCTGCATACCCTGATGTATATCCTCTTCCAACCCGTATTTAAAATGTCAATTGCCTAACACAAATTGAGAACATCCATATAAAAAAAAAAGACCCTGTCTACGTGTTTGGAATTTTTTTCTGGTTTTGACTTTCAAAATGTATACATTAAAAAGAGGACTTAACAGTTTCACTTTAGTGTTGATATTGAAAAACCACAAGTATTTCTTAAATATTGAAAACTTCACTAATTCTTTTATTTTAACTGTTGCAAACTTTACTGTTCTGTTGACAATTTCATGTTTTATCAGCGTTGCACTTCTCTCCTGGTTTGCATTCTGTATGAGCACATTGCACATAAGATAAATTCAACAGGGGGACCACAGCTCATGGACATCCACGCAACTATGTCATGGTGCATTATATTCCAGAACTTTATGAAACAGTATTATGCCTGCAAATTTTCCTCAATTTCAGAAGATTGTTTTACCTAAATGATTGTTACTATCTTGAATTAGTGTATTTTGGGCTCTCATGAGTCTCTTGTCTTCAACTACAGACCTTTGAGGAGATTTATCCATTCTGAAGAAATATTCTGATGTCTCTTCCTTCAGAAAGACACAGATGTGTACAGAGCAAAGCAAGCAGAGAGGCACAGGAGAAAACTCGGAGCATTTTGAATTAAATACCAATGGCATATTAGTATTCATTTCAGCTAAACTGCTAATCTCACTAATTTGGTAGCTAATCTCACAAATTTAGCAGCAACAGCACTGGGGAGGACCTTTTAGGTAGAGAAAAAGGTCCTTAAAATCCTAAAGCACCTTGCCAGCACTTGAATAGAGAGGCAATCAGATCATTACTTCTCTTCATAAACCTTATCTTTTTACCAACCTGGGGGTGCACTTCCCTGTTTGTCAAAATGACAGCAGTCAGGTCAGCTCTCTCATACACAACAAAGCACAAAGGCATACACAGTCTTCTCTCAAAGCTGGCAATAGGCAGCATCAGACAGGAATGAGAGTATTCCCCTGCACAAGGGGACGGAGTTAAGGGGGGGTACTGTTAGCCAGATCGGTATCTTCTCACCCATCTAATGCTGACAGCAAAGCTGCTGCAGAGCGCCTCTGAGGGCGCCGCTTGGGGAATTCACAGTTCTAATGCTCCAAAGAATATTTTCTGTCAGGATAGCATGTTTTGTTTATTTGCCAAAGAATATATTGGATCAAAGATTTCAGGGCTTGTCTGTCTCAATATTTTTGTCATTGATTATACGATGTCTGTATTTTCTAGGTCACTTACATATTATGCTTATATATGAGCATGTCAAATAAATGTATTCGGTAATGTATGTTTAATGTGAATGCATCTGAACTATTATTCAAACAACGAAGAGTTCTTACTCCTTAATATGTTCCACTCGACTCCATTTGAAAATTACCACCTCTTATTTTGATATTATCCATAATCCCAAATACTATCAGCAGATATAATGGGTTTAAAAAACCATAGCGTTTACAGTTGAGCTTTATATTCTGATGCATGTTTTTCACTAATTAACCCATCTTAGTTGTTTTGTTTCCCAAGATGCTCTGTATTCATCATTTATATGCTCTATTTAACTCTTTTCAGGCAGAAGACAATATGAAAATATACAAGCAAGCTCCTGCATATGTTAGCCTAGTGAATTGCCCATTGTTTGATGAATGTGCTAGCTGGAAAGCGATTATTGTAAGCGAATAGAAAATTCTTGATCTCTTGTTTAAAAAAAAAGAAAAGAAATGTACATATTTTTTCAGGATATAATATTCCTATAAGTGGCAGATAGACTCTATAGGACATAGTACATTCATACTGAAATTCTCATTTTTTTTAAAAAAGACGTTTTCAAAATTATTATAGGACTAATATTTATGATACACCATGAAATATTGTAACACTGCTAAACAACAAACCCTGCAAAACCATTGATGTTGCCTTTGTATTGTCTCCACAGAATCTCTGAATGCATTTGTATGTTTGGAAACGCGTTTTACCAAAAATATTTTAACCTGAAGTGTGTGATTCATATCCCAACAAACTGATTTGGTAAGTAGATGTTACTACTTTTGCATAATTCAGTAAGATTAAATTGAAGATTTTTTATTGGAATTATATGAACATTTCAAACAAAATAGGAATTTTTTCTTTCACACCTGGAGAAAAGAATGTTACTGACATTCAGAACTGTAATGGTTTTAGTAATGCTAACTACCTCTGGCAACCAATGTTTGAACTAATTCTTCATAAAGGGAATAACATTTTTAATGCTCAAGAGGTTTGAACTTGTTCTTGAGAAACCAGTGAAGACATCATTAATATAGATCTGAAAACTTCAGCCTAACTATGCAATAATGCACAGTTTCACCTTCTATGAAACGCATTATTGAGTATAATGAATCTATAAACCTTTGGCTTTTATTTTTATTGTGATGGTTACCTGTGATTGCTTTTCCTGGCATAGGTTTCTTGATACTAGATGAACAAACCATATATAAACTCAGTGCTTATACTTAATGCCTAACAGTTGCATAAGTCAGAAAAGAGGCAAGGGAAGAGTTCACGGTGCTTATGGAAACCATAGACTTGTATGCTATAACCTTCCTGAAAAATATATTTTCAAAAGTAACTGCATTCAGTAATTCTGCATAAATATCTGTACTATCCACTTTGATTATCAAATATGTGCTGGCTTTTTTTGGTGTTCGGTAACATGAGATGTTACATAGTGCTTATGGTGGGTACCACATTGATCTTCAGCCTGACAGACGCTTCCTGAAGTCACTAGCATTAAATCTGGTGATAATGCATATGCATGATGATTTATTTCAGTATTGAGAAGTTTTAAATGGAGGAGAATGAAATCCAGTAGAATATTCAAGCTGGGTTTGTGATTTTTTTTTTGAACTACAGACTGGTTTAGGCTGTGTGCAAATCTATGGACATTCCTCTTTCCCTATACTGTATGAGGTGAAAATATTGTTATATAGTTTATAGCACTGAAAATAAAAGTTATAATTAGATTTGTTTTCATCAAAGCCTATCCTAAAGCTCCTGTTAGAAACAACTAGACAGATTTACTTTACTAAAAGGGCAGCACAAGAAATAAATCAAGTAAAATATGACTTAATGCCTATAAGCAGATGGGTGAGAATCATAAAACACCTTTATTCAAAAATATTTATTAAAAATTGGTATTTCAAGTGGCTGGAACAGAAATTAAAATAATTCCCAAAGCACGCATAGACATGAAACTTCTAAAGGCAAATTTGAGACTGGCTATAAAAGCGAACAAGAAAACTTTCTGTTTGGAACAAGTAATTATCTTTTAGGATTTTATCCCACACTGTATGAATGCACTGGTACCCAATTTAGCTTCAAGCACAAGTCTTTCATTTGTTACTAAACTCAGTTCTGTTTCTGTACCTGAAAGAAATGAGCCAACATCATGTACTGACAATGTGTATAATATATTGTTTTACAACTTCACATTAATTTTCTGGATTTAGTAATCATCAATGAATTAACAATGATGTCTGATTATTTTAAAGGAAATTTCTGTCTAATATTGTCAATACCAGATTAATCTAGAGCCTGAACTTTGTGGTATAAATTCTGGAAAGATGATAGTTCTTTGGGTGAATTCAGCTTGAAACTAGAAATAGGTCATTTATTAAAGAAATCACAGAAGTAAGAGAAATTCTTTCCTTCTCTGGCATTTCTACCTCTTCCCCTTCATGTATTCTGTATTACCAATGTACATGTTTTTCCCAGTACCTAATCTTTTGCCAGTATGTTAGAATGTATTCATCTTTCTGAGATTTGTTACCTACTCAAGTTTTATTGTAATTGACAGTTCAGGGTAAGGCTGTCCCTTGAGTTTTTCATTTTATTTTCTGTTGAAATGTTTACTGCCTTGTTCTGGTAATCTCTGCCAGTGAGAACAGAACAAAAAAAAGGAGGGGTGATATCCTTATTTTAGAAAGAACACTGCAAGGTGACCAAAGATCGGAAGTACGGACACTGGAATAAGAATTACTAAAAACTTATTTGTGGGCAAATGCAAAAGCTACCTTCCTTCCTGGATAATATTAGCTTTTAAATGTGTGAAAGTAAAGTCTTCCATTTGCCTGGGAGAGCTCAAAGGGATTCATGTAGGGAACCATGATTCCTAAATGACATTCATTATACAGATCAATAGTTTGGGTGAATTTTGACTGCATTTAAAACCCAGCACAGCATTTCAGGCTGGATGGCCCCAAATAAGGGCTTACCAGTTTAGCATTTATTAGCATTCAAGTTTCAAACTTTGGGCTCTGTGCAAAACTAATTATATATTGCACTCTGTTATACAACTTGCATAATTGTTGATACACTTTAACTGATCTGAAAGGGGAAATACATTGGACACGGACAGTTCAAACCGTTGTCTCGTTAGTCATCCTCACAGCCTTATTTTTGAGAGTTGCAATTAGCTAGGTACAGTGAATACAATGTTCATGGGAGACAGCTGAAATGGACTTGCTGCTCCCAGGTGCTCCATGAGGTTTCCTTCCCTGGCTTCACTGTGCATGAGAGATTTGAATCTTATGTAAAACCAGGCCTTATGCAAGGATTCTGACTTGCCTGTGTTCACTGAGTCACTAGAGAAGGCTGCAGGTACTCCTCTGCTTTTTTAAATTTTTATTCAAAACATTTAGAGCCTAACATCCAGAGAAGCAGCAAGTGCTGAAAACATCGTTATTTCACGGGGAGCATTCAACATCTTTCAGAACTGATGCTTTTCTGGATGGATTTGGCATTGTCGGCTTGCTTTCACTGTTATTGTCTGATTGTTTCATCTGCATTTTTTCTCTAGTTGTCATTGGCGTCAAAAGAGAAATAAGACAACTGATTCAAAGGTCAGAGACATTTCAGATTTGATGAGTCAGTGACAACAGAGCTTGGAGAAGTAGCCCTTGGCAACTTTAAAATAGTGACAGTTTTGATGGTGAAATGGTTATAGACAGCTGTGAAGGAGTCTTCTTTCTACACAGAAGGATAAATAATGAACTAAATTTTTATTGATGATATATGCAAAAGATTTAATTAGACACAAGACTGATCCTTAGTTTTCATACCCTGAAAAGTGACGGAGGGTTGAATGTTATAGCTGCTTCTATGAATGGATCATGCTCACCAGCAGGTGGTAGGAGGCAGGTCTGCTAGGACTAAATCTCAGAACCTGTAAGATAAAAAAAGATACCATCTTTCCCAAATATATCCCTTGTTTTGCCCAAACATATGCCTAGTGCAAGCAGTCCTACGCAATCAGAGACAAGCTGCTGCCTATGTGGCACCAGTAATATATTTTTTCTCCCTATACCAAGAAAGAAACCAGAGAACAGCAGTGAAATATAAACCTATGTTAATAACAACCTGGCATTTAAATGATGGGACCACTGTTAATTGTCTTACTCCTCAAACTGAAGGTACATCTTAAAATTAAAGTAATGAGATGCATTAAATCACACAACGTTTCCTGTGTTATGGGTCCTCAGCTGGCAAAACCATATGTATTGCTCTGCACCCTGGCCTCTTCTTACATCATTTAATCACTGAAAAAGCTAGAGGAGGAATCAACGTGAAAATGCATTTCTTACAGGCGAAACCACTGACTGCATTATCTGCTTTGTTTTGCAATAGAATGTCACCAAAAATGTCCACATCAAATTTGTTTCCTGTTGACTCAAATGTAGAGTCTAAACCAGAGAGAGAATCTTTGATAATATTAAAAAAACTTTCTTGCTTTATGCTTTGATTCTTGCCTAGAGTAGAAAACTGGTCATGGAAAAAGTAGGTCACTGAAATAATTGCTGTACTGAAAATAATATAGCCTGACAGTTCTGGGGTTGAGCTACTGTATGTCCATTGGACTGTAGCAGGTTTAGAGTTTCTGTATTAATATAAAGATGGAAGTCTCTAGTACTTAACATTAGTTATGTATTTGTACCTAATCTCCTTTAAGAGGTGCTTTTTTGTCAGCTAGATGAGATTTATTTTCATTTCCTAAGCTACCTGCCAAGTATATTTAAAACAAAAAGATAATTCATAATTGCTCTTGCAAGTACTACATTTTTATTTTGCCAGGTTCTGTGTGTATACACGTCTTTCTGATCTTCTTTGCTCCCACTGTCCAGCTTTGTTCAATTATTTAGTGCTTAATTCCACTAATTTTTACACAAACTTTTAAGGAGATAGGTTTTTTCTTTTAGTAACATTGCAATTCACTTATATAACAGCTGTTTATGTTGGGGAAAAAAAAAAAATAAAATAGACAAGGATGGGGGTGAATGTGGAAAAGGAGATCCAAAGGATAACTGAAGGTCAGATTGGAAAGTCTTTATGTTACATTAATTCCCAACTGTTGCCTTATATTCTATACTTGGCATACCATGGGAGAAAGATTTGACTGTGTGAAATATGTTTTCCTGCATTTTGTGATCTCATGTCAAATATCTGCCATATAAAAAAAAACAAAAACATAATCATAACTGAAATGAATGTTTTAAACCTACTAGTAAATATACTCCTTTCTAAATCATTTACATAGGACAAAGTAAAGGTAAGAATAAGGTTATGCCTTCCAGTAAAAATACATAAATCAACAGGAGGAAAAGTCTCCACAAAACACAGGCGCTCCAAATCACAGGTTTTACTGAAGACAATATTAGAAAAATAAAACACGAGTGTAGTTTTAGAGACAATACTATTGCTTCTTATGTTTCACAATTCCATTTTTAGACAGCCAAAAGCTCTAGTGTGTTAAAAAGTCATTTCTCATGAATTATACATTTGTTCTTTTTCATTTGGCTACAGTGCCTTTGTCATATGAGTCCTCAAGATACCGAAGATGTATGTATGATATGTTGAGATTTTTGTTGGCAGTATGCACAGTTGTCTGTTCATGCTTTTTGACTTGTTTTGTATATTTATATGTTGATGAGATTATACGCTGTCTTAGTGACTGATTTTATTTTCAGAGAGATGCTTTGCTTCTGCCTAGATGTTTGGTTTTTGTTATAAAGGAGGGGTTTGGGAATGTGAGTATCACATTTTAAAAATATTCCCTTTAGTTTTTAAGGAATAGTGGGACAAATGTGTTCATCAGCCTCCTGGCTGCCCTTACACCTTACAGAGAGATAAGAGACTGCTCAGTTCATTGTCACTTGTGGACTAAACATTCTGGACACCTCCTGTCCAGACCATGTTGTAAAATGTTTTAGGCAACCATCTTAGCTCTTACCTTCACAAACAAGAATACAGCCCGCTTATGTATGTTGGGAAGAACTTATTTTCCACTTGGTGTCTTATTTTTGAGACTGTATTACTTAGGCTGTACATAATTTTCATGGTATGAAGATGTATACTGTAACCCTCAGCTGTCCATTAGCAAGCCAGTAATTTCCTCTGCCTGTCACAAAACCCCCTCCCAACTGTCCTGCATGCTAATGAGACGTTTGGTATATTTAAAAAAAAAATAAAAAAAAAAAAAAAGAAAAGAAAAGAAAAAAAAAAGAAAGCAGAGGCAAGTAACCTCCAAAATGGCATATGTAATCTATTTCTCATTATGGTGTTATTTAATTGGTGGCGTAACTAAGCTTGAAAGAATGGCTCTGCAGTGGTTAGCGACATAATCTAGGGTGTGGGCTCCATTTTGCGTTTTACCAGGGATGACTCGTGTCACATTCAGTCAGTAATTTAGTTTCTCTGTCTTCTCCATCTGTAAAATGAACATGAATTCCCTACTTCACTAAAATATTCTGAAGGTAAATAGATCATCTTTTGTGACGCATTCAGGCACCCTCCTCAGAAATCAGATAAGAGTCTATCAGACACCAATGAATTGCAGAAAATATTTTCTGCCATTGAGAGAACAAACAAACATAGTTGTTTCTCATTTTCACAGCATTTACCCTAGCCTTGAAGGAAAGGCATTGTCTTACTTAAAGTGATTCCCTTGACCTCTGCTTCCTTTTCTCTTTAGCTATTTCTATCCTCCCAGATACCAAAGATTCCTTTTCACAGTCACTTGTTATCTGTAACCCTGATTGTTTTTCCTCTGCCTTTCTCTGCCCTGGAAAAGCTACAGATTAAATATAAATAAAGTAGTTTTTCTGCTTTCCAAAAGTTCAGTTAATTCTCAAAAATTCTGTTCTATCAAGTCAAAACAAAGTGAAACTCCTCCTAGACTGTTTTTTTTTCTAGTTTGGGTTTGTTGTTTTTTCTTCTGATTTGGTTGTGTATATCATTTGTTGTTGTGTTTGGGGTCTTTTGTTTAGATGGTTGTTGGGTGGTTTTTTAATTCAGTAGACAAAATAATACTTTAACATCTTACATTAGCTGCAGGATCTAACTTTATGGCTCACTGCCATAAAAATTTGCAGATACAGATCTGCAGAACTTACCCAGAATGAACACCTACTGAAATTATTTCTTACCTTGATCAAAACTGTAATTTCTGCTTTTAGGTATTTGAAATGTTAAATTCTTTACCACCGTCTTCGGTGGTATGACACGAGTTAAAATCATGGCAGTTTGTATAGTTATGAGTATGAGTAATATTCAACAAAGCGAGTTAATACATGTTAACAGCCTCCTAGCTGATGGAGGCATTTTACCCATGTTACAGTACTTCTGGTTTTCTTCTGTCAAAATACCTCTCTCTGATTCATGGAAATTATGAACACTCAGGAGTTTTAAATTACTGCTATTTTGACACATTTGTCTTTGCTTCCTTCTTTTTAATACTGTAGTTATTTTAAGCATTAAGACTTTTTTATGAACCATACTTTAGTTTGTTCTCATATTTGCCATATTGCTAAAATCTGGAGCAGAACTGCTTTGGATCTTGCATGAGCTTAAGAAAGAAAACCAGCTGAAATGGGGGGTGGCTGTTTTCCCACTGCACAGAGGCAGACAGCAGGGCTAGGCAAGGACCTGCAGGTTGCCCCTCTGCTGCAGGGCAAAGAACTCATGCATGTGAGCCACAGGAACAGGAGATGCTCTATTCCTCTACCTGGCCCTAAGCACCATGGGAACTGTACCACAACCTGAGCTTGAAATACAAACTTCAGTATTATATTGCTGAGCACAGGCATTACCTGCACGTGAACACCAGTACAGGGAGGACCGCAGAGCCTGTGAGATGTGAGAGAAGGACCCTCCTCAGGGATGCCTAAGGACTGCTAAAATTATATTACTGCTACTATTAGTAGAAAGAAACTTTATACAGTACAAATGACTCAAGAAGATGGGATGGATAGAAGTTCTTACAGCTTCTTATTTCACTGAAAAAAAAAATTATATATAACATTAGGAAACTGTGATCTTGATCTATCTTTATTTTCTTTGCAATAAACTGAGGATAATTTTAAAATGTGTTCAGTTACTCATAGCATTTTTAAATGATGGAAGTTCTGTAATTAAAAAGGCAGTATCAGGGCAAAGTATAATGATACTTTGGAATGTACTTGTGGCAAATACTGGTAGGACATAGCTAGTCTAAGTATAGGAACTAGTCTAGGAAGTTTACATGCTTTATATTGATGACATTATTGCACTGCAAAGCTTTCACAGAAATAAATAATAATTTTACCTCTTTCAGATCATCACCATATACAGTTTGTATTTATACTTCATACTTCAAGTTTTGATTTCTTGTTTTGAGTTTATTCAATTTTTTTTCAGATGTGCCCGTGCAGCATAATTTCCCTTAAACTGAAATTCTGAGTGATGATGACTATGATAGAGCTAAATTTTTCCTTAATATACTCTGGGTATCCTTCTGAATATGGCCTAAAATACTAAAATAGGGGCAAAAGTTTGTTTTTTTTTTTAAAAAGTACAAAAGTAAGCTGAATATGTCATTTTCTTGTATTGAGAAACTGACCTGCAAAGACTACCAACCTGTTAACAACATTATGATAGTATAAAGCTAAAGTCTTTTCTCTCATGTACATTATTTGAAAATATTTAAAACATTCAACTCAAAAAGCTGATTAAAAAAGATCAGTGTATTGTATTTTATCAGTAACGTGGACAGCTAGGTGGTATGTGGATGGTGCTAAGATAATTAAATAAATGAACTGGACAATATTTCTGTAAAGTTGCAGACAGAGCTTTGGAGTCAGAAAAATACTGAATGCTACAATATACTATCAACCGCTTTTTATCTCATTGCTTATGATTTTGTTTTCTTCCAAATCATAAAACTGGACACAATGATTAACTTTGTAATGTATGCAATATTTTTAGCCAAAGAGAAAATGCTCTATCTCTTTTCCACCACAAATCTATGGAAGTAGAGGGTCAGATGGCTTTTATAGCCATGTTCAAACAGCATTATCAGAAAACTCTTTCCAAAAAGCAAACTGTCCCTCAGGCCCATCACTAAATTTGTCAAATGTTGACTGGTCTGTTTGCACCATTACTGTGGCAGATCAAGGGTCAGCACGACAGCAGGAAGAAACCTGTCATTTGAAAATGGACTCGCAAGGGTAGAGAAGGTGAAGCCGTGTGAAGGGAGGTGAGCGGGATGCCTGCTCTCTGAGATGCTGCAGTGTGGGGGAGTGAAGCTAATCCTTCCTGATGTGGAGGCTGAGGGAAGCTGCGGCCTCTCAGAGGGGGAAGGTCTGCTCTCCACCACGACAGTATGTGTGAAGCTGTCTGAAAACATCCCTGAAAAATAAAAGAAAAAACTGAGGGTTCCATTCAACCTTCCAGTTATGTTTTTAAGTACCTATATTTGAACAGTAACATGAGAACCAGGCACTGTAAGGGACAGCCATGTTGATGCTGGGTTTTCTACAGCTTCATGTAATTCCAGTTCCCAAACAAACACTGAGGAGCTAGCATTTTCCAAGAATGATACAGTTCTCTGTACTGGGCAGGACTGAATAGGCTGCACTAGTGGCATACATATATTAACACTGCAGGAACAACCACCATTTCCAGGACAGACACAAAAGAAATGTGCAGTGACTTAGCTGGAAAGACCGACGATGTTAGTGTTGCTGCTTCTAACAAACGATATCCAGTACAACAGTAGTTGTAAAGATTCATCCCTAATAAGTCATCTTTAGATGGCTTAGAGTTGTTTACAATTTAACTTAGTAGCTCATGAAGGTTTTAGTGTTTGGGTTGCTGGAGTAAAAACAATCCTACATTAATTCTCTTTAGTTCTAGAAGGCCCTTCTTGACTTGTCTTAGTTTGTTTTACTTGGGAAAAGATGTCACAGAGAAATTTCAAACCACTGAACGTGGTTCATTGACTGTCAGCTTTATACTGCAGACTGGTATTCTATATTACAAACCAAAAATAAGAAGCTAGAATGCTAGCTGTGTGCTGGACTTAGCATTTTAAAGTTAACTTTAAAAAAAAAATAAGGTTTGGCTTGACTTAGATCTTTTTTTCATTTGTCTTTGCTATGGAGGGACAGATATTTTTTAGTATCACTGTAAAGAATGCAGTAAATACTGTGAAAAAGCAGATGCTCTGTAGTTTCACTAATAATTTTAGAGTATGGATTTGACCGAAGGATTACCGTGGTTTTCCTGTATGTGCCTTACAAGGAAGAGGAGGTGTGCCATACCAGCCTGGTCTTGCAAGTTTGTATTCTTCTTGCCAGAATGGTAAGGAGGAAGCAAGTCCACTTTACTGGGGTTCACGGGGGGTGAAGCTGAAGGAAATATGAATCATGCCTCCATGCACTCAACCCAGAACGGCTTCTGTGGTGCAAAGCAAGTTTATTCTAAGCCTGCAATATGCTGGGACTTTGCAAAAAATTGCCAGTCTGTCATGGCAATCAAATACTCCAAAACTGAAAAAGCAACTTGTAATTAGACTTTCAAAGTAACCCAGAAGGTTTTAGACACTATCTCCAAGCCTCTTTGAAAGTTTTCCTAACTGAAGTTTTTGATTCATTTGTTGTCTGGTGGTTGTTTGTTGTGGTTTTTTTTTTCCCAAAAAAGACATAATTTACAAGCAAAACCATTAAGAAGTGAGTCAGTTATTTAGGTAGCATCACTCATAAAATGTCCCAAGTGTATTGAAGAAGCATTTTTTCTCACAGAGTTTCTGCAAAAAGATATGTCCAAGTCACTGGAGAAGATAATGCTTTTTTTTTTTTCTAAGTCAGAACAGAAATTAGGAAGGTGATTCACAAAAGAGTCTGAATATAGGTTTCTAAGACCATAATAAATATAAAGCTGCAGGATCCATTGTCAGAGATACAAGGATGTGGTTCCCTCTCATTATACAAATATGTTATCTGCAGTGCCAGCAGATTCCTAGCTGAAAGTCAACATTCTATTCTTTCCTTGACCAAAGATTAGATTAATGGTTGTCCCGGAATTATTGGTACATTACATTCTAACATACTGAGAACACTAAAATTAGCTAGTATTTAAATAAAGCTGAGTTGCTAAAATGCCATACTTGCAACAGGCATGTAAGGTGGATGTTTAGTACAGTATTTGTTGCTCTGTCCATCTGCTTGAAAATAATCAACTATATTAAACTTACAGCAGACATCTCTTATTCTTTGCTGTATAGTTTGGAAAAATTACTAAAAACTAAAAAAGACTAGACATGAATTGCATAAAGTACATGCAGTTATATTTATACTGCAGAAAACTCTCAGGTTACTCCTCATTGTATTAAGCAGTCAGTGAAAATATGACAATACTCAAAATAATGAATTCTTAGTGACTTTATGTATGGGACTATATTATTTTCCCTCATTAACAGATAAAAAACAAAAACAAAAACAAAAACAAAAGAAAAACCAACCCCAAAACAAAACAAGAGAGGAGTGTTTGATTAAAGCTTCTCAACAAAGAGTAGGGGTTATGATAGGGTATGTCAAAGTTTAGGTTATGACCAGCAGTAGAAATCCTAAAAGGTCCAGAGGTGTGACTAAACAGAGAAACTAGAAAAGCTCATTTCCCTCTGGTTAGAGGAATGAACAGTGGACATAATTGCTGTTGATGAGCGTCCACCAGGCAGTCATGGCCAACCCTCTCCTACACCAGCAACAGGTCCGTGCCTCCTGGCTGAGGGTGTCCCCAGTAACTGCAGGTGGTTCTCACTCTCCTGCTGGTATTGCATGGGGATAGCTGTTTAAATACTGCCTGAAGCAGGAACAAGGCTGATATCTTGTGTTTCAGTATCCTGGAGTTTCTTTGAACCAAGAGCTCTAGAATACACATGTTCAGGATGGTCGTGATTGGCATCAACCAAAGGGTCCTGGTACATTTAGATTTACAAAATGCCATAAGACACTCGGACATAAGACAGTAAGATTGTGTCATGCAACTGAATAGAAAAGTGGGGACTGCAAATAGTGGGATATCTTTCTGGTGTTTTTTTTCCAAAAAAAAATTCCCTGATTCCTAAAACCCATGAAGGAAGAGACTGCAGGTGCCCTATTAAACAGTTTTAAATAACAATATTAATATTATGAAAGAATAAAAGAATACAAAAAGCCAAATGTTCATTTTCTCTCTCTTTTATCACTTTCCTGGAAGGCATTATGTCAGCTTTTCTTTGCCACACTCTCATTTTAATACTTCTGCTGGTGTGAGGACCTCAGCAGTCAGCCTAGACCCTGCAGGGTGTGGGAGAAGAGTGGCCACAGAAGGGTCATCCAGGCTCTGTTAGCAGCAGAGCTAAGCCTCTCAGCTGCTTAGCTGATAGTGTGTTAGACTAAAGAGCGTAACTGTGTGCCCCAGGAACCAGGCAATTGCACAGCACATGCTCATTAGGATCAGAACCTCTGCCACCCGAGGGGCTGGTGAGCATCTGCCACTATGCCAGAATGAGGAGCTGCAGCTTCCTCACAGTACATCTTTTGTGGTCCATTGGACAAACTATTTTTGGTTCTGCAAGATCAGAAAGCGGAGGTGGGGTGAGAATTGGTTGAGAGAGAATTTGATGGCTTTTTGAGGGACAGAGTGATCTCATGAAGAGTTAAAAAAAGGTCTTAAAGCAAGAAAAATGGGAAGCAGCTTGACAGTACTCGAGGGATGGTTTACTGCAACTTGTTAATTCAAGTTGATGTTTAAACATCTCAAAAGGTTTAAAGGGGTTAAAAAATATGATGGCTAGAGCATTCAAGCCTGTACAATTGCATGAAAACCCCATGCCAACAACAAGAAACTGTTCTCACATGCTAAACCTGCAACCAGCCTAATCTGAAATTCTGGTTAGAAGCTATGGGTCCGCAGTTTGCATGCCGATTATCTGGGCATCAGTGATCTTCTCTTATTCTGTGCTCTGGTAATAGATAATAAACGGGCTGTTTTCTTAGGCATCTTTAAGTTCAGTTATTGGGATGCTGGAGGCAGATGGTTCTCAGAGGAAGTCTGTCAGCCCCAGAATTTGTTTCCCTGTTGGTTTGTCAAAGCTATTCTTTTGACCTTCAAGGTGGAGAACGGGGCTCATCTATTCACTCAAGCATTTGCCTGAGGAGAGGAGACTGAGGGAAATCAAGCCTGTTCTTGGATCACAGTCTATTTGGCTTGACGTTGTCAGTAAGCGTTATATATCATTGTAAATGTTTACTTAGCCTGTTGGTGAAGCATACTTTATAAGATGAAGGATATATAAAAGCAGTGTGGATACATGTAAAGAGGGAGACAGTTAAATGGCACTAGGGCAAAACAAAGAAAGGAAAGAATGAAATGTATTTTACTGTAACTCACCCCAATACACCTGCACTGAGGTGGAAATTGGCAATTATTTCCCATGATTTTGGAGACTAAAATGTGTCTAATAAAAAGGAAGACTGTAGGTTTTGGTTGATTTGTGAGTAAACGGAAAAGTGAAATTACTGAAAAGAAAATGGCTTCTGTTTTATCTCAAACCAGAACAAATAGTATTTTACATCTATATGAAAACACTTATTTTGATTTAAAATGCAACACTGAACGTTGCATGGTAGAAGCAGCATTTACAGTCTGCTCCTCTTTAGCATGTAGCCTGCATTAAAAGCAAAATCTGAGTCTACGTGAAGCCAATCCTAGAGCTAAGCAGGTCTCTGTTCTCCCAGGCAGCTCATGGTGTGCCCCTGCTGACAGGCAATAGAGTTCCTGAAACCTTTGCATGGCAAGGCTGATTCCAGCTTTCCTGCACAGAAGTGCTCCATCGTGTTACAAGTAGGGTTATTGAGAACCCAAGATCTATCGGTTAAGAAGCTTTTGGCAATGTTATGTGGGATAAAAGGAATTCTGCCCATGAGCAAGTCCATTTACTTGCATGGATGGGCATTCACGTTTTAAAAGTTTGAAACAAGTAGCTTTTACAGATGTGGTAGGTGCTCATGTTTCTAATTCCCGAATTATCTTCACATTTCAAGCTGTCTGGAATGTTTTCCCTGCAAACTTCTTGCCAGCAAAAGCTGGAGTTTAAATCAAAACCAGAAGTTTGTCTGGTAAAAGGAGTAATTCTTTTTTTTTTTAGATGAGAATTCTCTTTTAATTGTAACGATTGTTCTGTTTCTGCTTGGAAATGAAATTGCAAACAGCTAGATCAAAATGAACAAAAAATTTCCTGGGAAAAAAATAAAATCAAAAGAATATTCCTATTTTTGAGCAGGAGAAGGAGTTGCATTTTCTGTCAAACTCTTCCTATAAATATTTTATAAATCTGAAAGGGAGGTATTGTGGAATTAAAGGAGAAAACATTCTTTCTCTACTCATTCAAAAAGTATCTTCTTATTTCATGGTCGTTTCACTGATACATGCACAGCAAAGGCAATATAGATCCATTGGTGTGCTTCACCCAGAGTAGCAAGCCACTCCAAAGTCAGCACAAGCACACAATCTCACTGAATCTGAATGGCAACATCTAGTGCCATTTTTGTACAGGTGCCTATATAACACACAGTGCTGTATTGTATTGCAAAAGCATTTTTGCAGTCACTGTGGTACACGAGAAACCTTCTCTGTCTCATCCCATTCAGGTCAAAGTGGTTACACTGGTGTGATTGCAGCTAGAAAGAAGTGATGTAAATGCTCCTTTCCGTTTACTATCACTCAGTGTAAAAATAGAGCACGACTGGATCAGACTACTGGCTAGACCATCTGAGAGTGGATTTAGGGAATGAGAGAGATTTTGTGGGTTTGGGTGGGGGGGTTTAATCATTCCTAGAGACTATAAAAGTCGGCTTAAATGTCAAATTTCTGAGAAATTATTTCTATGAATAAATCTGATCAATATGAACTTTGCATCCATCCCCCATCTAACACACTTGGTGAAAAACCTCAGCTCTGATCATGCCTTCAAATATATTGGAAGTGCAGATCTGAACACCCTGGTTATTGCTAGCATATAATGTTGTTTAAAAAATAATAATTTGCCATGAAATTCTGTAGGCAACGTGTTAGGAAAGGAATTAGGAAATACAGTGAGTAAGAAATAGATTAGCTTAGGCTATTATAACTAACCTAAATTTTTTAAATGGCTGTCCAGTTTATCTCTCCTGCAGCTGTATCAGACCTTGTAATGGGATTAGGCTCTTCCTTAAAAAGCAAAAAAAAAAATGTTTTCAGAGCCATAGGTTTCTGGCAGGGAATAGCATTCCAGTTATCTTCCCCAAAGAGACGATGTGCTTTAGTAAATGCATAGAGGGGGCACCTATAGAGAGCGAGTCAGTGTGAACTCATTTCAGCATGATGGGGAGTGTGTGCATTGCACAACAGGCTGGCCCCAATTTTGTTTCCATACAAATGTTATTACTAGAATAACTTTATGGGTCACTATTGGTCAGGTCCAATGCTGTCTCTTCAGAAAAGAGGGAGAAGGAATTCACTGTTTAAAAAAAAAATAAATAAAATTTAAAAAAAACCACCTTGTGCTTTGGGAGTTCTGACCTGAGTTCATGTAGATATGAACTGACCACAGATGCCCAGTAAACTGCAGGTGACAAGATGCCCCCAAAAGAATGGAAGTCCTGCAGCTCAGCTTTTCAGCAATCTCCACTGTTATATAATTGCCATGTTCTTTCTGTAAATTTACTTAGTAAATGGAACATCCTGATTATTGAGCATCCTGACACAGCTGGCACTTGGAATTGAGGAGCCAAAAATCTACTAATACTAGCAAAGAAAAGCCAGAAGGAGGGATAGGCTCTGTAAGCAACAGTTGCTGAAGCTGTTGATGCTCTCTCCAGAGCGACATGCCCTGTCTAGCAAAGGGGAATATATATATGGGATTCAGTTAATTTGGTGTGTGTGTCATTTATTTCTTTGAGAAAGTCAACTGAATACATCTATGATTACTAACTGTACCAGGGTTTTCTTTCTGGAAGCATGGAAAGCATGCAGCACTCGGTGGAATCCAGCACGCTCCATTAGTGAATGCAGCACTCTTTCCTATACTTTTGAAGGGTCACATGCAGAGCACTGAGAACAGTACTGTCATTGCTCTTAGTGATTTATTTTGCTCCTGATTTAAGCAGGATTATGAATTGAGGTTAAATTGTACATCTCTAATCCCTGTCGTGGGTAGTTTCAGGATAGATATGCATGTGTCAGGAATTCTTAGCAGAGTCCCTGTTTAGTGTGGATGAGAGCAGAGGGGCCTGAGCTGCACAACCTGCATCAAAGACAAATTGAGAAGCATTGAGTGGGCTTGTTCCCTGGGATGCCCTGAATAATCCTTTGTAGGTGTGGCATGGTTTTTGTGCCAGGCCAGCATGTCTTTGGGAGGCTGTCCTAAAGCATGATTAGAAAAACTATGGAGTTGTGCCATTTTCAGTGTTTCTGCCCCAAGTTTAAGCAGAATTCGCATCAAATGCCTATTAATGAGAAAAAAAAATATTGTAATCACTATATTACAATTAATCAAATATATATTAATATATAATTATAAAAATAGGTATGTGTGTGTAAGTCTGTATGTATATTTACATGTATATATGCATATGAACACACAAAAATGCGTGTATGTGTCGTTGCTGTTATGGTTACTTTGATTCCAGGTGTAATGCCTACTGAGGGTCCCAGCCTGGCTGCCAGGAGCTGCCATGACTCTGGCAACACCCTGATCAGCAGAAGTCAGAGTGTGACAGGGGCAGATGATTTCATGGGGCAGGGCAGCATGAGTTGGCACTGGACCATAGCAAAAGAGGCTACAGCATAATCATCTCTTATTCTTGCTCCTCTGTGTTAAGTGTTGAAGGCTGGCATAGACTGTACTTGAAAGTTCTTTTGTGTTTGTTGAATACAGCTGTATGCAGAGTTTTATGCATAAAGTATGACAATCTGGTTTTCAAGTAGATGCTATCCTGGATTTGTAATGGTATTATGTAACCATGCTATCTCCCCACACATACACACAGGAAACAATGCTTTGGAGTAAAGTAGATCCTACTGATTTAATTTTTTTCTTTTTATTTTCCCCATTTTTTCTTGTCACGTGGTTGATTCCTGTGTAAAATAGGTGTATTGAGTTAATATGATGCTGAATACGTCCCAGGTCATCTAGAAGAACTATGTATTTGCTAAGACGTGAAGCTATAACTTCCATGAACAACACTTGCATTGTAGTGCATTAATTCAAGTAGAAAAAAGACTGATAACAGAGGTTTCCCCATCTCCTGGGAGTTCATTTTATGACCTGTCTTTCTACAAGCTAAGAACTGTTTGTCTCATGTTTGTGTATGATTCTAAATGAAAAGGCATACTATGTGCTCTGCTCCAGCCATATAAACAGAAACACAGACACAAGTCTTTATTGAGCCAGTGAGCTGCTCGGCACAAAATTGAACTCCAGCCAACTCCACCCCTCAACACTGTCTTAAAACCAGCTCAGATCTAGTTTTACATTTCCCTGTTAAACTTGTGTTGGGATTACACAGGCCTAAAAACAAATGGAAGGGGGAAAAATTACCTTGAGGTTAGGGCTTTCACCGGTAAAAAAGAGGGCTGCACCTAGCCAGGGAAAAGGCATCCACAGGATTCTCCTGCCAGAAAATGATAAAACGTTGGAAGTAAGAAATTTCAAGTGTTCAATCTGAACAGGAAGCAAATAAAGTATTGTGGATGGCAGAACAGAGAAAGTACTGTAGTAAAAAGTAATTTTCTCCAAGTGATGTCTCTGAAGTGCTAATGTTGTTGCAGAAGAGAGTTATGAAGAAAATCTCTGTTTATAGTAAAAGTTGCCATACACATTCCTTGATTTGTACCCATTTGCTGCAGAATCTGGCCATCCTCTTGAGTTCTGTGAGCCAGGCAGCAGCTCCAGGAGGAGAAAGATTTTGAGAGACAGCTTCAGTCAATCGACTATTTAGCAGACACGAATCAGAGTCACAGCAGACTCCCTCATCAGGTTCCCTCTAACTCTTTGATAAATTATAATGTATTCTGGAAAGTTCTGGTGGCCCGAGCCACTGAGCATGCCAACTTGTCTGAGTTTTTTCTAAAAAAAAGAAGGGGACTCTTGTCCCAAAACTAGATCTAGAATGGTACTAGGAACAGCAAGGTAGGAGGAAGGATGGAAACAATATTTTAAGGCTTTTTTCCTCCTTTTTAAGTTTTTTTTTTCCCAGTTTACAATTACTACAAAGATAAAACTCCTAGTCACAAAAAGCAGCTGTTCTCATTTTTCAGTCCAGAAAGAAAAATAAGGAACTAGTAGAAATGTTGTGAGAAAACTAATTCTTCAGAGAGATATGAGATAAATTTTAGGCTCAAGTGCAAGATTTGCAAAACCAGACGGCTAAATTTATGCATTCTAATCACTGTCCCCACTTTTAAAATGAGTAAGCACCAGGTACTCCCACTGTGATCAGTTGATATTAAAATTAAACTATCTAAATAATGGAATTTGAGTCTAACATGAGGGTTTCCACATAAAATGAACAAAGTAAGCCTGCTCAAGAGATTTAACTAAATGTTTAGCTTCTTGAGGGTAATTTTCTGATATCATTTTCCAAGTAATTTGAAACTACATTGTCATTATTTACAGAAATTCCCACACATTTCAGAAACTCTTGGGTGTCATGAAAAGGGAATGAATGTGTTATTGGAGAAGAGGCTCCATAAGCAAAGCTGTGAAAGCTAAGGACCTTCAAAGGTACTTTTAGGGAAGCATGACTTTCCAGAACTTTCCAGTATTTTCCTGCCCTTATTTGACTATTTATATTTAGCATTTTCTTGACATCAATAATCAACAAAGGTGTTATTAATACAGGATTCCTCCTGCTGCTGATTTTCAGAACAGTCCACATTGCATTTGAGAGTTTGATTTAGTTTGAAAATTTTCATGGTGTTTCTGTTAGACACAGGGCTACGGCACAGCTTTATTCCTACAAATATCATTAAAGAGGACTTGTTGAGACTGTAATACTTATTAAACAATTTTAATTCCCCAGTTTCATAAGCAAAAGATTTGGCATCCATTTTCATTTGAGTGTAGAAGCTCCTCGCATGCAACTGTTCATTGAAATCAGTGACCCCCAGGCAGCTTTGATGCAATGCATCTCTGATTTCTGATTGCGAGTCCAGAAGTCAAAAACAACAAAAGATAATTGTTTTATTTGTAGTCTTTG
This sequence comes from Pedionomus torquatus, assembly GCA_013398155.1. Taxonomy (NCBI): domain Eukaryota; kingdom Metazoa; phylum Chordata; class Aves; order Charadriiformes; family Pedionomidae; genus Pedionomus; species Pedionomus torquatus. The sequence continues at coordinate 374,674 of VZRU01008084.1, forward strand.
TTTTAATTTGTAATTTTGAAGTTAAGTGCTTCTAAAGTTGCCAGACAGCAGTGCTATTGCCTTAATTGCCTAATGTGAGAAATGTTTGCCAAGTGCCTTGGTGAGTGAAGAAATACTGGAATTTACTGATTAATAAAAGCCTTCTGTAATTTACTTTTACATACCATACTGACTTTCAGTCACCAAAGGAAAGTGGCCTTTGACTTGGCCTCTTTTACAGTCCTTGATTATTTGAACACAGCTATTTATCTGCATTTCAGATCTCTTTATGTACAAATAAATGCTTAAAAAAAAAAAAAAAAAGAGAAAGAAAAAAGCCCTTGCATGAGCAACATGCACAAATTCCATGGATCTTCTGCGTGACTTAAGCTGCATAATTGTACATTTAGTTCTAAAAATGGATTGCTTACACAAGGGAACACTAGCCTGCAGCCATGGTTGAAAGTGCATATTTCTGTGAAATATTCAAATGTGAACCTCAGTTTCCAGAGTGAAAATGAAGATTTACATATTTGATAAGATCTGGAATCGCTGTATCTCTTGCAGCAGACCTAGATGTCATGTGGGTCACTGGAAAGTTCACAGGCTGTAGTAATTAAATTGATGTAGTGCAGCAGCAAGTATCACTGAAAGAGTAACACAACATAGGTTGTCATTAGAAATCATCCACTTTATTATAGTTTTAGTTACAAATGAAAAATGTTCAAAACATTGAGAGTTGCCATTTGGACAAGCCTTTGGAAAGAAGTGTTCTCATCAAATTTTCCATGCTCTAAAGGTGAGGGCATTTGTCTCCAAAAAAAAAAATACATCTTGTATCCTTAGACTATGGTTTGGATGGAAAAGAGTGATCCAATTTATCTGAAGTTTGCAATAATTTGATACTTACCCTAGCTGCAACAGGAAATTAAAGTAATGATAATTTATGCTTACTCATCACTTTTGATTCATGGATGCTTACAAATTTCTCAAAGATAGGAAAACATTTTTACATTAATGGGTTAAGTGAATCCCCAAAAAGATAGTGACATAATTTTTCAAGTATTTAGAAAGCTGTAACTGAAAGTGAAATAAATTATATCCTCATTCTAATAGTTTTCCTAACAAAAAATTCAGTAAGTAATCTACCTGTTCTGTGGGATTGACAAAAGGAGGTGAATTGCATATAACAGAAGACTTATTGGAAGGTGCTGCCTAGGATGTGTGAGAGGATTTGCAGTCATAGTTCAGTGTGTTGGTGGTCAGCAATGGGGCAGTAGTTGGGATCTGTAAGGTACATACCATGTTTTCTTTTCTGCTTTTATATGACTAGAAAGATCCCCTTTATCCTCAGAGCTGGATGTTGTCCTCTCCCTGGCTCAGCTCTACACCAATGAGTTACTTCTGTGCAGGGTAGCAGCATCAGCAGTCCTGGCTCCTCCTCACCCCAGTACAAGATCATTTTGAATTGATTTGTATATCATCTGTATGTGCTGTGCATTTTGAAAAAGTCTGTTCTAAAGATGATGATCCATAATCAGATGCCAATTAAGCTAATTACAAGTAAACATATGTGGGCAGGCAATAAAAACAGGTATTGGTCAAAAAATCCAAGTTTTGGGAACATGACGATCTATGAGAAGTGATTCTTTGTTATGAGTTTGGCTGATAACACAATTTGGAAATCACCATTTATGAGCACGCATTCAGCTTTGTTTGCTAGTAATAAAATCCATGTGATTAGAACACCCTCAATATTTTGATGATGGGATCCAAATTCCTCAGGACTTGGAAAACCTATTCCTGAGTGTGCATGGATTAGCTGTCAAAGTGCTTTTGTTGGCAGCAAGATTTGGGGATCTGTGGCAAACACCAACATAAACAAAGAGCATGCCCAGAAAAACCTGTTTGTGAGCATAGTGTGAAATGTTAATGATTGGACCATTGTGGACTTTCAGACACTCAAACCTCTGTGCCAGAGAATGTTGGAATTTCTTTCAAAAATTATAAATTTTAAATATCGATTTCCTGACTTGATAAGCATTACATCTTCCACGGGAAATCCACAGTAATCCTCATCTTAATGCTTATGTAGGAACCGATCTTGGAACTAAATATTGGTGGTTGTTCTGATTATGAAATGATTACTTGAGATATATATGAGTATAATAAAATCCTACCTAATGCTCATAAATCTGTAATTGATTATGAGTTAAGTCATAGGGGGAAAATATAAATATTGTTCATGCTTGGGAAGTAGTTGGCAACATTTTATTTTTCTATCCCTAAACCTAAAACCTCAAAGTTAGGAAAGAAAATCTTATGCTGATTTAAAAAGAAACATATGGGGTAGGAGGGAAGTATTTAAATCCAGAAGAGGGATAATTCAGTAAATGAAAATGAAAAAAAAGGTTGAACTAGTAGGAAGTTTATAAGGGAAACAAAAGAACTAGAGACAAGTCTATGGTCATAAGAGAACGGAAATATATGAAGATCAAAGGAACAAAACAATTATACACAATTACTAAATGAGAAGGTAACCTCCTTACTTCAGGAGGACCAGATGTATTCAATAAATATTTCTATTCTATAGCTAATAAAGAGGTAGATGACGCATTTGTGGGATAGATTGATGAAATATTTTCCATCCTTGTGGTTATTTTTAGGATTATAGGTTATTTTAGGAGCATTTTTAAATAGCATCACCGGAAACAACAGGTACAGAATTTTTCCCTGACTCTTTTAGGAGATGTGTCTCATGAGCATTTTGGACTCTTAAAAATAATTTTTAATAAGTCTTGGAAAACTGTGAAAGTTCCAGAGGCCTGGAAAAAACCCTATATTGCCCCATTGTTTGAAAGGTTAAATGGATGGAATAAATCAAGTAATTATAGGCCTTGTCAATCTGAGCTCAGACATGAGAGACAGTGGAATGGCCTACATAGCTCCATTTTAATACAAAATGAAGCAATGCCACTGTAAATAATATTGCTTAACAGAGGCTCAGAAAAATATGTTTTTAGCAGATCCGTTTATTTGCAAGATTGTATTTAAAATAGTACTAATCTATTTTTGAAAGCTTTCATCTTAGAATGATGCAAAAGTTTGATAAATCAAGTTGATGTGGTACACATTAGATGACTTAAAACAGGTAGATGCCAAAATGGAATTTTAACCAGAAGGTCACCATGTTTCTAGCGTGAGCCACTCTGAACACCTGAACCTGAGTCCCCATCCAAACTCATACGAGATGTCATGGTCTAGAAATACCAATGCATTCTGAATCTGAAAGAAGAGAAAGATGTTGCTAAATTTGAGAGACTAGAAAGGACAAGTTTGTTCTAGTATCAGATGGAAATAAATAAGGAAGTTCATCAAGTATGAGTCTCTTTACATTCTCTCTGGAGGGAGGCTTCCTTGAACCTTCTCTAAAGACTGTTTCAAAGTACATCAACTAGTGCTAGTACATCAACAAACTGGCCAGCATGTGCCTCAGTCATCCCTCTTACCTTTAGAAATCCTCATCATGAGAGAAGCTAATTCTGAATTCTAGAAATCACCATCAGGCAATTACACAACTTTCAGCTGACAGTCCTTAGAACAACTTTGTATGGCCTGCTGCAATACTTTAAAAAAAAAAAAAAAAAAAAGGATGATTGTGTTGGCCAGCAGCTGGCACCTGATTTTTTATTTCCGATATCAAGGTAGAAGAGCTTTTAAAACCTATTTAAACAGGATAATTTGTAAGAGACATTTTGTGTAAAATAAATAAAGCCCTTAGCTTTCCAATGAGTAGTTCCTTGCAGTAAGCATGATGAAGATGATTGTGAACCTTGTGGTTGCTACAGTTTCCTACATTGCTGAATCACTTCACAAAATGTTTAGTTCATAGTGATAAAATTGTGTAAATATGAGTTGAACTGCTTTCTTTCCTTCTTTCCCCCAAATGCAGTTTAGACCACAGATTCTAGAACATGTTTCAGTACTAGCTATGATATCCAAAAGCTCTTTGAGAGAAAATTTGAACACACTCTGATATATATATGTATGTGTATATATATATAAGACTTCATGCATAGTAAGCCTTGGCAAGTTTCACAGATATTTTTGTCCCTTCTCTTCCATCTAGGGGTGTGCTATTTCAGATTGAGTTTAGTTTACAAAATTGTGACAGCATCCTTAGTTATTAAAACATAGGAAGAATGTTAAAGTCTTAAACTTTGTATACTATAGTTTTTGTTAGGAGTTTTGGGAGTTTCCTTGTTTGCTGGGTATTGAATGTGTGCAAGTTAATTCAAGATGGAGAAATATACAGTGAAAGATGCATTGTGTCCTTTCACATGAAGATACTCTAGTCTGTAATCTTAAACAAAATCCATTCAGATTGAAACTGGAGTTTTTTACTTTGTGTTTGAGGACCATAACACAACCAAACTAATCTTGAGGCATTATCTACATTTGGCTTTTGTTTGGAGAAAATAACCACGGTTCTAAACTAAAAATCCACATTTCGATATAGATAATTAACACCATTTTTATCTTGGCAAGGTGGAGATTCTCAAATATAAACAGGCTGCTTTCTTAGCATGTATTTGCCTTAAAGTGTCTGCCTCACCTAATAGTTTAGAAATTCCAAGGACAGCAGAACTCATTTTCCAGCTGACTTCAGTTTCTGGTGTAGCTGTGGAAAAGAACTCTCTGATCCTTTTTTGAAATATTTAATTTATACCTTCAATCCATCCATGCATAATGATAGCATTTTTGACATGTCTTATATAAAACACACTTGTAACAAACCCTGCATTCCTAGTTATGTTTGTGAACACCATGGATTCTCTGTGGAACAATTGCCTATGAAACCAATACCTAGAGGTCACTTAACTATTCCTGTTCAGTTTTTCCTGGGTTTATTCTGCAGTTCATCTTAAATGTTGTGGTTTTACACGAGAGGTTTTTTTGACTTAGAATTACCTCTGTTTTTTCTCTGAAAGAAAAACTATGAAATTAATGAAAGATTTTATGACTTTATTCGTGTGGATTTTGCTGTAAGTTAAAGGATGTTTCCTAAAAGCAGTTCTGCTGAAAGCAGAAAAACTGAATGCATTTAAAGAGACTTCTTTGTGATGCCCTTATGAAAAAAGGAAAATGCAGATGAGGTTTAGAACAAAGAAATCTGCCCAAGAGCAGCCAGAGCTCCGCGCACACCCCACCTAGTGGTCCAGTCCTGCTTGTTAGTGGCACTGGCAACCACAATGCACACACAGCGGCCACTGCGAGTCAAGAAGCCACAACTCCAGGGTAAGGAGTACGTGTGAGTTGCATAATACAACTTCAGTGGTTATTCTCTAAAGAGGTTTTTTTCTCCATATTGATGCTTCTGATTTTAAGAATGATTATGAGCTTTGTCACTTGTTAGTATCAAAAGACTGGTTGGTTTTTTTTAACCACTTGTTGCCAGGGAATACAGCAACGTCTGTTAGGCTTCAGCGACACGGCATTCATCCTTGCCCTAGTTTATCTGAACTGACTGAGCATCAGCTTCAGTGAAGAGACTTGTATAGATCTTAATGTCACTGGCTTAGCAACCAGGGTAGGTAAACATAGCCTGTACTGAAGCCCAGACTGCCTTGTCTCTGACACACTGGAAGCTGAACCTGCGTTGGTTACAATCTGATCTCACAGTAACACTCTGGTTATGGTGCTAGACTTTGTGTGCAAGTTCTTAAGAGCATCACTGAGGTTGCAGCGTAGCATGTGCTGCATTTCTAGAGCTGCCAGCCATGTGCTTGAAAGGGCACAGTAGGAAAGGCTGTGCCTTCTGGCATGTCCTAACACTACAGGATACATGCATTTTCTTACCCTAATGAAGGCAGCCACAAAACATCCCTTACATTTAACTGAACCAGGATTTCATCTTTTGTACATTTTTAATTTTTGGATGCAAGATATGTAAGTATTCTTTAGCCCTTTTTTCTTGCCCATAATACATACCACTAGAGCTGTAGACAAATCAAGCCTGTTTTCTTATACACACTAGGTATGTCTGCAGGCCATGTGTCTCTATCTAGTAGCTGCAGGTAATGGTATAGCCCACTTACGTGTCCCCAGTTGGAATTATAAAATTATGTTGTTCTTTGCTCTGAATTTTTAAGACTCTTCAGGAGGATTTGGTGTAAAATAGTGGATTAGACAAAAATAATGTACTTAATCTCAAAGCAGGAAAATGCAATTTATGTCACTGCGCTAGTTAACTCATCAAATTGAAGATGCTGAATTTATGTGACATATGAGTTCTTGTTTCTGTAACACATTTAAAAGATTACGTTGAAATAGAACAAGATACTTATAAATGTGCTTACATTCAAGGCATGTGAGACTAGCTATCAAACAAAAAACATTTATTCAACTATATTTCATCCATAGACAATTACAATTTTTCTAAAAAGTCTGAACCATCTTCCAAATTTTACCATATTCTATTTAGTATTAATATTCCTGGGCAAATTTTGTGCTGGCTAGTGCTGCTTGTAAAGCCATTAAAGCTGTAGGATTTTGTAGGATTTTGCAGTCCCGAATTTGGCTTGCTATAAAGGCAGATCAACTTAATACTGACATACTACAAATCATACTTTAGTTGTGCTCACACTGTTCTAAGTGTTTTTCTTAAAGGCAGTAAGTATATTTTTTTCCTGCTGGTTTTTTTTTTCCCCTCAGAGGTTAGTTTCATGCTACAGTATGAAATATATACATATCTGCAACATATATAAAAACCTCAAGAATTTACACATAAATGCTAATACCGAAAGACATTTTATATTCTAAATTGCACTCTCAATTAACTGAATTTAAGCAGTGATATGGACATTCATTATAAAAAAAAACCTTAAAGCTGAAGGGTTACTATATATTTCTGCTGTTAAGCCTCTGCAGTTATAACTCATGGAAATTCAGAAGTATGAGTTATCTGATTTTCGTCCTTTTCTGTCAGGAGCTTATCATTACATCGGAACTGACATGCTTGATTATTCTGACGCCTGATCTTTCATTGCCCTGTAGTTAGAGCTGCTATATTAGATGAAGAGAATTAAGTGCTTAAATAATGAGCGCTCAGTGCTGAATGTGTCTGCTTTTTGGATAGCATGTGACATTTTTTGCATGTACATGGTAATTCCTACTCTCTTAAGGTTCATAAAAGTATAGTCAGGTTCACTGTACTAGTGCTATATTTTACTGTCAGTTTACTAGGGGTATGTACTTTGGTTTTGTATGCTTCAATAGAACTTGTGGTCAAAATGTTATGCCAAGGTTAAGACTTACTTGGGAAAAAGAATCTGCACAATGGCTTTTCTGGTTATGTCTAGTACGTGCCTGTGAATGAGCTGTATGGGATGCTTTGTAGGTACAGTCTGCAGGTTCTGCATTTGCAGAAGTTGTGTCCCCTACTATATGGTGAATCTCACATTAAGCTAAACAGAAAAGGAGCATGCAGTAGAAATTCAGATAGGAAAATTTATTTGGTTATGTTTGATCACTGTAAAACAAATCCATTGTGTACGTATTTTTTTTTCCCCAGTATTTTGCAGCGATTGGGACTGTTTGGAAAAGAGATTAAGATTAGACCAATGTCTAGTCAAAAATCCATTCTTTAATATGGATTGTTATCCTGCCAAACTCCAACACTGAAAGTGTTCTACTGACATCACTGGAAAAATCTTGCTAATCTACATCTTTTATAATCTGAAGAACTGGCTCTGCCAGTGCGGGCATACGTGCCAGAACCCCCAGCTGGACTAACTGCACAGAGCAGTAGAGCTTTGCGCAGGTGTAGAAGAGCTGGAGCAAGGATTTTCTGACTTCCAGCAGCCCAGACTGTAAGCTTTCCAGAAAATAGGCCACAGATATAAGAGTGATTGGAACGATCAGTTTATGATATACGTGCATACAAAGCCGGTTTGTATAGATGGCTGGTGTTGCTACAAATATAGGAAGAACTACATATCTTAGTGCTATTTTTTTTAACAAAGGAATATATTTGGACATAATTTAGATTAGGGTATTGAAGCTAGTTTGAAGTCAACCTACTAAGAAAAACTGCAAACTTAAGAATTCAAATTAAAATAAATCACAAATTCTGTCAAGAAGCTAGCTGTTTGGTCTCATGGCTAAAAATACGATTTTTGAAAGTTCCTTAGACTGCCTTCCAGTAGTGTTTCCATATTACACTTCAGTTCTACCCCATTGACACTTAAATGGGCAGTCACATAGATGTTATTGGATGAATTGTTGAAGTTCTAGTGAAGGTGTTGAGAGACAATAAAAATAACTTACTCTCTGTCTTAATGGTTCCCTCTGTAGTTTTTATATTACTACCCCATAGCATTAAACATCTCCCACATGGAGAATGAGAGAACCAAGCTGTCTTCCAGATGACCAGAACACTTAAAGTTTGGAGCTACGGGATAACCATTAACTGATTCTACAGGGAGGAAGTAATTAGTTTCTCATTTTAACTTCTGTTACAGTGTCCATTTCAAGCATGCTCAAAATTCCAAATAACAAAGATTCAGGTATGCAGAATATGATAATCACAAAACCAGCCAAAATGAAAATGAAATTGCAAAATGTTATGCCTGTCCACAATCTTCTCATATCCAGGCACTAATAACCTCTTCCAAAGTAAAAGCTTACTTAGATTAAAAAACACTTGGAGTTTCACTTGTAATACTTCATTGGAAGACAGTCTTGAGTATTTTTCTGAAATGCAGAGTGCTTAATAACCTGTCTCGACTGTGAATGCTGTCAAATATTTATGCTTCCTTCCTTCCAATGTTTATTCAGAATGCATTTTTGTACAGCTGGGAAGGTTGTTAGGAGCTGATGAGTGGGACTGCAGAATGACAGTTATTCTTAAAGGGGAAGAACTGAAAACTTTCCATCCAGAAGATGCAGATGTTGATGCAGCCTGTGATGTGCAGTGTGAATTAGTGATGAGTAAAGCAGCATCCATGCAAGATGAAAGACTAAATCATAGTGAAGAGGATTCCTCAGTAAATGAATCCCTTGGAAGGAAAGTACCACTTAGCAGCCCAGATTTAACCAACTTGAAACACAGACGCAGAAAGAATTAAATTATTGACTAAGTAGCTTATAAAGACATGAGGTGGAAGAAGGGGGGACCTTTTGAAAAGTACAGTGCTAGCTTTTTAATTATTTTCTCATTGGATTGAGTATACTTCAGTGACAACTACAGTCAGGTGTCTTTTTCATGTAAATTGTTCTGATCAGTTCAAACAGATCAAAATAATTTTAATTAGCAAATAGATAAATAGTGTAGATTAAGGTAGTTAAAGATGCTCTCTGAAATAATTTTCTTTAGAAATTGCCATTCTGATTTTTTTAGAGAAGTCTTCACTCTCAGAAATTATACTGCATAATTCATAGTACTTCGTATTTTAAAATAGCTGTGCAAACATTATGTAATCTCCCAGCATCCCTGTGAGCTAGATAATGTCGTCTTTCACATCTTATGGATGGAGAGATCAAGACTTAAACAGTGAATGCTCTCTGTACACTCACTTAAAGGACAGAGAAAAACCAGCAACTTTTAGCACATGATTTCATATATTTTATGTCAGTCAAATAGATACTACTCTGCATGCCATCCATTTTAATGCAAGTGCAGAAGGAAGTCCATGGTCTTATTCCTTCTTCAAAGTGCTAAAAGAACTTCTCTAATCTACTTACTGTATATACCAAACAGCAATTTTCAGAAAGGCTCAGCGACATAGAAAAAGAAGTTCTTAGAATCACAATGTATATTTCAGCAAACGTCTTAAAAAAAAAAAAAAAAAAGGCAGCAAGCTTTTAAATTTGCCTCCATTCTGTATTTGCAAGGTGAAAACACAAGCTGTATGGCTAAGTTCCTAAAATACCTCCACACAGCTCAAAATCAAGCCAATGAGCACTTATTTTGCAGAGGCCTTGCAAGCTCAGATTCTTAGTAGGCCTTACAACACCAAGGTAAATACTGGAAAAACTTTTCAGCAAAACTGAAAACCTGAGCTTTTCACATGAAAAAAATATTGTTAAAACTAGAGGCCTGAAATTTGGGTACCTGGAGCTATTTAAAGAGGTAAAAATAAAAGTGCAAAGAGATAAGACAATACAAAGAGATTAAACTATGAGGTACTCCTGAGAACAAGAATAATCTGATTTGACAACTTATTACAGAGATGTTTCTTTTTACTGATTTCTGTGGGAAGCGCAGCTCTGAGTGTTTCTCTCTGCACTGTGTATTCCAAGCATTAAATATGTGACTCAGGAAAGCACGTCATTCTTTTCCCTTTCTTAAATATAGTCCTAAGTCTACCAAGTCCATATCAAATAAATGGAAATAAAAATTCAGAGAAAAGTAGCAACCCATTTTCAAAGGGATATTTAGATGTAAGCCTTCAGAATCTTTATTTTATTGTTTTATATGCCAATGTAAAGGCAATCAAGTTTAAATATTTTTTTCTTAAATCACTTCTGGTTTTATGTGTGTAGGTATTTTGTCTTTTATATTCACAAGTCTGAAAAATTAATGTGTACTTTGGGTTCCACTTATATAAGTAACAACCATAAAATAATTTAGGAGATAGATTTTCAGGCTAGGTTGTATACTAAGAGGAGTCTAACACATATATTCCAGACTCTGCTTTGCTGTGTAGTTTCACTTTTGTGTGCTTAAGGGTGAAATTACAACTCATCAGGTTAGAGCATAGAGGTGACTGTCAGAGGTCTTGATCCTGTCAGGTGGTTTCACATACAAGATGGGACCTCGCTTTTGCAGGCAGGGTCCTATGCCATACACTCGTGCCTTCTGCATGTAAGACAAGAAGTTTTGCCTGTCTGGATCTGTATCTGCTGGGTATCCATTTTTTCAATGAGTATGAATAGAAAGTGTATAATTCATCCAGCATGCAGTTGGCAATCTAACAGTTGATTGGAAAATGCCGACCATTGCTTTTTTGAAATCTTTTCTTTGTTATACTGGTGGTGATAGAATACTGATGCTTATACTGGTAAGCATTGTGTAGGATGCCTGGCCATTTACCTAGGAGAGAATGATTAGATAACTGTTTTAAGGTAGGCTCTGCTAGCTGTCATTTTACAACTTTCAAAATCTATTCTGCTGAACTAGATTTATAAGTTTAAAAGTTAGTTTAAAATCCCCTAGAAAGTGGCACTGAGCCTAGAAAGTGACAATAAGTCTGAAAGATAAAAATACTTACAAGGCATTATGTAATTACAGGCACTAGATTGCACTTCCAAAACGGCCTCTGACCTGGATAACTGGTGATGAATACCCAAAAGGGGCAAAATGGGAGAAGGAATCTTGTTGTACAAGGAAATAAATCACTGTAGGTAAGCTGTTGTGGACTGGATGTCGGGAAAAAAAGGCCTAAATAGATCAGTATGTATTGCATAAGTAGCAAGAGAAATTTCTGGTGAAAATTACTAAAAGCAATTAACTTATAGTCTCTTGAAATCACATAGAAAGTTATCCTTGCACATAGCAGGAGGAAAACAGATTCTCAACTAAGTGTGAGAACTTGGTTTTGGAAGAATAGCTTTTAAGTTAAAATAAAACAAGATTCTTGACACCAGTAAAATTTCACTTATTTGCTTTTCTAAACTGCAATCAAATTTAAAATTGTATGCAAATCATATAGTGGCTGAGAATCATAGAAAGTATAGAATAGATATCATAGAAATATCATAGAAAGTATATAATGTGATTCATATTGGAAATTTTCTAGCAGTTTGTTCTGCACACAAGGGCTGCAACCCTATTAGTCAACCTAGAACTTGCACCTCTGTAATCATCTCAGGAAAGAGGGTATTGATTCTTAAAATGCATCTCCTAACCTTCCAGTTAAACTAAATAAGTATATTGTGGCTTTATTATCCAGTATAGCACTGGTCCCACTATAGCCTCTGTATAACATAGGCGTATAAGTTAGTTTAAAAAATAGCAACAAATACATAATCTCCTGTTGTTTATGTAACATGTAAAATTCAGGTAAAGGTTTTTTTTTGTTTTTCTGACTACAAAGAAAATAGCTACACACTGAAAAGTCTCATGAGTTAGAGATTATGAAAACTCTCATAATCTTTCTCATGCCCTTAGTTTCCCTTTCTTATTGCAATACACTCCTCCTCCCACACCACATTAAATAGCCTTCATGGTTTGCAAGGAGAATAACAGCAGAAACAATAGCTCATACTACAGTGGTCTGAATTCAAACCCTTCTGAATACTCTGAGGAGCACTAGTGGCACTGGCGGCTTCTTACAGTGCAGTTTCCCACTCCTACTGACATGCACAGCTGGAAAGTAGGACACCAAATTTCAGAGAAGCATCAGGGCCCAACTCTCACTTTCGTTAACTTAGTTTTACACCAGTGTAGAAAAGTAAATACTTCTTTCATATATAGCTGCCTGGAGAATTAGAGGGTGAAGTTTGTGGGAGTGTTTTGTACCAAAGCATTTATTGTATAAGTTTAACTGTACCTGTGTGTTGCATGTGTATAAGTGGTTGTATTGAGAAAGATTTTTGGCTAGGATTTCTGGAGAATTAGCAAACTAGAAGGGGGGATCTTGCTAGTCCCAAGTGGAAGTTTCATTGCCATTTTGCTGCTGATTTTCATATACTCAAATAGGTTTTTTGGCTGCTTTCTTGTAGTTTCATTTTCTTTGTCACTTTAAAGCTGAGGTGTTTGATCCACTGCTGTCGAAAGAGCTGACCTTCTCAATGCCCCAAAAAAGACACTTTTACTTTTTTTCTGTCAAGTCAAGTCACTGGAATATGACCTTCTGATATCAGGCTCTTCTTTTCCTCAGTTAATTTAAAACTTAGTCCTATAAGTGGCTATTTGTTTAACCTGGTTGGTGTGGTTTTTTTCTGATTCCTCATATTAACACTCAGTAATTTCAAAATACTTTTGGAATGAGCAATAAAGGATTTTTTTTTCACATTTGAATGCAATATTTGTTCCTATAGCAACGTCCTTTCTGGGTAAGAAATCGCTGTATTCATTCATTTCTAAATTCATTCATTCCATTACTAAAGTAATTTAATGACGATTTGATCTTTTATTATGATCTTCTGCCCTTAGAAGCCTTTAATGGCTAGTTTCCCTGCCTCTTGTTCTCTGATTCAGACTTGGCTGTTATTATTTCTTAGTTTCTATGTTGATAACACAACTTCATTTCTGTGTGTTCTGTAGAAAGCAATTAATGTCGACATCTAACGAAGCATGAGTTGTGAGCTTTCACAATGCCAGACAGTTGATCACACTGTCCACCACAGCAAGATACATTTTCAGCAAAGCTTGGCAGGTGACACCATCTCTCTCTGGACAACTTTGCCTCTGGTAGTACCTCCAATGCAGAGTAGCGTTTGGGGCACTAGTACTTTACTGTTCATTTCTCTTCTTTTGGGGATATAAGTCTTCTCCATAGCAAAATTTCTTCACTGCCCATGGTCCCATAGATCACCACCAACCTCTGCAGCAATTGCTGCTTGGCTCTTCTTCTTTCCTGGGGAGAGAGGAGTGAAAAGGGGAGCCTCAGGCAGCCTTGGGGCTCCTTGCCTTCCAGCTGCAGTAATCAGAGAAGCAACACTGCCATAGCTGTGGTGAAGTCAAAAGATAAGTAGCACAGCTCTGCGGTGCTGCTGGGGCTGCACTGGGAGGCACAGCAAATATTACTCTTACCTTGTCTTAGTGAAACCTGGCACTCAGGGTCTTGCTCAGTCCTGGTGAGCTATGAAAATGTCATGGTGTCAGTCATGGTAGCAGATAGAGGAGCAAGACACAGCTAGGGATATTGCAGACAAAATGAGTTGTCATGGGGAAAAGGGGGACTGAGGCTGAGGAAGAATTCCCTTATGCCTGCAAAATGGCAAAGTCCTTAATGAGAAAAGCCACTAAGCTAAGCCATAATTTTGGGACCCATTGTGTCCCTTGTCTTCCTCGACACCCCAAGGCCTACTTCTGAGGGACAGGCCTTGACACTAGGCCCCACTAACAGCATATGTCACCTTAAGATGTGGTAACTCCCTGGTTGACAGTACTGGGAAAAAGCAAGAGATCTGAAAGGATCCTGGCAAATTCTGCTCCTCCCGGGAAAGTTCCTGGAAGAGTATTACCTTAAAATTGATTAGTTGATTAATTTTAAAACAAAGATCCAAACCTGCTACACCTTTTCAGCCTGTGGATGCTGCGCACTGGATAGTTCATGTTAGTTCTGCCTCTCTTGTTTGAAAGTCTGGGCAGCCCTTCTGCCTCATTTAAAATGTGTGATGCTTGCAATGCATTGCATGCAGTAGCCTTTTGAACCTGAAAGCCCTGTGAATACATGACGGCCTCTGTTCTCACCCCCTGTTCTCTCCCGTGCCCTCGCTGTTTGAGCTGTATGCTCATGCCATATGCACCCAAAGATCCAAAAAATCGAGGTGTTTATATTGTGAGAGTACCATGCAGGAAAGAGAAAAAAACCCAAAACAAAGCAAATTTGAATTGCCAGCAAAAGACAATTGTTATTCTCTTCACCTTAGAAGAAAATTAATTGAGGGGAAAGGGAAAAGATGTTTCCTACAAAGGTAACTTCTCCTCACTGAAAAAACACAGCCACCTGTGTTCTGTGAACACCATTAAACAAGCAAATAAAACCAGGGACTGCATTACTGGGAATTAATGAAAGCTAAAGAGAGCAAAAGGAAGGGAGGAGAAGAAGGTGTATTTCCTCGTAAACTCCTCCCTCTCCCAGCCCAGCCTAGGGGACATGCCACACAAAACCCCCTCCAGCCATATTTTCCCTCCAATACTCTGCCTTGGATATCCTGAATTCAGGTTCCATTTCCAGAGAAACAAGGGCATATCAAGTGGGGTAAATGAAAGCCTCTGCATTTTCTCTCAGATTCTGTGCTTTATTTTTAAATTATTTTGCTTAACGTACATTGGCTATTTTTGTCTGAGATATGTTGATTTCATGCTTAAATAATTCAGCAAACTCTTTTTGTTGTTATTGCAAATTGTACTGTTGCCAAAACCTCATGGAACTCCACTGTTAGTGCCCACGTGGGAAACCTATAACGCCGCTCTGAATGGTCTGCAATTCATTCTGCTCCATTCATTGGGGTTTCACATTTCTTTTAGCACAGACCCCAATTCTCTATGCTCTTTTACATTCTGTGTTTAGTCTAGTACTATTCCTTGCTTGCTGGCAGTTGTACTGGAAAAAAAATGTTGATATTATTCTGGCATACATAAGCAGTAAGGATTACACCACTGTCGCTTTGTTGCTTTTAACTCACATTTCAGCTTCTTGATGGAATCCTCTTTTTTTTTTTTTTTTTCTGATTCAGATACAGTAAACTTGGCTGTGTCTCAGAGTACAAAAGATATACCAGGCACAACAGAAGGTACAATCTCCATTCACTACATGTTTTACAGTGTTCACTGTACTGCAATGTGCCATCTTTCCCCTTAAGCATTATAGTAGTCCTCTAGAGGGAGGAATTCAAGTAGTTAAAAGTTTAAATGCCTGTTTCTTTCAGTTCATTGATGCCTGTATTTTGAGGGTCCTGGATTTTACATTTGCGAGTCAGCTAAATATTAATTATTTTCCAGACTAGAACATTATCTCTCTTGATTATTATTGCAGACATTTATAGTAATGAACCATTCCTGTGGCTCCAAATGTTAAATTCTGCTATTAGCATGGGTCTGTCTCTAAAACACAGGGACTAAATACTCAATGAATTTATCTACCTACATCCATTAACTGAAGTAACCACTCAAGTCACTGTTCTGCAAGAAATTTGCTTGATAGAAATGAAAACTGCGTTCTGATTTAGATTATATCAATAGATTTTTCGTGCAAGTGAAATACACACTATTTTTCCTCTTAAGCTTTGACTCAGCACAGAAGTCAAGCATACATATAATCCAACTGGAAATATTTTTTGCATACACTGATTCTTTTTGCATGCATGAGTGTCATTAAAGAGTCTGTAGTTAAAATGAGAATTAGGATCTTTCACCTGAAAATGCCTTGCTGAATCAGTTACAGAAAAAAATGGATCATCTTTAATCTTAAATCATAAAAACAGAACTGTCATTTAGTATTAACGTTCATAACTTTTTACACTGGTAACAATTTTAGCTGAGTTTTTGTCCCACTATGGCTGGTTACATTTGAATTAAATTAGATTGGGTGGTGCACAGATTATTTTCTGTTGGAATATATGGTATGCCATTGTCTGAACTTACATCAACTTTGATAGGGGATATTGCACCTATTTATTGAAAAAGTAGAAAAGATATTCCTAGAAATTGCGAAACAGGGAACTTCACTGGTGTCACAGCTAAATGGACTAGAATAGTAACTCGAGGCAATAATGAAACATCTGCAGAAATAAAAACATCATAAAAGCAATAAAGAGGAATATTTTGTTTAAAAGAAAAAATACCCTTAAATTTACTAGCATGTGTTTGTTGTGTCAACGTGAGTCAATAAAGGAACAGTTTGGTTTATGTTATTTTAAAATTTTTTAGTGTTTTTTCAAAGCCTCTCAGAAGCAGTTAAGTAAAGCACCTATGTACAAAGGTGTGTAGGTAGATTGCTGTCATAGGTTAGAGATTGGTAAAGTGGTAGAAAATAAAGCAGAAAAATTGGTAAAATTCCAAGGTGGCAAAGAATTAACTGTGGAGCACCCATTATAAGACCAGTTGTTTAATAGAGTCTGGAAATGAGGGAGAACATTTATAAATTAAAATTTGCATATGGCACAGAATTTGTTAGGTAAGCCAAGACTAGAGAACTCTTGAGGGACCTATACAATTTAGGCACTTGGGCAACACAATGGCAGATGGGATTAAATGCTGACAAATACATATTGGAAAGGATAATTGGGTTAAAATATGATTACATCAGCTCCCTTAACTGCTCAACAGTCTCATTTTTAAATGCTTCCTTTGAAGTTGTTGGCAAACACCCATTTGTTTCAGTTAGAGAAGACCCAGATCTGCTGTCTGAAATCTGAGTGCAGCCCTGTAGCTTGTTTGGGAAAATTATGTAGATAACAGACTCTTCTGCTGCACTTTCTTTCAACCAGATGCAGAGATTTTGCATTTTTTATTTATTGTGTGCTACCAGTATTGTCCTCCTCAGCAGTCCCTGCAATGTTATTACTGGGTTGCATCGCAGTGGCTGCACTCAACTTTTGCTCATACAAACAGCTATTGAGTTGGATGGCGTTTTTAATTCAGTGGGCGCTGTGGGATAGGTTGTGCCACTGCCATTATATCTGGTGCCAGCTGCTGTGAGCAGCCATGTCCTGCTGCCCATGGCGGGGTTCGAGCTGGGCTCTCTGGGTCTGTGGGTAGCGCCTGTCTGGCCAGCACATACCAACCGATGCACCAAAGGGCCAGATATGTGCAGCTCTGCGTGTGCCACCACTAATCTGCCAGACACACCATATGCTAGTTGTATGATTTAGGGTAACTTGTGAGCTCACCCAGCAGGAAGAAAAAGAAAGCAGTGTTGTGCTCATTTTGGTTCTTCCCTCATTCAGGTGTTGGTGGTTTATTTGTCTTTTAGGCTATAGCAGTGATTATGAATGCTGATGAAACCCAAACAGGCCTGGCTGCGGGCAATTATTTTGTTTTAGTAATTTGGATGCTGTCCCAGGATCACAAACTTTGTTGTTGTTGCCAGTTTAGACAAATCACTGTTATGAATTCGCATATACTGTGGTCTACAAGGGTATCAAAATAAGCTAGCTACTGCAGTATTTGTGACTCAAAAAGATGGACATTGAACTAACAAATATCCAGAAAACTTCTCTAAAATAGCCAAACTACTGTTATAAATAAAAGTGACTTCAGGTACACTGCCACACTTCTGCAGTTCATTTGACTAGGTATTTCCCAGCACAGTGCTTTCTCTGGGCATCACTTAAGTTCTGAGATCATCTGTAGAAATAATTATTCATATTATCTCTTGGTTCCTGAAATTATCTGTTCACATGCTACAACTCAGAAAGGTATCTTTCTATTCATGGACAAAGTCACCCTTTTTCAGTCCATTTCACCAGTCTATTCCAGGAATTTATATAATCATCTTGCATTTTCTCCCTTAGTTCTGTGAACTCCCTAAAAAATGTTTTTCTCACTAGATTTATTTTCTTTATCAGATTTCCTCATGGCCCAGCACTGCCCTTCCTTCAGTCCCTTGCTAGCTCTTAGATGAGGGACCATGTCTGCCCACACCCTCTTCAGCTGAGGCAATGAGGCACTGGCCTATTGATCCTGAGTAGGGTTCCCACCACCTGCCCCACAGGAAAGGTCTGGGGTCTCACGCTGGGGACTCTTATTCTTCAGCAGCTAGCTGCAAAACTCTTCCAATGCTTGCCTTTGCCTTCAGCCCATCCTTAGTCTTCCCTCTCCACTGTAGGCACCAGGTATAGACAAGCCTTTGGCACGTGGTGTCTTGTTTCTTCAGCAGCTTGGGCAAGGCTCAAGAGTGAGCAGGAGGTATATGGAAGGGAAAACACCACTTCTGCTCACATGATGGGGGAGCAGAAGATGGAGCTGACAGGAGCAGGTATCTCAAACATCCTGGCAGGAGTAGCAATCCATTATTCCAAGCAAAAGTGAGGACTGAAGAAGTACAGGCAGGAAAGGAGAGGAAGGGCAGTGTCCCTATCCACTGTGCTGCACAGGTCTTTTGTAGCCCATCCAGAATTGTCTGATGCCTTTCTGCTTGCTGCTAAATCCTCCTGAGGTTGCACTCTCCTCTCTCCATCCTGGTGTTTGGCTAAACTTGGAGATACGTCCTGCCCTGGAACCACTCGATCCCTCATTTCTTCCTGAATCCAGCTGACCCCTCCAAGTCCTTTTCCCCTCCAGCCCCCTAAACTCCTTTTGCCAGAAAACTGGATTTTACCTCCATGGCTGAGATGTTCTGAGCCAGCTCTGCACTCCTTGAATCGTTCCCTAGTGTCTGGTAATATCATACAGATGTCTGAAGGAATTGGGAAGTTTGCCCTGAGGGAAGCTGGGCCCAGGCTTTTACATGAGTAATGTCCTTGGTGTCCAAAACTCAACTTGTCCCAGGCTCTGGCTGTTCACCAGAACCATCTTCCTTTTCTCTAAATACAATTTCAAAATTTTCTAACTACACACTTTTCTGTCAAGTGGAACAGATACTGACTTTACAAAACATTTTATTAGGCCATCAGGTATGTGAATAAACTACATAAGGCAGCAAGTAGGCTTGCCTTGTGTGCAAGATGAGTGTAATGACTATAGAGCTGTTGGAGGTGAATTATCAAGTTATGCCCAGCCATGCTTTTCACTCTGTTGTTAACCACCTTCTATTTTAAAGATGAAAACAGTAAAATATTTACAAATACACCACAGCTCTGTGGTATCTTAACTCGTTACAGTTTACATTAAGTGTTCATCACAACATATTTATTCTTGATTTCTGATTCACTGCATTCAGATTTGCAGTACTTTTTCCTTATCATGCATGAGCAATTTCAGCTGAAATAACTGGTTTGAAACTCCACCCATGTATTTGGGATGTTTAGAGGTATCTAAAGAAGCTTTTTCTCCACACTTTTTATGTCCAGATTGTTTGTCCTTTTTGATTTTTCCTCAAATTGGAGGCAACATGAACCAGAAATACACATTTATAGCCTAAATTTTAAAATCATCATTTTAAAATTATCATATTTAAAGATGTGCAAACTTACTCAAATAAAAGTGTGCAAACTTACTCAAATAAAAAATTCTGAGACTTCTGATTTCTGCAAGGATGAAAGTGGAGCAAACTGCTGGGTAAAAGACCCTTAGAAGTTTGGGTAATTGCACAAAAGACCAAACTGTCATTAAATTAGTCCTTTTCTCGCCTTTAGAAATTTTGCTGAAAAAAAATCATATGCTATTCAACATGACCACTGTTGGTGAGCACAAAATTGCTAGATTTATTATTTTTAAGTTTTACACCTCATTGTACCAAAAGCTGCATAGAACTGAAGTAGAATGTCTGTTCTTATTAAAATGTGGCTTTTATTTACATAAAACTTAAAACTTGTGATGTAAACAGTCCTGAAAGTATCTGCAGATTTTACTCAGTCTGTTTTCTGCTTCAGTTGCTCTTGCTGCCGGGGTTGCTACATCTGTACAATTGCTCATTCTCTTTCACTGACATTTAATGGACTGCTTTCTTTAAAGGGTTGATGTCAACCAAGCTCATACTTTTTATAAAAAAAAATAAAAAAAGCTGACCTGACAATGCAGTTTATTACAATGGAAACAATTCTAAAATACCTCTTTTGGGATCTATCACTCTCTTGTTTGTTTTCTGTATTTCACAAAGCCCAGACTATGACACAGGAAATTCACATTTCCCTGCCTGATAGTACTGTTAGAGTTCTTAGTACTTGAGACAGATGTTTATATTAAAAGAAATTAAATTAATGTTTTGAGTTTTAATTGATATTTTCTATTTAATTTTAAGTTTTGTAAAATCCCCTTGCAGTCTGGGGGCCCCAGACTGAGGTGCAGTGTCCCTTTAACAATGGTGGAAGTTTCACAGACTTCCAACTTGGCTCCCTTACAGTTTATTTTCAATATAAATATACCATCTGGGAATGCTTGATTCAATGTTTCCCACATAATTGCTTTCTCATGTCAATTCTCCATTCTTTTACTGTGTGAAGTAGCCTTCTACTGCACTATTTTGGGGGACAACGATAGCAGCCACCAGTAGATCAGATACTGAACCAGATGAAAATAACAGTAGCAGCATGAAATGTTCATAGTTTGCAGCATTTTGTCAGTAAGATAAGTAGCCTTAGGAGGGGAAGGGACTACATATGTGTAGAAAAGTGAAACAAATATAATCCTTCAGAAAAGACACTGAAAAAATGCCTAGTGTTAAGTGTATATATATATATATATATACACTTGGAACTTCACGGAATGTAAGCTTATGCATAAAGATAAACATGTTTAAATGTATTCTTAAACTGAGGCTACTTTTTTCTAACGGAAATTTTCTAAATTTACTGTACAAAGACCGCAGCAGGTTACTAGAAATTAGTAGAAAGGTAGAGGTAGAAAACAGTTTTACTCAGTGTTTAAAAATAATATCTTTGAAGGCTGAATTTTTTTCTTTCTTTTTCTATCACTTATTTGTCTTGCATGTGACTAAATAGTTGATTTTTTCATTGAGATTGTATAGTTAAAGTGCAAGTTTCTCTTCTGTAATCAGTAAACGATCAGATATTTGGCACAGAAACAAAACAGCAATGTTTTGGTTGGACATGTTGAGACACACAACAGAAAAAAAGGTAATTTTTAACATACTATAAATGCCACATTTAACATTTTGGTTATTTATTTCAAATTAATGCCTAAATTTGTTCTCTCAAAAATGACATCTTCTATTGGGGCCTCTGGTAGTTTGTGTCCATACTGAGTCCTCTGCTGACTATTATCAAAATTCCTAATATATACCCTTTGGGCAAACCTTAGTCAGCACCTAGATGGGGACTGGGCAAAAGGATCTTCTCTATCCTCTGGAGGCTTCTTGAAAAAAGAATCATAGAAAACTATGATTGGAACAGACCTTTGAAAGGTCCTGACACAGACTCAAAGTAGGGACTTTTTTCCACAAAGGTAGATTGTGGCCTTGTTCAGCCAGATTTTGGACATTTCTGAGGATGAAGGTTGTGCTCTTTCTCTGAGCAACCTGCTCCACTGCTTAACTTTTGACGGTGTAAGCGCTGTGCAAAATGGAATCTTTCTATCCAATGCAAATTTTTGTTGCTGCAAATAGTGATCATTGCCTGGCATCTGTTTGCTGTACACCTCTGAGATGCCTCACCTCCTCTGATGGCTCTCTGTGGCTAATGGCTTCCCTGTGATCTGGGGGTGAGACCATCAGCTAGTCTGGCAAAGCCATGCTGGAGTCAGTTTGTGCAGAAGGCTACCAAAACAGCTACGAACCTGTGTATTTTCCTTTGTCATGTTAATACCTGTTCTATTCTGTTAGAAATGCAGGTACTATGTGAATGAAGCGTGAGCACCTTTTATATATAGTGTCTATGAGCACACAATGTAGAACGTAACAAATTCCAGCTTTGAAAGAAAGTACTTTTTAGTAATTAATGATGCCAGTGACATTTGGATTGTGTCTATTTTTAAGGTAGACGTGTATAATTTAAACAGGTGAGTTTTATTATTCAGTTTCTATGTTAGTGCTAGACGTGATGGTCCTAAACCTATAAACAGCCTGTCGGACAATATTTGGCCCTATCTAAATCAACAGAGTGCTGGACTAGAATTAACGCTTCAATTAAAGTAGGAAGTATGTAATATTAAGTAATTACATATGCAATCATCAGCAAGGACTTTTCTCATAAATGATTTTTTGTAAGTACATAATCATATAATGATTGAATGTGTTGGGTTGGAAGGAACCTTCCCTTCAGTGAGCAGGGACATTTTCAACTAAATCAGGTTGCTCAGAGCCCTACCTAACCTGACCTTCAATGTCTCCAGGGTTGGCGCATCTACCACCTTTCTGGGAAACCTGTTCCACTGTTCTACCGTTCTACCACCCTCATAGAGAAAAATTTCTTCCTTATATCTATTCTAAATCTTCTTTCTTTCAGTTTAAAACCATTTACCTCTTGTCCTTATTGCAACAGGCCCTTCTGAAAGGTTTGTCCCCAGGTTTGTCCTATCTTTCTTGTAGGACCTCTTTTAAGTACTGAAAGGCCACAATAAGGTCTCCACAGAGCCTTCTCTTCTCCAGGCTGAACAACCCAAAAATCTCTCAACCTGTCCTCACAGGAGAGGTGTCCCATCCCTCTGATCATCTTTGTCACCCTCCTGTGAGCCTGCTCCAACAGATCCATGTCTTTCCATGTCCTCCAGAGCTGGGTATGGTACTCCAGGTAGGGTTTCACAAGAGCAGAGGAGCAGAAGTACTTCCATCACCTTGCCGGCCACTCTTCTTTTGATCCTTTCCAGACTGCAAGTGCACGTTGCCGGCTCATGTCCACCATTTCATCTGCTAGTGCCCCCAAGTCCTTTTTAGCAGGGATGCTCTCAGTCACTTGATCACCCAGCCTGTATTGATACTGGATACCTGTATTGATACCTGACTCATGTGTAGGACCCTGCAGTTGGCCTTGTTGAACCTCAAGAGAAGAGGTTCACGTGGGCCCACTTCTTCAGGCTGTCCAGGTCCTTCTGGATGCATTCTGTCCCTCAGGTGTGCCAATCTCTATGTCTCTTAGCACATTTTTAAAATGCCTGTACAAATTTATCTGTGTCTTTAGGCACCCAAGTATCTTTAAAAACCTCTAAAAAGTACTGTTAAAAACTATCCACTGACTTTCATATTAGGTAACTTATTTTCATTAGAATATATACATTATATAGTGTTTAGATCTTGTATATTTATCTTTCTTTTGATATGCAATATTTAAATAAATACAGATTTTGTATCTAGATGCACCATGACTTTGAAAAGGTTCTTAAGATATTTGGATAGCTGTCAAAAATTACATTGAGTTATTAGTAACCACCACATGGCTTAAGTATTTCTTTTTAGTCACATTTACATCATGCTTTTATTCTACCTAATTGTTATTAATCTAAACATTACTCAACACAATAAAGCTTAATAAATTCTCTCTCATACCCTGTAGTTTTTCCATTGTAATACAACTGTTTGTCTTAGAGGAGAAAGGTTTCAAATCTGCTTTTATCGCTTTCTTTCATAAGAAATCCCTCAAGTGCTTTAGCATACATTGCAAAATCTTTAATCCAGTTACAGAAATAATAAAATGTGCTACACTTCTCCATGTTCACAGAAATAACCTTAATAGTGAGACTTTTCTTAATGCAGGTGAAGGGATTCACTGCAGAATTTGAACAGATTGCTAGATGTTGAATATGGCTCTAATTCAAGTTTGCCCTGTATGCCTTCCCTCAGAAAACTGTAGATATACATAAATATGCATTTTTTGTGTGATGTAGTCATAAAAAAAGTCTCAGCTTTGGCAGAGAGCATTAGCATGTTGTGTCTGAACAGCTGACTTTGAGACTTGGTATATTTTGAACAAGGCAACGAAGAGAGGCAAGTCTGGAAGGATTCATCAAGCAGTCTGAGAAGTAGCATCAACTGATGGAGCCTCAGCTGAATTTCTGGGTACTGCATTTTTCAATTTTATTTTACTCTGTAATAAGACTAATATCTATAACCTTTTTAATATAGGTCAAAATTTTATCTGCTAGTATGTCTAGGGACCTCTTCCCTCTATATGCACTTTTCATTTCCCCCTCTCTCCCACCCAGTTTAAAGTCAATTCTACTTTTTCTGTTTTGCCAAAGAAACAGAAATATAATGGCATATTAGGGTCGTAAGTATGCACCAGATTGGTGATAATCCAGTCTTTAAGATCTCAGAAATGTCATTGTCTTGAGTTTAAACAAATAGGTTCCATAGAAGTTAAATTTTGGTCACTCAGTCTAGAGGTCTTTGATTAACTGAATGTTGTTCAGGACTAGGTATTTCCAGTCCTCCCACCTGTTCTCTGCAAAACAAAGCTCATCAGAAACTGCTCAACACACTTGTGCTTTCACATGCTCTGAGCATTCCCGTTCATTCCACAGGTACTCTTTGGGAAGTCCTATGACCTCTGTTACAATAAAGGCATTCACTCTCAGTCCTCTCTGGGCAGGAAAGGTATTTTTCTTTAAAGGTAATATCTTTGCTAAGCGGTTATTCATGGTAAAAGTTCAAGTGAACTGGAAGATTTAAGACAGAAAATATAGGAAATTGATCTAAGGAACCTGCAGATGATGTGTTGTTTACATTGCAATGTTTTAATCTTCCACCTTTTTGAAAATTATTACTCATATATCTAACAATTTCATTCAAATCTGAATAAATCAAGGCAGATAAAATTGTGATACACATTAATAATAATGCAATAAATAACCTAACCAACAATTTTTCCTTAAAGGTTCTTGGTGTTAAAAATAGCATGCCTTATTTTCAAGTCTTTGGTTAGAGATATTAATGCTTCTTGAATGTTTCCTTGAGGCTATAGCAAGTTATGCAGTGACAGTAAGATATTTCATGTGTTCCAGGTAGAGGAGCGGGGGCAGAAGGCACTCCACCACAATAATGCTCTTGAATCTCTAGCTACCATTCTGACTCCCTGACAGTGGAAATAAGAGTTTCCAATATCTGTGACTGTAACAGCTTGTTTATTTTGATTTCTGCATTAGTCTTCATCATCTGGCTTAATAAATCTATTTTTATGACAAGAATCTACCCTTCATTCAGGGTGCTGCAGAAACACTCTCTGGGCTTGCAGCTTTTCTTACCAAGGGCAAAAAAGTGAGTGAAAGTCACCATTCCCCAGATAACATGCATGTGAACTCCTCCCTAGTGTACTTCAGGGGGCCCTGGGTGATGTTGTCACTCCTGTGCTCAGGGTTCAGTCTAACTTCAGCTCGTGAGCAGCACAGAACTCTTCCCTGATGCTCTGCCATGGCTTTCTGCTTTCTGTCTTCTTACCCTTCTCCCCTGTACTGCTGCACTTGAGCATTAGGGTGCCTTAATTCCTGTATTGTTAATGAGCAGTTGCTTTCCTAGTGATAGTAAACGCTAATAAAATGGACACCTGTGTTCTAATAGGGAAGTGATTTTATACCCAGCTGTCACAGCCTCTGTTTGCCTGTCATGCCTGATCATGCAGCGCATGGCTAGAGCATGCAGAAGGTAACAGCACTTCACCTGTGATTAACAACTACTAGGGGCCACAGTGCTATCATGGACATCCCTGTCTATTTGTGGGTTTTAACATAGATCACTCAATAGAAAGGCAAGTGCACTGACCCAAGCTAGCTGTTTTTTTCATACAGTCAAAAAAACAAGTCCATGTCTGTCTCCAGAGGAAAGGAGGGAATAAAGGCTGGCAGCTGAAGCTGGTGCAAACATAGGAAAGTAAAGGATCTAGCCCTCTGCCTTTATTCTCACAGCTCGTTTTGTTATCTTTTACCTGATCCTTTAAAAAATTGGGCGCAGAAGTCAGATTGCAAGCCAAGTGACAAAAATTTTATGTAAACTAAGTAGATTGATTTTCAGAGCACTTTCCAGCTCAAAAGACTATACAAAATATGGGGAATTCAGTCTACTACAATGGAATGAAGAGAATCTTATTTGTTTTATGTAGGCTTATAACAATATACTGTACAGTATAACAATAAACAAAGAAATTAATTGCCAGGAATTATCCCTGACCTAGAAACCTGATCCTTTTGCCTTAAATCCCTTGCGTACCCCATTGACCACACCTGTTTTTCTTTGCCTTCCAATAAACACAGGTATAATCATATATTTACCACAGCTGCATAGCATTTATCACTGCTGATGTTTCCATTACATGGCAGTACATGACTTTTCACTTTACATTTAATTAAATGTTTTTATGATTTTATTATGGGATAATTAATCTGTCAGAAAACAACTAGAGACTGTACATGAAATCTTGGAGATATACCAGCTTTCCTCAAGCACTATTTATATTATATTTATAGCCTTTAATGTTATAGGTAATAACTACCTTCTCTAACAATTAATTCATTTGGGGCAGAGTTGTGTTATCAGATACATCCTAAGCTTTTTTTTTTTTACCTACTGTTCTCTGTCTTCCTTTCTTTCTCACGATGACAGCAAGCAGTTTATCTGTTTAAGCAGTTAGGTTAATTATTTTCAGCTGCACCTGTGATTGGTTTAAGTCTTCCCAAATGGCCCAAAATTCACCAGAAAGACTGTCAGTGCAATCTCCCTTACTTGTTTAATTACGCTTCAGAAGTGCTACTTTACTTTTAAGTTTTACATCTGGAGAGCATGTCATTCTCTTCTCGACAGTTGTGTGATGGCAAGTACTGGCTTTTGTTATCTAGAACCTGAACTAGGGAGAGTTTAAAAGACAGATTTAATCTTCTGGGTTGTGGATCCTTTGTCTCCTTCAGATACAGAATTGACTACTATTTTGCTTTAAGACAATGACCCACATCAGCAAGTAAAATGAAATTTTGTGTTAAGTTGGGCCAAAGTTAGCCCTGAAGGTTGTGTTATACCTGAACTGACCTTATTACTCTGACGTTAGTCTGATTTGTTATGCCTGAAGAATGGTTGGGGTCTCAGAACTGCTGGTAATCTCCTCTGCCATATGTGTGGTAATATTGGAACACAGCAGGATAAATTAAGAATAGTCCCATCTTTGCTTTATTACTTGTAAATCAGACCATTAATGCTATCTGAATGCAGCTTGTTAGGATTAACATAGATGATATTTGAATTGCCACAGTGATTGCTTCTTAAAAACTCTTTACTTACACAAAACCTGAAGTTAATAATATGGAATATATTTATGATACTGAATAAATTAATACTAAAAGTTAAAAAAGCCTTCAAAAGCAGCAAAATGAAGAATAAATAGTTATCCTATCAATAGGAAGAAACAACTTGAATAAAGAATATGTAAAATGTCTTTTGCTGTAGTCTGTTTAAATGTCTAAAGAGAAACTAAGACAAAGTATTGGCTTGGGAGCCAGAGTACTTCGTGAGGCAGCAGAGCTCATTTTGAAGTAGTATAGTAAATTAATATTATGGAAGGTTTTGGTTTTTTTTTTTTTTCTTTTTGGTAAACATGTCTTTTTGTCTGATTTACAAAGATAACATTTTACAGTATTCCCTACCATGTTCTGATCTAGCCCATCCTCTGCATTCTTGTTTTCTACCATGGGGTTTCAGTCAGCTGTGTTTGAGAGATGATTAAATTTTCCTGATTTTTGCATCCTTTTTTAGAAAGAAATCCTCTGACTGTCATAAAAGATCATGAGCAAAGATGAACCTGGATGAGTAGTCACTGCCTATGGGCACAGACAGATTAATAAAAACAAGCCTCTTCTGTAAAAGAAGGCACCTTCTTTCTCTGATAAAGATATGCCAAGAAGCAATATATAAAAAATATGTCTGTGACATGATGGAAACTAAATAGAAAAACCCATCTGTTACATGATTAGAGAAACTTCATAGCATAAACGTTTTTATTTGCCAAGGTCCTGCCAAAATTCTTGTTTTTATTGAGCATTGCATATAGAAGTTTCTGAAACTTTTTCACTGTGATTGACTTTGTTACATTAATAAGAGCCAGCATTTTGGCATTGTACAGGTTGACTGCTTTCTTTGCCTTTTTGGTATTGTAATTGTCTACAGAAATATGGTAGAGACTTTACAGTGATGAGCACATTGTGACAGCCCAGTGCGGAGAAGGGAGGAGTGGATAGGAACCGCCTCACCTCAGTAAACAAGTTACAGGTGTATTGCAAGGGGGAGCACCCCACAGAGAGTCCATGCCTCCCTCTCTGCACAGATACCCTTTGCAGGGAGGGCCCCAAGTTGTTCAGCTATGCCCAGCCTCACTGGTCAAAAGTTTCATGTCCTTCCTTCTGCATATTTAACCTGGAAGCCTCAGCCAGAGCATGAGGGGAACCTTAAGGCATCTGCTGGTATAGAATACACATAATTATGCACAATTAGTCCCAGCTTGAAGCCCATGTAGACAGTATGAGCATGGGTTGGAAGGTTTCTCTATTTTAACAAGCCTTTAGTTTAATCATAGAAGATGTTTTAAAGCAGTTAATAACAATCAGTTGCCTTCTACAATAGAGTGTCTCAGATGTTTTTCCACCTCCAGTGATTTTCTTAGAATTCTGACAGCCTAGAAAAAGTGTGAAACTGAAAAATGGCATAAAATTGGGTGAGCCTTTTTGCAGGTCTTCTTGTCTGCTAGAACAAGTCCTGCCATTCCGTAACAAGCTTGGCAACCATCAACAGGCAGGAGGGCATCTTTTTATTAACTCCTATAGTGCTGCACCATGAGAACAAAAGTCTGTTTGTTTTACAACAGAACAAGACTATACCTTCAGATTCTATTTTGGGGTTTTGTGTTTGAAAAATAGCAGTCTTCCAGTTGAAAAGCTACCATGTCATGGTACTTGCAATCAGATCTTATCTGGACATTTGTTTTATGGTGGCAGTTTGAGTAGCATGTTATAGTGTACCCTATCCTATGGTGATTTGGCGGTATTCATATATGAATAAATGCTCAAATAATTAATTACCTTTTGTGGCAGTGTATGAAGAGTTTAGTCGCTGGTAATCTCTGAAAGTATTAATCCAGCCTGATCCAGTTTAGCTTGTAATATCTGAAAACAGCACAGAAAATGTAGCAAGTAACTCTAGAAGAGCTTTGTATTCATGTTGATGCAAGGTAAGATTTATTTTAATGTACTCATGGATTCTTAGAACTAGGTATTTGCTATCATATTATCCTATAACATGTCAGAGAAGCAATGCTTCCAAGAGAAAGATGGCAGATTGTCAACTGATGATGATGGTAATTCAAGGATGTAGCACTTTTATGGGTAGAATTACAAAAGAACAGCTTTAGCTGCCTATGGCAAAGAACACTGTTAGGTATTGACAGCATAGTAAGTTAAACTGAAATTCTCGTGCTCTTACCAGAAACAGGAACATTACATTTAAAATCACCTATTAGCAAGACTGCTGTTGTAAGTAGGCTCTGGGCAGAGGGTTATATCCAGGCTTATATTCAGAACAAATTAAAAGTTCAGCAAAAATTATGATTTGGCTGTTAAATGTTAAATCCAAAGTGTATTTGTATTTCACTTGCCCTATAAAGGGAACTGCAGTTTATTTTTCAGTTGGAAAGGGTAATTTACTCAGCTGAAGAGTAAGATAAGGGGAACCTAATAGCAGTCAAACCCTACTTGAAGGGGAGTTACAGAGACAAGAGTCAGGCTTTTTGTTCTAGTGTAACATTGGTCAGTGGCCACAAGTTGCAGCTGGGGATGGCTTAGACAGAACATTGAGAAGAACATCTCCATTAGGAGGCTAGAGCAGCACTGGAGTAAGCTGCCAAGTGGCACCAAGGGTCTGCATCCCTGGAGGTTTTTCAAGAGGTGATTACACAAAAACACAGCTGACCTCATTCAGTGTCACTGAGTTCTTCAAAGGGTCATATTGGAATTAAAATTGAACAAAAACAGAATTTAAAAGTAAACCTGAGCAGACAAGAATCTTTTAGCACTAGGTAGTATAATTAACTACTTTGGGTGTGGAAATGTGACAGTCGAAACAAATTATTGGGTGCCTACAGGTGGCCATTTGAAACTGGTATTGGATCCCTGTTAAGCAGGCATCTAACCATGTGTTTTCCCAGGCAGCTGAGTATCACTGCCTCCATCTCATGTTTTTGTGATTCTATTTTATTCTTTTTATGTAAATCTTTAAAAAACAAACAAACAAAAAACCAAACAAACAAAAACAAACAAAAAAAATTGGTCTCTTTTGTTTTTTGTCTTTCAGCTGCTGTAAACTATCACTTTTCAGTGGTGGTGTGAAAATATTTCAGCCACACAGACCGTTTTTTAAAGTGGGACTGATGTCATTGTCAAGATATTTAAAAAAATTGATTGTTTGAGATGGCTGTCTCAAAATAGCAGAGGTACAGACATGGCAGCGTGGAGCAATATGGAGATAATTTGTTAAAAAAAAAATCAGACAGGAGATTGAATAAGAAGTGTAATTGCTTGCCTAGATTTCATTCCTTTATAAAAAATATTTAATATTTTTATAGTACTTTTATAGGAGACATCGGGAGTCTTCCTTTTACTGCTTGGTTGATGATGGTAGCATCTGCATTTGCCCGTAGTAACAATTTTTGAGACTGTCTTGTGTTTTCATGCTGCAAGTCAAAATATCTACAAACCTTAAAATAGATACAGGTATTAATCCTGAAGTGCAGAATGCCTGCAGCTCTCAGAATTGTCACTCCCTATGACAGCTGCCAGACTTGTGTGTGCAATTAACTGGTTTTGCATTGTTAGATGAATCCACAGAGGTGAGATTTGTAGGCCCACCGTTTTCTTGTTCATGTGCTGAATTCTATGTTGTGGTGTTCATGTTTTATAACAAGTCCTTGATATATAAGGTACACTACTACACACTGCTGTCATTTATGCACACAAAATAATCTTAAGTATTCTCAAATAAACCAGCTGAAGTTAATAAAAGAAAGCAAAACACAAGAAAACTAAATAGTCTGAAGTCGAGGGATTCCTAGGGTAATTTTTTTTTTCCATCCAGCACCTAATCCTCTGGTTTCACCTGGCTTTGGCTCATTGAGCCTAATAAGCAGAATCTGTTTTACTTCCCCCTTCAGATTATAATTTAATGTATTTTTTTAGTTCATTTATGTGCTAGTCACCAGTAGCTCAGAGCAGATCCTTCTTAGGCCAGGTTGCTCAGTGCTGTGCCCGCGACAGTTCTGTCCATCTCCAAAGATGGAGATTCCTAAGACAGTCCCTTCCACTGTTCGGCAACCATCATGGTGAAGATCTATTTTTCTTATTACCTAAAGAGAATTCCCCCTGCTGTCAGTTGTGTCCATTGTAGCTTATTTTATCATCAGGCACTTCTGAGGAGAGTTTGGATCCATCTTTTCTGCACCCTACTCCCCTTGGTAGGTGCATATACTGGTAGGGTCCTCCCAACATTTTCCCTTCTTAGGGCTGAAAAAAACTAGCTCTCTCAGCCCTTCCTCCTTCATCACATGTTCCAGCCTCTCACCATCTTGGTGGCCCTCCACTGTACTCCTGCCAGTATATTACTGGGCAGATCACCTCTTCTAAACACCTTTCTCCAGATGTGGTTTTATAAGTGCCACAGAGAGGGGAATAATCACTTCCCTTCACTTTCTGGCTACACACTTTGTAATGGAGGGCTTTGGTGACTGGCTGCCCTCGCTGGCAGGGCGCACTGATATGCAACAGTAAACCCTAACTAAAACATACAAAATCATGGTTGCGGATAATATAGATTACTTTTTGAGCTGAGCACGTGCTGAACATGGAGCGTTTAATGGAATGTAAAAATAGATTACATTTGGATTCCATGTGATGAAGTACTTTTTCATTCTGTGGGTAATATAAAATTGTGAAAGTTTTCTGGATGGTGTTGGGGGTAGGGGAGGAAGGACACAAAGGTTGTTCAGGAAACAACCAAAGACATGATGAAGGTTGGATGTGAGG
This sequence comes from Pedionomus torquatus, assembly GCA_013398155.1. Lineage (NCBI taxonomy): Eukaryota > Metazoa > Chordata > Aves > Charadriiformes > Pedionomidae > Pedionomus > Pedionomus torquatus. The sequence goes on from VZRU01008084.1 coordinate 406,922, forward strand.
TGTTTTTTCTCTATTCCTTTGCATAAATGCCCTAATTGAATTCCTGTCTGAAGCATGATGTGCACTAAAATATCCATATTAGAGACAGTGAGAAGAAAAAAATCCAAAAACTGCTTTTCGCACCAGAGTTTGGAAATCATACTGTTGAAACAGGCTTGTTTCTTGTGAAGTAGTAAGCCTTATAAATAGTGCTGCATTCATTTCCTGACAAATGACAAATATAAGGGTAAAGCAGCTTATCTCTTTTCACCTGCTCCACTCATCCCAGCAGAACTCTGCACCTAGAATTTAGCAGACAAATGTCAATTACTTTGCTTACCCTCTTTTATCACCATTTAAATCACTGATATATTGGATCAGAAGTTTTTATGCAAGTTGCTGGTATGAACACAAGAGTAATTTAAGTAGCTAAATGTAGGGTACCTTGCCTGACCTCCAGTTGCCACTCCAGCTGAGCATGCATCAGCTGTAAATTCTGGTCATATTTGCCCTCTGCAGATGTCTTAAATAAGTAGCAATTCTCAGTTAAGAATATATTTGTCTTCAGCTCTCAAAACGTTAATGTACAGAGTTCAAGCTGGAAGTATTTGCTAATGTGTAGCCATTACAGCACGTCCAGTCTAAAAACAAAGCAAGAAGAAAATCATTCAAAAAAAAAAAAAAATCCACTGTTGTGTAAATCATAGTATGAAAACAAGGCCATGAATTTGAGTAAATGAATTGCCTAATACAAATATCAAGGACTGTAAAAAGAAAAGTAAATCAATTAAATCTTTCTGATGTTCGGGTTATTCTGTCTAAAAATCCTAGTGAAATAAAGGACACTATCTTCTGTATGCAATAGAATGCATATCTATGTTCCTATGCTTTGCAAGAAAATACTTCTATGATATTGTGATATAGGCTGATATAAAAATATACTATGTATTTTATCCTTTCCCACTAGGGGGGACCCAAAGAAGTTAAAAGAAAGTTGTGTCTCTGGCTAATGAGTTGACCTAAATCTAGAGTGAATTTTTATATGATTGAATCCCAAAATTTTCAAATCAGGGCCCACCAACCTCCTAATGAAAGAAGTACTGAATATGTGAAAAAAAATCCACAAGATAATGGTGCACTATTTTGTTTTTGGACTGAAAATCTCCTGATGAGGTGAAAATACATATTGTATTCCCACCTCTTCTTTTGTCCATACACTGTGAATCTTTAAATGAGCAATTTTCTTTCTGCAGTGGAATGGCATGCATAAAGCTAAGATGCATGTCTAGGAAGTGTCTTAACTGTCCAGTAGCAAGACTGGAGCACTAATTATTGAAAAGCCTCTTCTCAATATAGAATTTTTAGATTTGGGTTTATTTTTTTTTTTTTTAGTAGGACATTTCTTTTTTGTACTGGATATTTGGGTTGAATTCATTGTTTCTTTCAATTAGAAGAAAGAGATTATAAAATGTTCCAACAGTTTGTACAAAGAAAAGAATCTGTATTCTTCTGAGTTGCATACTCATTGTTTTCAAAAAGCTAGTAGGATTTTAACCATCTCATGGGTCTAAAAATGAATACCTCTCAGATAAAGAAAAGTTGTTTCTATTTTCGGAAAGAGCATTCAAATAAAGAGTCAAATGAGAGCACTTTTATATAACATACAGATACTTGTCTCTGACAAGGTTCGTAACACCCTTTTCTGTATGCTGTCGTGTGCTTTCTACTGCATTGGAACCATTTTATTCTGTAAAAATGTCTGAAATCCATTTTTAATGGATTATTACTTATTACTAAATTATCAAAGCTATAAAACCATATTAATTATTGGCCCATTAATTACATTGTAAATTTCTTCATTATTCCATTATGTCTTTATGAAGATTATAGCAAGGCGGATTCTTGGTTAAAATTGTTTATACATATTCAAGCATGGCACTGAAACATTGATCTTTGTCAGTATTCATCAGTGCTATTCTGGTGGGAAGCCTAATTTTCTGGCATCTTCTTTTAGTGGGATTTATTTGGTATAATTTCGAATTCCAGAAAGAAAAATCTTCCATAAGGAAGAAGGAAAGTACTCTAAGTGACAGCACATATATATATACATATATTTCATGTGAAGATTATAGTGACAGCAGTCCATCTAGTAACCTTAAACATCTGTCAGCTGTGTTTTCACTGGTGTTTATCAGAAAGGGAAAACTGACATTTCCTAGCTGCTTTATAAGACTTCATGTAATTCAATGAAGCTGATAATTTGTGGCATTTCTTTCACCTAGAGACTTGTTGATAGTTGTCTTACAGAAGTTGTAACAATCTGCTGTATATCTGATTGAAAAGTATGCAATGACAGGTACTTGCAAAAAGTAACATCATTTCTAAGATGCTGATTTGGGCTAAGGTAAAGTCTGCTTTCTTATTTGGACTTTCTATGGAAAGGATCAATGATTTGTTAAAGGGCTAAAGGAAAATGAATGGAGTGATTTTGTGTTGCATTTTATAGTTGATAATCTTCAAGGTTTGGGAGAGGGCAATTGTTTTAATATTTATTAAAATGGGATAGTTACATTTCACAGAACAAAGCTAAAAATAGCTGTAGCAACTTAAAGTGTGTGTGATAGTTTATTTGTAAATTACAATTAATACATAATAGAGTCCCATTAAAAAAAATGCATAGAGTTCAGGCAAAAATTTCAAACTGCTTTACATAGGCCTATAAATACTGCTACAATGGGGAAACAAGGAAAAGTGACTTAAGGCCAGTCCTAAAGATATAACATAGTTCCTACTCTTTCAAACCTCTCAGTTCTTAAACTAGGAATGAAACACAGGTCTCCTAAAGATCTTCTCTGATCTTCTGCCACAAGAATATATTGTCTCCCTTGAGATATAAAGCCAGAGGACATAAATTATTACACTGAACAGTTTGTGAGTTGAAAAGACATTTATTAGTCTTTCAAAGAAGTCACATCATTTTTCAGGAGAAAGATTTATAAACAAATTCATTTCATGACCACAGACTAGACCTCATCCTGAATATTTAATTTAGACTAAATAGAAGACCTCCCATTACAGGATCACAGAACCACAGAATGATGTGGGGTTGGAAAGGGACCTCTGGAGATTATCTAGTCAAACCCCCTGCCAAAGCAAGTCCTCCTAGAGCAGGTTGCACAGGAACTTGTCCAGGAGGGTTTTGAATGTCTCCAGAGACTGAGACTCTCTCACCTCTCTGGGCAGCCTGTTCCAGTGCTCTGCCACCCTTAGAGTGAAGAAGTTCCTCCTCATATGTAGATGGAACTTTTTATGTACAAGTCTGTGCCCATTTCCTCTTGTCCTCTCACTGGGCACTACTAAAAAAAGACTGACCCCTTCCTCTTGACACCCACCCATTAAGTATTTATAGGTATTGATCGGATCCCACCTTAGTCTTCTCAGACTAAAAAGACCCAAGTCATTCAGCCTTTCCTTGTAAGAGAGATGCTTCAGGCCTCTAATCATCTTGGTGGTCCTCTACTGTACCCTCTCCAGCAGTTCCCTGTTCTTCCTGAACTGGTGGGCCAAAACTGGACACAGTACTCCAGATGCATCCCCTTTGACCTGCTGGTCACACTATTTTTGATGCACCCCAGGATGCCATTGGCCTTCTTGGTCACAAGGGTACATTGCTGGCTCATGGTTATCCAGTTGTCCACCATGATTCCCAGGTCTTTTTCCTCAGAGCTGCTCTCCAGCAGATCAGCCCGCAACCTGTACCAGTGCAGGGGGTTATTCCTCCCCAGGTGCAGGACCCTACATTTGCCCTTGTTGAATTTCATCAGGTTCTTCTCTGCCCAACTCTCCAGCCTGTTCAGGTCTCCCTGAATGGTGGTGGCACAGCCTTCTGATGTGTCAGCCACCCCTCCCAGTTTTGTGTCATTGGCAAACTTGCTGAAAGTGCATTCCATCCCTTCATCCATATCATCGATGAAAATATTGAAGAGGACTGGACCCAGTACTGACCCTTAGGGGACCCCACTTTTTACAGAGCTTCGACTAGATTCTGTGCCATTGATCACAACCCTGTGAGCTCTGTCTTTCATCCAGTTTTCAATCCACCTCACTGTCCATTCATCTAATCCACACTTCCTAAGCTTACCTATGAGGATGCTGTGGGAGATGATGTGATTACATACCAAGTGTATTCATTCTAGAAAGTAAATGTAATATATTCCCTAACCCACTAAGAGGATAAGAGCTCTTTTCGTCCAAGACACATCCCTCCTACAAAAAATGAGTAAGTTCTAGCTAGTTTTTAATCCAGTCCTTGTCCTCTGCAAAGGTGAGTAAAAATGTAGTTTTGCAGTATCTCTTAAAGGTCAATAGATTGAACAGGCTATTTTATTCTATGTTTTGAGCTATTGAACACAAATAAAATGCTAATGTAACGATTTTATTTTTAATGGCTAGAATATACATTTAAAAGAAAAATAAAAGTGCAGAAATACACATTCACTCATCTAATGGTTAAGCTGATCCAATTTGCTAAACTTGTGTGTATTTCAGAGCTCAGACCTTTAAGATTTTGAACACCCTGTATTCCCTTACCACAGTGGGAGGCTAGGGAACCCATCATCTTGCAAGATGCAGGGTTAGATATTGCAATAATCTCCCAGCCCTTCAATATTTACAGTCTAATATTTTATCATGCTCCCAAGCCCATAGCCTTCTCCAGTGTACAGGGAGACAGATGGCTCATAAGATTACAAGCTATGGAGATTTGGTGCTGCAGACAGGTCCCCCGGTATTCTAAGAAAATTAACAATTTATTTAAACAGCTCTTTCAGATGCAATCCTCTTTGCCTCATTTTGTCTCCTGCTGGCTCTGTCTCACGTAGGATTGCTTGCATATAAACTCACTGGTTACAGATTAATGATCAAGAAAAGAAAAGAAACATAGTCATGAGCTATTTGACCTGAACAAGTATGTGAGCATAACTGCAGTAGCAGACAAAAAAAACCCCACACTTCTTGTTTCTGTACCATCTTTATGTAAGAACTCTCTCTTTTGTGGCTGCTGAAACAGATTCTTGCCTGTTGAGCAGCTCTAAAATAAGGCATAGGATTATCTGTATTACAGTAGTCACAAGTAATATCAGACTTGGGCACCAGTCTGACCTGTACCCTGCAAAACTGTCTGCTGTTGCTGTTGCCTACTGATCTGTCCCTCATGGCCAGCAGAGCTGCTCACTGATCACTCAAAAGTGAGCAGGCACACAATCAGCAGGTGGTTGTTTCATGTAGAAATTTTTTACGCTTCACTGATTATTGCAGCACTGGGCAGTTTCCTGAGCTGGTCAGTGAAAACAGGTAACCAAAATAAGGGTCAGATTCTTGCTGAAACTGTAGCTGTGTGGGGCCACTTACAGGATGGAGCGATGAGCCACATGGCTCGGTGTCACAGATGGCAAACATGTTCTCTCTTTCCACTGTGTCACTACTGTGCTGCAGAGATCTTACTGTGGCCACTCTGTCAAGGGGAAGGATGATCATTTGCTGTCTTGTCATTTAGATTTAATGCCAGAGTTAACTAAGCATGCGTGCCAACTAAAGCTCTTACATTTAGTAAGTGATAGCTCATTCAGCTGGAAGGCAGCCGCTTAACTGCAGAGTTTGCTTCCCACCTTGAGGGATGCTGAGAAAAGCAGGGTTGTACCCAAGAGTCTCACCCAAGCAAAAGCCTTATGGTTCATCCTTCAGCATTTGGCTTTGGATTGAGGAAGAGCAACAAAATAACCAGGCATAGCCCTGCTCTGTAGCTGTATGCTCCCCTTTCTCTGCGTTTCTGAGGAATGCACATGGGTGATTCAGCAGCACCCAGGAAATGAGAGGCAGAAACCGGTCACTCCCCAAGACCTGAGCAAAGGTCAGCAGGTACCATGTAAGAGCATGCTATAAAGTCAGCTCTGTAGAAAAATGGAAACCAGAATGTGTACTTTTCCAGACTTGATTATTATGGAAGTTGGCTTCAAAAATAATGGCATTCCTCTTGTACTTAGCAAAACAATTGTAGTTTTACTAACCATCATTGATCGTGTATTTTAACAGAGCTTTTCTGAGTGCAAGTGACTATAATTGAACATGCTACACAATTTGTCAACAGTGTATTGTGTCTGCTTATCACTAGAAATACTACATCTAAGACACAGTAGGACTGCATTTGCCTTTTTCAAAAAATAATTGCAAGGATGTATCCTGTGGTACAGAAAGATATGGGAAGATTCCCATACCCTGAACTTTTCTACTCTGTCACTCCAGGTTGAATTGTTCTTGGTTAACAGCATCATTATTCCCTTTGAATTTTCTGCTGTTGGTTTTCTGACTGTAGCTTTTTTCATCATCACCTGTAATTTCCTCCATGGTATTTGGAATATCTGCTGTATTTACAGTTCATTAAATTTCATCAACATACATCCCTCTTTCCTATGGCAACCATTATTGCAAATGAAACTGAATCTGTTCCCACACTGCTCCCTCAAGGAGCTCAATTCCTAGGGAATCTCCAGCTCAGCATTTCTGGTTTTTGCATAACACAATGGTGTTTCTTTCTCCATCAGTCCCATCTCTATTTGTTCTCTTCTCCTCAGCTGAACTAATGATTTCTCATATAGCACCACCCTCAAATGTCTTAATCGGAAGCATCTAATCTTTTTTAATCCCATTGTCAAGCAAATCAATTCTGCCAGGATGTTTGATGGCTTGATCTGGAATAAGAGTTCTGTACAAAATTAATGCAGCTTTTTATCCCATTTTCTATTTTTTTTCTGGGTTTTTGTGCTTTCAAGCACTTACACAAGTGTGCTGGCTTCAGTTGGGATACATTTAATTTTATGCTATGTTTCAGAATTGGTATGAAAGGAACATCAATAATGTATATTGGTTTAGTTGTTGCTAGGTAATGTTTATAGTGTTCAAGGACTTTTTTCAGCTTCCCATAGAAGCTGAGAAGGAGCAGACAGAACAATGGAATGGCTGATGGGATATTCCGTATCACGGATGTCATGCTCAGTATATAATTGAGGGCTGGCCAGGGGCTGGAAATCTGCAATCACTGCTCAAGTTGGGCTGGGAAACCAATTCACCAAGCAGTGAGACTGACTTGTGTCTTGTATATTTTTTTAGCATTATTATTATTATTATTTATTTTCCATTCTTGTTCTATTAAACCGTTTTTATATCAAGCCATCAGGGGTTTTTTTTCCCCTTTCCCTCCTTTTCTCCTTCTTCTTCTACCCTTCTTGGGAGGAGAGCATCTGCAATGTCCTAGTTCCTGCCTCAGGTTAAACCATGAGAATGAGTTTAATCCATGTTTCATCCTTTTTCTCAAATTTTCAGTGATACCACCTTTGCTTTCCTTGCTCTGCTTGTATACTCTTGAAAATCCTTCTTCAATCTTCTTAACTTCTTTTGCAATACTACCTAAACTTCACTTTAGTCAATTCTGTTTGCTCCTACATTCCCCAGCCTTTCAGAAGCAACAGGGTTTTTTTTCTAGTTGCTGGTTTATTCTTAGTTCTTCTCCCTTGTAATGTCTTCTCAGGAACAGGTTTTCATCCAGGTCTGGAGCATCTTCTTATCTGGTCCTTTTTTTCTTCACTTGTAAAACAGGGTCCAAATAGTTTTGTCAGGATTGACAGGAATGAATTTGAGTTTCTGCTTAGGGCCATTGCCAGCCTCCCTCTTCTTTCCTGCTATGGTTATAGACACACAAGGTCCCATGGAAAACAGATACATCGTTACTCTCTAATTGTCATTACAGAAGGCAAAGGCAGTTTTCTGCAAATGTATACACATATCCTTTCTCATGTGGTTTTCCACATGCAGTTTGGAAAAACTCATTTAAAGAAAACTGAACATCCCACAGCTTTGTTTCAATCCATGATACACTAAGAGTTTTTATATTTCTTCTGCCTGTAGTAGGAAACTGCCAAGTTCTTATGCTACAGATATTAGTAGCTGCCATAATGAAAGTTATTCAGAATGAAGTAAAAGAAAATTGTCAGTAATTCTATTAATCTAGGATCCAAAAGCATAAATTATTTGGTATTTTTGGTTTTTCAGTAATTGCCCCAATATACAGCTATACTAAAGCAAGTAATTTGTCATGGTAAATATCTCAGTTCTTATCTGTCTTATATCACATTCAGTCCTTTGTACTTTTACAAAGGAAGTTTAACTGGAATTGTCCATAAACTCGCTTTTCTAACCAGTGAATTACTATAGTAGCTTCAAGGCTATAGAGACAAGGAGTATCATTTTAGGCCCACACCAAAAATATCCCAACGGTATGAGTCAATGCACTATTTTTATTTAAAAAAAAAAAAAAAATAAAAGGTAAAAATCATTCCGTTTAAAGCCAAGTAGTAGCTCAGCCTTAGAAGACCAGGTGTGGAGGAAAAGAAACAGCATCAAGCTATTTCTTGAAACTTTTCTGACAAAGACAAGAGGTTGTGGGAAATCTTTGGCTACAGTACCAATAAATCTTGCATCAAAGCATAAGCTTTCTGGACTTAATTTTCATTTAACAGGGACATCTCCATTCTGTGAAAGAGCATTAATGTGTATATGTCTTACACGCTCTTAAATATCTCTTTGAAATTGGTGGCATTGAAAGGTCTTCATAAACCCAAGAATTTTGCCTTTGACATCTCTCTCCACCCCAAAATATAGGAAAACCAAACATTTCATGACTCTCTATTAGACTGTATAAAGAAGTTTTCATTTTAATTTATAAGATGTTGTGCTTTGTCTTAGTGCCTAAGACGGCCCTGGTTTTAATTTGGCAACACTCAGTGGTCTCTGCAATAAGATTCAGCTGTTCACTGTAACAGCCACCTTCCCATATGAAAACATTTCCAAAGACAGAAAGTCTTGAATATCATTTCTTAAAGAAAAACATTGAAAAATCCATAAATCAAGAACAAAAAAGTAAAATTACAGTTACTGTCACTGAATACCCTCATTTTTCTCTCCCCCATCAATGTCTATGGAGAATACAGGTATCTCGGAGCAATAACTGATCACATTGGAGTAAAATCTGTTGAAAAGGCAAATACTCATTTTTGTGTTTTCCAAAGGCTATCACCTTTTAAAGGAGGATGGATCAATAGCTATCAATGTTGAGGTGAAATAGTAACTTCTCCAAACAAAGATCATATGATATGAGTAGATCTTACACATATCCTGCAGAAGCATATTCTCGTTGTAGGAAAATCTCCACAATAAAATTGATAATTTGTTTGGTGGTATAAGAAACTGACTGAAGGGGACAAGGGAACCCCCTTCTGCCAATATTTTTTATTCTCTGGGCTACCATTTGTTAAAAGCTATCCAGTGCTCTAGGCTCCAAAAGTTCAGGACAAGAATTATGGATAGAAGATTGAATTACTCTTGTTCAGAAAAAGGCAAAAAGCATGTGGATAGATATGCCTCTCTGTAAATCCAAGCCTGTCTGTCTCTCTCTTCTGCTGTCTTTGCCTTCCTTTTTATATTGATAGTAGCAGCTAAATGTGAATGATTAGCATTCTAATCTCTGAAGCACCTGCATACAGCTAAAGATTTGCTAGCCTACCTACAGGATTAGCAGGCCTAGTGCTGAAGTTAATGGAATTGGGTATTAAAATCACAGAGGGAGTTTTGAAAATCACAAGAAGGGTGATCAGCACCCACCCAAGGCTGCTTTTAGCTTAGGGAAAACAGTTCCTAAGAGTGCAGTCAACAAGACCAGACCTGAAAATCCTGCAGCCCACTCATATGCTGGATATCACTTGGTAATGGCCTACAATGGGATATTTTAGTTTTAATTCTTACTATAGATGTCATTAATAAATTTCAATTCCTGAGCTTTAGTACATTACTCTGAATGGAAAAAACCAAAGCATATATTTCTTTTAAACACAACAAGAATGTACAAATTTGAGTCATCTAATTACACTGATGATTTTTAGTAAATATATAGGAAGCAGTGGATAAGAATGAAATATGAAAAAATGGTGTCGTGGTTCTGACCTAATCAGAAAAAGACAGATAATGTTCCCTACTCTCCCCTTTAAGAAAAAGAGGAGAGGAAGAGATTAGAGAGATACAGGAGTTTAGGAAAAACCCTAAACTACTTTAATGAAAACATAAATAATAATAATATAATAAATACTGAAAAGAAAAATTAGGAAAAAAGGGGAAAAAAGGTATACAGTATATACAAAACCTTATTAAGCTCCCAGGATGACAACCACGTCACCAGCAGGCTTCAGGAAAAGTACCAGACTGGACGCGGTGATCGACGGGAGCTGGATTCCAGATCTGGAGTCAGGAACACTCGGATCGGTATCAAAGGCAGACGAACAGGCAGGGTCCTCCTTGGATGTCAGCCATTGAAGAAAGAGAGCTGACCCTTTGATCCTTCAGCTTTTATGTGGGGCATGATGCGGATGGGATGGAGTACCCTTGTTGGTCAGTTTTGGGCTACCTGTCCTGTCTGTTCCTCCTTGCAGGTGGGACCCCTTTACGCTTTTCCACTTCTGACCCTCCAACAGGGCAAATAACGAAATTACCTGACCTTGGTTGTTATAGCAATAA
>VZRU01008084.1:417558-447268 GCA_013398155.1 Pedionomus torquatus
TATTTAAAAAAAAAAAAAAAATAAAAGGTAAAAATCATTCCGTTTAAAGCCAAGTAGTAGCTCAGCCTTAGAAGACCAGGTGTGGAGGAAAAGAAACAGCATCAAGCTATTTCTTGAAACTTTTCTGACAAAGACAAGAGGTTGTGGGAAATCTTTGGCTACAGTACCAATAAATCTTGCATCAAAGCATAAGCTTTCTGGACTTAATTTTCATTTAACAGGGACATCTCCATTCTGTGAAAGAGCATTAATGTGTATATGTCTTACACGCTCTTAAATATCTCTTTGAAATTGGTGGCATTGAAAGGTCTTCATAAACCCAAGAATTTTGCCTTTGACATCTCTCTCCACCCCAAAATATAGGAAAACCAAACATTTCATGACTCTCTATTAGACTGTATAAAGAAGTTTTCATTTTAATTTATAAGATGTTGTGCTTTGTCTTAGTGCCTAAGACGGCCCTGGTTTTAATTTGGCAACACTCAGTGGTCTCTGCAATAAGATTCAGCTGTTCACTGTAACAGCCACCTTCCCATATGAAAACATTTCCAAAGACAGAAAGTCTTGAATATCATTTCTTAAAGAAAAACATTGAAAAATCCATAAATCAAGAACAAAAAAGTAAAATTACAGTTACTGTCACTGAATACCCTCATTTTTCTCTCCCCCATCAATGTCTATGGAGAATACAGGTATCTCGGAGCAATAACTGATCACATTGGAGTAAAATCTGTTGAAAAGGCAAATACTCATTTTTGTGTTTTCCAAAGGCTATCACCTTTTAAAGGAGGATGGATCAATAGCTATCAATGTTGAGGTGAAATAGTAACTTCTCCAAACAAAGATCATATGATATGAGTAGATCTTACACATATCCTGCAGAAGCATATTCTCGTTGTAGGAAAATCTCCACAATAAAATTGATAATTTGTTTGGTGGTATAAGAAACTGACTGAAGGGGACAAGGGAACCCCCTTCTGCCAATATTTTTTATTCTCTGGGCTACCATTTGTTAAAAGCTATCCAGTGCTCTAGGCTCCAAAAGTTCAGGACAAGAATTATGGATAGAAGATTGAATTACTCTTGTTCAGAAAAAGGCAAAAAGCATGTGGATAGATATGCCTCTCTGTAAATCCAAGCCTGTCTGTCTCTCTCTTCTGCTGTCTTTGCCTTCCTTTTTATATTGATAGTAGCAGCTAAATGTGAATGATTAGCATTCTAATCTCTGAAGCACCTGCATACAGCTAAAGATTTGCTAGCCTACCTACAGGATTAGCAGGCCTAGTGCTGAAGTTAATGGAATTGGGTATTAAAATCACAGAGGGAGTTTTGAAAATCACAAGAAGGGTGATCAGCACCTACCCAAGGCTGCTTTTAGCTTAGGGAAAACAGTTCCTAAGAGTGCAGTCAACAAGACCAGACCTGAAAATCCTGCAGCCCACTCATATGCTGGATATCACTTGGTAATGGCCTACAATGGGATATTTTAGTTTTAATTCTTACTATAGATGTCACTAATAAATTTCAATTCCTNCAGGGTCCTCCTTGGACGTCAGCCATTGAAGAAAGAGAGTTGACCCTTTGATCCTTCAGCTTTTATGTGGGGCATGATGCGGATGGGATGGAGTACCCTTGTTGGTCAGTTTTGGGCTACCTGTCCTGTCTGTTCCTCCTTGCAGGTGGGACCCCTTTACGCTTTTCCACTTCTGACCCTCCAACAGGGCAAATAACGAAATTACCTGACCTTGGTTGTTATAGCANACTCTCCCCTTTAAGAAAAAGAGGAGAGGAAGAGATTAGAGACATACAGGAGTTTAGGAAAAACCCTAAACTACTTTAATGAAAACATAANGAGGGCCTCTCTGCACCATTCCTTGATATAATCAGATCTTACCACTGTGAGACGAAACAGTTCTGAACAATGTGCTGTTAATTTCAGACTTAGTTAGTTAGAAGAGGAACAGCTAAAAACGTAAAATTGTAAAACATAAAATTGGTTCATTTTACCTCAAACTAGGACTCATAGGTGTTTTGGTTCAAGCTTGTAGGTAGAGAAGAGAAAAAAAGTGAAGTTTGGAACCTAATTCTGTTATAGAGATGTGCTATTCCACTGAGATTGTTAATGACTGCAAAGCTGAGAGAAATCTAATTGGTGACCAGGAATAGAAGGTCAGACAAGGCCAAATCAGTAGGAATTCCTCAATGCACAGGCAACCAGAGAAAATGTGATTCCTCTCTTTGCCATGCAATGTGAAGGGATTCAACAAACAGTAATTTTGAACGCCCTATATGGTATGTCATGGTGTGTTGTATGCCTAGCAAGGCCAGTGCAGTAATATTCTGCATGAACCTTGCACAAATGATGAGTTGTGGAAGAAGAAAAACAATTTAATAGCACATAAATGTGAGAAAATATCCAGTAGCCCTTCAAGGGAAATCACCATGACATTAATCTGAAATTTACTTGGAGATGCCATAATAGCTCTGTGGTATTCCATGAGAAAAAGACTAAATTTTTTTCACTTTGGAGGAAGCTTTGTAATATCAAAATTTTATATGCCTGTAATATTCACCCATAAAATATAAATAGTGTCTAAAAATACAAAAAGATAATATACACTTGGCACCCAGTATGTCTGGGCCAAAGAGTTGGGATGCTCAGAATCTGTTCACAGATATTTTTCCTTTCCTGAAGTCTAAAATTTGAGAGCCTGTATTTTAAACTATGAGTCCTCCAGAAATGCAGATCTATTCCTCCAGGAATGCAAGACTATTTCCAGCAAGCCTGGGGCCCTTGCACTATTATTACTTACTTAGTCCTTCCATTTGAAAATGAATGTCAACTTCACCACCCTCTTTTAATCAAAGAACTTTAGCATCCTCACTGGTTGGTAAATGAAGGGACAAACATAAGTAGTATGTCAATCAGGAATGTAGTGATTTATGGGTGTAGTTAGGGGAATGTTGTGCAGAGGGTTCACATTAAGAACTAGGATATGCTACTCTGAGCCAGTGCTGAGGCTGAAGTACAAGAGACAGTCAGGTTCTCCCAAGACTCAGGCTATAACTAAATAGTCATTGATCAACAGTGTGGCAAGAAGGATGAGCAGTAGGTATTGCACGCTTCAAACTCCTCCTGTAGGACTCAGCAATTGAGTATCTTCTTTGGGAATACATTTAAAGCAGTAGTTTTATTGTATACAACAACACCTTATGTGAAAATATTGAATGCATTGCTGAAATCTTGCCCATGCAAATTATTGGAATCAGTTATCCTAGTAAGAACCTGTGGACTCCCTGCCCTTTCCCTCTCTTGACAGTCTGATTGCAATGTAAGAAGTGGGCCAGGATTGTAAAAGATTACATTTGTCACAAGAAGACATGAACTTACTGACTTCAGGGGCAACTGCAAAAAATTACATTAAATTATTTATAGAAGCTGGTTTATGTATATATCCATTTCCACATCTTAATTATTTCACTTGTACTTCTAAACTTTCACCCTAAAAATCAGCAGTCTATTAATGAGAAAAAGATGCTGAGAATTGTGGTGTCTTATGTCATCGTTAGTATGTCAGAGATGATGTATTGCAGAAAGTGTATAAAGGATTTTAAAGAAAGAAGTGACAGAGTTTAGTACTAAATAAATCATCTTTCTTTGCAGCCACAGAGAACCGACACATTCATTGCAGACGTTTTAATAAGAGCATTAGTGAAACTGAATTCTCATCAAATCAAATGGCTGTGATTTATTCCCTTAAATACACTACATTTCTCAGCTTTACCATTTCTATACAGATGGAAAGCCCATTGTATTATGACAACAAATGTCTCTGAACACTGTGGCTTTAAAAGCCAGAAGTAAACAAATACCAAAATTTACCTACCTACCTACTTACCATCAGTGTTGCTTTGTGTGTGAGCAGTGGGTGTGTGGATCTCTGTTGTGTCAAACTAATGATCCCAGAACCTTCTGTGAACACCATTTTCACTTCTGGAACCCCCAGCTTTATTACAGTCCCCACCAAACATTTAACACATACCAGCCTGTTACTCTGTAGGGAGAGAAACCTACAAGAGTTCAAATGAACATATTGAGAGAAGTGTGAAGCAGGACTGTAGTCACAGATTCATTGCCCAAAAGGCCATGGGGTTGGAGGGTCCATGTCCATGGTGCTCAGGAGACTGCTAGCCGTTCAAGCAAAAAGTATTGTGGCAGTGATAAGAGCAAAAGAATAAGAGGATGGAGAGCATATTTTGGTGTAATTATAATAATTTATAACTTGAGGTTGTTCTCCAGCTAAAATCTCAAAAGCAGAATATTTTTACTTTCTTATAAATTATTCACAGCCATTTGCTTTGCTTTTCTTCATGACAAGTAACTTTGCTTTTCTTCAGACAGGGATTTCAACCTGAAAGAATGAAAATGTTGACCCAGTTATGCCTAACAAACAAAACGTGAAAAGAACTAAAAGTAGAAATGGATAAAAATATCTTAATGTGAGAAAGAAATAATGTGTGGTTTTTTTTCTCCCTGCTCCATCTGAATTTAAAATTGGTAGGGGTATTTCACTTAATACAACAGAAAATAAATTTTGAAATTAAACTGCTCAGAGAAGGATGAGGTGACGTATATAGAATATGCTGTATATTTTCTTTATATAAAAAAAAAAATGTTTCAAAAATGCCCTAAACCGGAACTTAATGCCTAACCAGTTCTGCAAAATGTTCATGATATCTTGTCAAACTCTCGTGGATTTCTGATGGAGTATTGAGGTATTCACTGGTATGTGTACACCATGTGATATTTTGTAGAGTAAAAATGCTTGAGCAGTATCATTTTCCAGCCTCTAGAGTACTAGAACTAGAACTGCTCTCTCCCAGTTGAAGAAAAATCATTAGGAAAAATAAAAAAGACTTCATAGAAAAATTGTGTACCTTAACCTTCTGGTATATTTAGTGCTAATACTCACATATTGATTGCATTTCACATTCAAAGAGTCTGAAACGGTTAATGTAAGTCAAAAATTATTTACTTTCTAAGACATAGAAATCAAGACATTAAAAATTATGGGACTTTCTTAAATTCCTAAAGCCGTAGTTAAAGCATTTAATGGGAAACCTTATTTTTAAAAATCTTGCACTTAAAATTCCCAATAGGATGGGGGATTTAGGCTTTATTATCTGAAGTACTTCAGAAACTGGTAGTAAATAGCACTTCATTAAATAGATTAAATAAGAAAATGTTTGTTTACATTATTCGTAAAGAAAAGAATCCCACAATTTTTGTAATGTGAACTGTGTTTGCTCTTCTAAGGAGTTAACAGAGTACCAAGCAGTTTCTTGTCTGCTTACTGGAGACAGTCATGATTATATTCAGGATAAAAGAGAGGGGTTGTACATATATATAAAACTGATTTTCAGTCCTAGTTGGCATATTTTAAATTGGCCAGATGCATCTACTTTTCATTTTACTGCTGCCACTCTTCACAGTATTTGAAATCATGTTAGTTCATAACTCAGCTCTCAACATGCTCAAACTGCTATGTAAAGACAACAAAAGGTTGGATTTTTATTCTCCTCTTTGTTAGTTTTACTACATTGTTATATCTCCTTGTGCACATACATTTCCTTTTGGCTAAATGTTTTGCTGCGTTTGGCCTGTTTATAGTAATTTTCGGTGGTTTGGTAATGTCCAGTTGAAATATCCAGGGAAATCTCTTCTGAATTGGGAGCCCAGGATTATTAGATCTTTCTGTTTCCACTTTAAAATAATACATTGGAAGAAGTATGAAGTGATCATTGCTTTGTGTGTTCCCTATTTACTTTGGAGATCAAACCTAAACTTGGCTGTATTTATGGCTACTTTCTTAGGTGTTTAGAAAAGTATTTGTTGGACAGCAGGGAACCATTTCACTTGCAGCTGTTTATTTAGTATTTATCATTTTAACAGTTCAGGAAAAAGAACATTTTCCAACCTCATTTTTCACAAGAATTTCCATTCAGTACAGGCTATCAACACCTTTACCAAGTCAGAAATATAAATCTGGCCTCATTCTCCTTACCTTATAATTTATAATGATGTTTTGGTAACTGGTAATCTCAGCATGTGCAATGAAGTCAGTCAATAGAATCATGTACACAATTAGTAATGTACATAGCGGCTCTGAAAATTATTATAACATTGGGATTCTCAACTGTATTTTGAAAACATAATTACTGTGTAAAGAACCTGAAACTTTCAAAGAGAGTAAGCAAGCCAGCTGCATGGCAGGCAGTGATAAGCAAAACTGAAAATCAGGCTGTGCTAATATAGAATTGTAAGCCTTTTAGCTGCATTTTAAACCTTAGGAAATTACCTCCAAAAGAGGAAGGCGTAAATATCTTCGTCATTTAAATGACTGCTACTTGATATTCTGATGGAGAAGAAATTAAAAGGTTTTGAGCTGGGTTTTTGTTTAGCTTTGGGTTTTGCTTTCTTTTCTTTCTTCCGCTTCTTGACTGCTGTGTTCACACTCTGGCTCAGATGTTGTGCTTCCCCTGTGAGAAACCTGTGCAGGTTTCCTCATTGTAGGCGATTACTACTGCTTAGGGAACGACATCACAGATGCAGTTAAGATGAGTGGATTTGTAACTCAATGATCCCCTTTCTTCCACAGTCTTCTCCTTTCAGTAAATGAAAAAGAAGCTCATCTGGATAAAATAAAAGTGGAAGGAGGAAGAGTTGAAATTATATTCAAAAATCTGATCTAAGCTAGGTCAAAGCCTTCCATTGATGTCACACACACACACACACACAAAAAGTCCATTCCCTGAATTATGACATCTTTTCCAAAAGAACATAATTTTTTTTCACCTGAAAACGCTCTTTTTCAGCTGCTTTGGTTTGGTGTAAAATGCCCTGTTGACCAAGGAATTGGTTGCCATTGATAGCAGTGATAGATTAGAACTTGTGATCCCTTTTAAAGGAAAACTAGTCATTGCTGTGCAGTAATGGAGTATCTGAGTTAATTAGATGGGTTAAAAGGGTATGTTCTATGACAGGCAGGAGTCAATCAGAGATGAATGTCGGGGGGTCTGAATCTGGTCAGTAGAGTAGCCACCAAAACTTTGATATTTCAGCACTAGATTGTATTTGGTAGACTCCTGTATTTACTGCTATATTTGCAATATGTGATTTTAGACCACAGTTGCCCTTTTAAGGGTCTGTGACTCGAGCATATTGAAAGACATAGGACTGTTTGCAAGTGTAACATTAGCCAATCACTTAAACAACTTACTGCTTGAAGATTATGACTGAAGTTTTATTCCTGAGAAAAATATTGTTTTCTTCTGTGACGTAGTCAAAGCTGCATTTAATCTTGCCTTGCCTGATGTGTATTATCCCTAACATGTAAAGGAAATGCTTACATACTCATAACTACCTTTATTTTAGAGATGTGACTGTTACACTTGCTGCACTAATTCCCCAGGATATTTATTTATAAAAAATTACTTCCAGAGCCTTTTAGTGCATTGACCTTGTTTCAGGGTTTAGCTGGAGGAGGGAGGGCTGGGTTTTTTCCTAAGCACTGCAGGGGATTTCTGTCAGGTTGCTTTAACACTTCCCTTCAGATTCTTGCCAGGCTTTCAGGCTAAAGAATTTTCAGATGTAGCTAGACATCATCACATAGGTCTTCGCATAGTCTCTGTTATTTTATAAATCTAAACTTAAATTGGCTTTCAAGAAAAGAAAAAACAACAGGACATAAGTATAAAGCTACCAAATCAGAATCTGAAATGCATGGAAAATGATAAAATGATAAAAATGATAACTTCTAGTGTATCAAATAAGTACAATACAGTGACCACTGCATGGATTGGCTTCACACTTTACTTCAATTCTCTGTGCAAAGGTTTGGAAGGGGAGGTGCTACACTGTTGAATTTTCCTTTCAAAAACAAGAGGTTTTTTAGCAATAGAACAATTTTAGAAATCATTAAGCTACTCATGCTCCAGAGCTATGAAAGACTTAGTCATCTTTACCCCACTCATCCATGACCCTAATCAGTTAGCACTGCAACTGCTATAAGCAACACCTTTTGCCCCCTCTTCCTGAGTGCTTTCGCATGCATGTATGGAAGGTGCGTGCAAATAACTCTCCAACCTCATTGTCTGACTGAAGTACCTACCATATGGTAGCATTGGGTGCAAAGGGGTTTTTTTTCAGTGTGGATTACCAAATTTGAGTCTCTTTCATTTCTCCAAAACAACTGGTTATATCCAGACCATGAGAACATCCCTCACATATTCCAGGATAACCATGCTAAAGCAGCAATTCTGGAATAATGTTAAAGTGACCTTACTGAAATGGTAACATTGTACCTCTTCTTACAGTATAACAGGTATAATTGTAATTCTCTCTTGTCACTGGCTGATCTTTGAATTCCATCCCTTATCCCTCTGTCATCACCCCTCAGTTTCACACAGGGGTGCCACATATGGCGAGTAGATATACAGCCCTGTTCACAGATGGGGTTTAGGCAAAGTGCTCAGGTTCATGGCACTTCTGTGATAATCTCTGAAGGCCCCTGGATACACCCTTGCAGCAATGCTCTTACGTATACCACTACTGCTAGAAACCCTGCTTAGCCAGACAGAAGCATGGCTTCCCTGGGGTTAAATCCCAAGAAGATTTCAGTGATAGTTAAGCTGGGTGTGGGCAGGTGAAAATGTACAGCACTGCAAAATATAACTGTACTGCCTCTTGATTTTATTAATGCATCAAAGAAGGGCTGGGTTATTCTAACTGCAGTGTGGGGTATAACTAGAAAAAAAAAAAAAAGACATTTGCAAAAATCATACATTAATTATATTTTTCAGAAAAAAGACATTTTTCAGAAAAAACCTTTCTTAGCAGAGAGTGGAAAAAATCAGTAAATATCACAGCTGTTTAGTGGTAACTAGAAAAAAACAGTCAGATTCAAAGCTTGTTACTTCTATTCACAGTGAATGACTTAGTAGGGAAAAAATTATCAGGATCCTCCTGGGTGTACAGTCTGAAGACAGTATTTCTGGTAAAGTTCTATGGTTGTCTCTTAAAACGGGCAGTTGCTAACCATGTCAACCGGACTCAATTTTTTGACACTGTGTGTGCATATGCAATTTCAGTCACTTTTTCCAAGTCTAAGTGGACTTTATCTGAGTTGCTGTTGTACCCTAAACTGTCTACACTTTCATTAAAAGAATAAATGTACCTGTCATCAGCTTGGTAAGAAAAGCAACAGGAAATAAGCTACCTTTAAATGAAAAGATGAATGTTATTGTTCATGAAGCTGCAAAAATGTTAGTCAAATATATAACTTGGCTGGTGGATAGACTGTTTAGAAGTGGGAGTCAGTCCCCTTGCTGAAGCAGAGGTCTAACAAACTGCCTGCCGTTTCTGACCAAGTACTGGCATCCCATTAGCTGTAAGATCTTATGAAGGTCATTCAACTTCTCTGTACCTCTGTTGGTAAAATTGTGATAATTTTTTTCTACTGAAGTTTCCAAGTGATAGACTGAATTGTCATGCACTGCAAAACACTGAGATCTCGATTTGAAACATACTACAGAAGTGCACAGTATTATTACTATTAGAAGTCCATTACAGCTCTGTTTTTCTTTGTTCAAACTGGTCCTTTGGTACGTGCAGCCAGACAGCTCCTAATGTTATCTTGATGCACAAAGCACTTTTTGTGTGAGGTTTGACTCACAGTAAAATGCCAGTTAGAATTTTTTCCTCAGGAACTCACTGGAGCTTGGCTTACAAAATCTGAAAATTAAATCAACCAAAATAGGTCAAACACAAAACTATATGTCCTTATGTGTCCTCTTGTCCTCTTTTAGCAGTACAGCAGATAGTTGTTATTTTCTTTTCCATAAACTTTAGGCCTGTTTTGTTTCTCAGTTGGCTTTAGTAACTGTATCATAGTTACATTTTAAATACCTGCTCATGCAAGTTTTCATTCCTATTAAATACAGTTTAGAATGATATGCTCATCTCTTAGTCGTCCAGAAATAATGTGCTGGATACACAAGCAGCTGAAGCTACTGAACACAACAGAAGAGTGTATCATTGCGTTACAGCTTATTGGTAGCCATCATTACAGAGATATTTTTGAACTTTAAAAAAAAGGAACAAAGCATCTGAAATGTAATCAAATGTTAATATAAGCTGCAGTTTTGCATTTAATTTTCCCCTGTAGCTAATTCTTTAGGGACTTACTCCTATTCACATTATACTTTAAGTTGATATGTTTATTCTGTACCTAGTTTATGATTTCTATTCATTCCCGCGTGAAGTAGGTGAAGGTGCTGCTTAAATTAATACCTACTTCAGTATTACACACTTTTTAATTGGTAGTTCATTGCAGTCATAATGCAGTGAATAAATTTGTTAATGCTTGAGGTGGGAAGGGAAGTGAAAAGAAAAAAACATCTATACCAGTCACAGCCCAGCTTTCTGGCTATAACATATTATAATTTATTTAAACTCAATCAATACTTAATCTGGAGTTTAAATTCTGCTAAAGATCTGTGGCATGGCTAAAAACAGCTGATGCCAGGGAATAAAATTTTCTTCAGGCTGTGATTCTGATGAATTTATAATGCGCTCTAAGGGTGATGCATTGACCTAAATTCACAAAAGCACTGCTATTCCTATTTATTATTATGAAAGGTATCCTACCCACAATTTCATTCTTTAAAGTGTTGTGAGGTTATATGAAAAAGATGACAGGATGAGTGGAGGGGAAGGAGCTGCATGCACATCCCCAGCACATACTGGCTGCCCAGGCTGTCAGTCCCACTGTTTGGAGAGGTTTGCCACGCTCCCTGGCAGGTGGGCAAATCTGTGGCGAGGGGTGGGGAAGCAGAGGACATTCTGAGCCCTCTTCTACCCTTGCTCCACCGTGGGAAGCGCCCAGAAAGCTCGCCAAGGCTTTGTCTGTGCTGTCCGTAACCACAGACAGGGTGGTGTCTCACTGTAATTCCGGGATTCAGTGCAGGAATAATTTCAGCACTGTAAAAACTCAGCAAACGTTTGAAGCCAGTAAGGGCAGGTTGGATTTGTTCTGTTGGACACATGAAAGAGGTTGTTACAGCAGGAAGACGATAGTTGTGTTAAAAACTGTTTTTTATTTACTCCTTGTAACCTTACTGGGGAAATAAAGTTAGTGCAAGGTTTGCTTTTCTCTATGCAGTTCTTTAATATCCCTCAAGTCCGGCTATCACAGGACAGTACCCATGAGCAACTTGTATGCAAGTGGTGGGAATTGCATGCACCAATCTCTTGTAATGATCAGGCCACTTAATTTTTTCCAGTGCATATTGGCAAGCTTTTTCTCAGCATCATCCAAGGGCTTTGCATAGTAAGTAGTGCCTTCCCAGTGACTTGAGTCCTTATCCAAACTTTCTTTGTTACCTGGACAGTTTGCAGTTATATTTGTCTATTTTTGTGAAAAGCTATATGTTTTAGAAGATTCATAAATGTGGGACACGTGGGTTTTTTTAAAAAAAAAGTGGAATGAATAAAGGAAATATATAGCGAATAAGGAAAATACGCAGTGAATAAACGTTGATGATCCTCCCCACTTCCTTCATCATGTGATATGAAGCCTCTCATATGAAAAACAGCAGAGCTCAAATCTGCTTCTGTGTTGGTACTTGAACAGTTCTCAGTCGTTGCTTTTCCAGACAAAATCTGTAGGGCAGAATTCTTACCTCTGCATTGTTCATTGCCTTCTCTCTCTCCTGCTTGCTTTTGGGGTGTACTATTAGACTCTGTCTTCTAGAATGTCTATTCTTCTTGAATTTTTGCCCTCCTCTGCCCATTTTGATAGTGTACCCCAATTCCCATTGTGACTTATGCCAGAATAACTGTGGGGAAGAATAAATCCACAGACTTTAAAGGCATAGCACAATCAACAGCTCTACCTAGCACCATGACCTTATTCCACCTCAGTGAGGCAGCATCCAAAGCCATACTGCTTTGGAAGAGCACCGCTGTGTGCTTGCTGAGGTTTGCTCCTCAGGGCCAACCCAGAGGCTGAGAACAGCATGCAAACGCAGCTTCTCAGCAGGAGCAGGAGCTGTTTGTTTCAGCTCTAGCCCTTACTTAATAATATGAAGCTATTGAACAAAAATACAAAGACTTGGAGTTCAAACTGGTACCCAGCTAACTCAGAGAACTGGGTTCCTAGATCCAACTGTGCATTTCAGTCTAGCAGCAAGAAAGTCTGGGTTCTAATTCAGTTTGTTTTCTTCTAGCTATGATGCTCAAAGTGAGAACTTTGAGATTCAGATACAGAATGGTGCAGACATATCTACCCTCTGTGAAGTGGACTGTCTATTTATAGAGGTCTTGGACTCTTGCCTCTCCCTAGCATGCTAGACTGATCCACTTCGCAACTTTGAACTGTATCAAGCACAGCTATGGGTCATGAATGATCATCAGCAAAGTGATACCCAAAAGCTACGTTCTGCCTGTTAGGGTAATAGATTAGGAACATCTGCAGTTATTTATCTGGAAAAATAATTTAAATAGAGAAAGATAACTGGAATTTCCAGCAAAGTACTAAATTTGTATCTTATTCCTTATCATAATGGTCTGACCAACTGAATCTTCCTAATCTATCTTTAATGATATCTTTTTATGTAAGTTTTGAATTTTTTTATAATTTTATTTACACTTATAATCTATCTTGCCTTCTAAAAGGAAAAAAAAAAAAAACCTTTGTGTTTATTATAAGGCTTTAGAATTTCTGTTGCATCCAGTGAAAAAGTGGGCTGAAGCTAGTTCGTATACAACTCTATAGAAAATCATATTTCTTGCCCCAGAGGATGCCAGGTGATAAATTTTAGCAGATGGTTAAGATAAAAATGCAGCAAAGGTTGCAAGAGACAGACTGACCAAAAATTATAGCGGGTGCATGGTTTTTAGCTAATCAAGGTGTAGTAATTGTACTTTACTTACTTGCCTAATCACAATTAGGTGCCAGTTTTCTGTCCATATAACAAAAGAGGTGACTCTCAAGACTTTGAAGGAGGCTGGGGGGAGTGTCAGTCTGTTCTTAAATTGAGAAAGTTTTTATCAGACAGGTCCACAGACTGTTTGCTGTCGGTAGCTCACAAAACTGTACAATAATGTTATTCCTTCCCACAGTGCTATGAAAAAAACTTCTGGCTTCAGTTCATGTGTGAAAACTCTTGCACAACAAAAGTGGTTTCTTGTGGCTAGTAAGACTAAATGTTCTAACCATTCCAGGAAGTATATAAATAGATTGATACCCTTCCTAAGGTTATGGAGCCTTTCTTCTCTTTTTTTTTTTTTTTTTTTTCTTTCAGTTTGTTGTGTTTTGGTTTTTTCTCCCATTTATGCTGTCTTCATCTAGGCAAAGACCAAGAGAGTACAGTGTCTGAAAATCTTGACTATCACTTTCCTTTTTACTTGGGTTTTCCGTAGTTATATTTTCTGAAAAGAAGTTGTTTCAGTAAATGCAACATAGTAAATTATCTTAAATTACTTCTTACAGTCCAGGCTAGTATTATAACATGAAAATTGTTACTTGGAGTCTCCCACGCCTCCCCTATGTCTCCAGACTGGGGAGAAACCGATCACAGTGCTTATCCAGCAGAGTCTACAGGCCAGTCCACAATATGGAAAGCAGAGTTTACATAAAGGAGATTTCTTATCCTTCCCTCCCTCCCTCTTGGATTCCATAAAGTTGTAGTGATGGTCCAAAACAACTAAAACAGTGTTTCTACACTGACGGGTAGGCAAATGTCTATGCAGAAACCAGATGAGAAATTTTTCAAGCCAAAAACTTTAAATCTCAACTCGTCCAAGGATACTATAAAACAGCCATCCCATTTCTTTGATCTATGATATTTGAATCTGAATGTGTGTTAATAAGACATACATGTTGGGCACTGAAAATGTCTTCTGTTGAACAAGGGTAAACATTGCATTTGTCTCTGTAAAAATATACTTCAATAGCTGGGAAGAAAGTGGAGATTCGTTATTTTTGCAGTTGTAGAAGACATTTAGCAGCTGTGTTTACATTGGCTGACAATTTGGATATTAGGTGGCAGGACAGAGAACTGCAGATGCAGAATATTGTTCAGACATTGTGCACTTACAGCCCATTTCCAGGGAAACATGTTATTTTATATTTCCCTTGGTGTCATTAATCACATTTCATGATGTACCTCACTATTTCAACTCATTCCCCTAGATTCATTCATTTTTTGGCCTGTTTGTTTAGTAGTTATTGAGCTCCATTTCAACCAATTCTATCTCAACTACGAATAATAAAGTTCTTTTTGCTTCAGGGAAGAAAATTAAGAGGGCCCTATTCTGATTACTGAGACTACCTGTAATAATCAGTGTGTCTACCGTCAGAAAGATATTTAGTTTGCCTTTGGTCAGAAAAATATTCATACTGTTCTTTGGTATTTAGAAATTAAACTTATTTCCTGAAAGTAAAAGTGTGATTCTTATCTTGACCTACAAAGGAAAACGTGAGGTTTTTTTTTTTTCTGTTCTTGAAGTTCTCTAATCTCTCAACAGGCTTTGCTTTGGTTTTAAAGTTGAATCCCTTAAACTGTAGCAATGATAGCCCATCCCCTGGAGAAACATGTTGATATAAACAGTGAGGAATCCTCCTGCTATGGAGTTGCAAATCTGAGGAACCTCAATGTATGGGATATAATCCAGGCCTTTCTTTGGCATAACTTCTAAATCTAAATAATGCCATTACATGTTCATGAGTAAAATTGGCTTGTAACTGCTACTGTGGACACCCCTGTGAGCCACCTCACCCTGGAAGGATCACCTGGTAGCATTTTGCTTCTCCTGCAACTCCCCAAGTCCTGATGCATCACTGTTTCTGGGAGAGACAATGTATCTGTTTCCTATGGTTGGCTAGTTGCACTGGAGAGAAGCTAAAAAGGGACAAAGCTTGTGCCAAACCTTTGATCTTCTTTGACCAAAGAGCTAGCTGTACCTGGGAGGTGGGCAGCTCCCAGGAGGATTTGAGATGAGACGCCAGGCATGCTCTGTCTTGAATGAGCCTGGGTATCTTGCTAGGTAGGATTATCTGTTGGTGAACAAAGAAAAGAAATTTTACTGACCTCTGAAAACAAAGCAAACCCAAAAAATGTGCTACACTCTGGAATAATGGCTGTGTGTAGGGAATGACTTACCCAAGATGGTGTGTTCAGCAGATTGCTTGAAGAAATGCAAACACTGCTCAGTGCCCCTTCATGTTACTAGCACAGAATACTAAATATAACCAGGCAGTATTTTTCTAAGGGATAAATAGAAAGCAGAGACAAAAATTAGCTCTGTTTCTCTTACATGGCTTAGCCACACCTAAGGAAATGCATCTTGCTTTCACCCTTTTTGTTTTAGAGGATGGCTGTGAGAAGGTTCTAACTACTACAGCAAAAGAAGCAAACCAGTGTGTTATAAGCACTTGTTTTGCATTGCCATGAGGTTTGTGATGGAGATGGACCCGTACATGTGCAGGGGGGCTGCAGTGGATTTTAGGCTGTGCTCAGTGCTATTCAGAATGTCAAAATCTCAAAAAGAGATTTACTGTCAGGAAGGTCATGGGGTTTGGATTTGGGAGGAGAGAACTCTGGTAATCATATTTTTATTTCTAAAATCTAATAACATGTATTTTATATATTCTTAAATATTGAGTGGCTTGTGAAAGTACATTGGAAGATGGTGAAAGAACTGGAAAATTAATACAGCTCTGGGGAACTTGGTATTAGTGCCTAAGTCTAAAAGTCATTTATGCAAAGAAAATAAAATGTCACTGTTATTCATGCTTTTGTGGACCTCATAATTTTGCCTTCTCTAAGATGCTTGCTCTTTCCTGTGATATTTTCCACTTTCCACTCTCTTTCTTTCTCCCACATTCAGGTACAGCTTTCTTATGAGCAGATAATGGCTGGAAAGCAGCCCTGAGGAGAAGGACTTAGGAGTGCTCATGGATGAGAAGCTCAACATGAGCCGGCAGTGTGCACTGGCAACCCAGAAAGCCAACCTTATCCTGGGATGCATCAAAAGAAGCACGACAAGCAGGTCATGGGAGGTGATTCTCCCCCTCTACTCTGCACTAGTGCCACCCCACCTGGAGTACTGTGTCCAGCTCTGGAGCCCTCAATTTAGAAAGGACACAGAACTGTTGGAACGGGTCCAGCAGAGGGCCATGAAGATGATTAGAGGGATGGAGCACCTCTCCTATGAGGACAGGCTGAGAGAGCTGGGGCTGTTCAGCCTCGAGAAGAATAGGCTCCAGGGAGACCTTCTAGCAGCCTTCCAGTATCTGAAGGGAGCCTACAGAAGAGCTGGAGAGGGACTCTTTGTCAGGAAGTGTGGTGACAGGACAAACGGTAATGGTTTTAAACTGGAAGAGGGGAGATTTAGATTGGATATTAGGAAAAAATTCTTTGCTGTGAGGGTGGTGAGGCACTGGAACAGGTTGCCCAAGGGAAGTTGTGGATGCCCCATCCCTGGGAGTGTTCAAGGCCAGGCTGGATGGGGCTTTGATCAGCCTGGTCTAGTGGGAGGTGTCCCTGCCCATGGCAGGGGGGTTTGGAACTCAATGATCTTTGAGGTCCCTTCCAAGTCTAACCATTCTGTGATTCTATTCTATGATTGGTTATACAATTGATGCTCAAGGCAACCTAGCAGAATCTATCTCCAAGTAAAGGATTCTGGCAGCAAGGCTGAAAGTACCATCATCTGACAGTATACTCCCCCCATAAAGGGTATGAGTTTTATTGTACACAGTATACTTTAGTGGGGTGTTAAATAACTTCTAAGTTTCTAGTCCAAACAAGCATAAAACATATTAATGGATTACCCATTAAAAGATCCATCAGTATGTGCTGCAATTCCCACTCTTTTCAGATAAGTTGATCCCATTTCTTCCCCTTAATTAATTCCCATGTTTTCCTTCCATATGTTGAACTGCACAGTGCCTGCTTTTCTGCTGCAAATAGCTCAACAGCCCAAATCAAGACCAGGTTTCTACTGCCTCGACTCTCCTAGTAAAGACAGGCTACTCCAGTTTCTTGCTATACAGCCCATCTCTTGACCCCCAGTCCTCAACCACCTCATCACTGCTCAGCCATCATTATTATGCAGCTGAGCAATTTACTGAGGAGGTTAGGGTAAAAGAGAGAGGTCTGTCATGCACTGCTTTGCCTGACATTCCTTTTAGTGTTTCCTAATACATCCTTTACCCTCTCTTCAACACACTTCCATCCATGTCCCTGTCCTCCTAGGCATTGCAGTGCCCCCCCTCAACATGGCCTGGGGCCATCCCCCTTGCTGTCACCTTTATTGACTCTGGTTCCCTCTCCAGTCCCCTGGCTTGGCTTCCCTTGCAGAACCAGAGCCACTCCTGACAATACCTTATAAAAAGAGATGCAGCAGGCTCAACATGTATTGTACCAGTGCCACATGAAGGCATTTATTCAGTTGCCAGTTGTACAGGTCTCATCTATTTCAGAGGGCACTGGGGATGGTGCCCTCAGAGCTGCACTCCTCGTGCAGACAACTCAGGCAAGTCACTCATGCCTCACAGAAACAGAGTAAAATGAAATCTCTTACAAAAGCCTTAATAAGAACCTAACTGAATGATCACTGAAAACCACACCTGGAATCATTTAAATTTTAGCATCACTAGGTGTGTGTTTTATTTTTCCTTTTAAAATAAACTGAGGAAGTGGCTAGATTAATGCATAGGACATTAGCCTAAAGGATAAACAGCCCAGCCTATAAATACAATGTTCAGGCTCCTGACTATTCCTGTCTATACAGGCAATCATCTATAGTGCCTGTATCCTCTCTGGTAGATGTTTTATGATCGGCACATTAAAGTGTAGAGAAACAGAAATGCTGGTCAAGTACAATGTATTTAAATGAATTTCCCCTCTAGGAACCAAGACATTTACTTGCTGGTTGTCAGTTCATGACAATCATGTTCTTCTTTTTAATTGAAATACTGCATTTGTCTAGTTGTTTGAAATTTAATTAACATAAAACCTAGGTTGAATACCAGGGACTTCTGTGCTCAGAGTACTTAGGCGGGGGAGAGGGAGAGGAGAACTGCTTCAGTATCCCTGGCCAGATCAGCTACTCTCACACACTCTGGCTGCCAAAAGTCTCCAAGAGGATGTTGCTGCAATGGTGCCCAAGAGGAGTTAAGGCTCAAGAGATAGGCTGGCACCCATTACGTTGTAGTGACTATGGACTTAGCTAGCCTACAGGGATCTTATGAGCAGAGTCAGAGAAAGTGTTTAGTCTGGCCCCACAGCTATTGATTTCCCTTTACTGTCATTTAGTCAGATTAAAAGAGAACCTCAAATTCCAGCTGTCAGGCACTTCAGGGTCTATCTAAGAAGCAGAAAAATTAGAAGTGTTTGCATTTCCAGCCCTGTCCCACGCAATAGTCCCACTCTTAGAAGTGTATTGGTCCTAATGGACTCCGTGCTGTGCTTTGATATGTCTAAAAGGCACACCAAAAAAAGTGTGGATTTTGCACTTAATAAAAATCAAAGTGCATCATCCAACAGGCACTATTCTAGCAGTGAAATTTGAAATTAATTGTTTATGTTTATAACTTCATAATAGAGTGCAAATATTCTTTCTGATATTTTACATCTAGAGTTCAAAAAGCGACAGTGATACTATATTGTTGAGTTACCATGCTTATCACCCAGATCTGCAACTGTTACCTCCTTGAGTAACTCCTAGATGATATATATATATATATATATATATAACCTCATTGAAGTAGGATGGCAGAACCATCTTTTCATATCAAAAGAAATTGCTAATTGTGATATTTTTTTAATTAGTTTCTGGGGTTGTTACCCAAATATCTGCAATTGCAGGTTACATATATCTGTTCTATTTCAAACAGTTCAATATAAAGGAACTGGTAGGAACATTGCTGGGGTTTATAGAGGAGGATTGAAGTTGATAAAATGATAAAAGCTGAATTTTGAGTACATAGCTCCAGTGACCTAAAAGTGAGGAAGACAGAAGAAATTGCACAGGAAAGTCTTTTAACAAAATCTATTTTCCCTCACTCTTATGTGAATCACCTCTGACAGCACAGCCATGGAGGGAGAGAGGCAGCAGAAAGAGGGAGAATTGGGCAATGGAAAGGGAGCTGTGGTTAAGGCAGTGGCTTTGGAGACCATCTGACTGGATTCCTTTTCTGTCCCTGCTTAAGAAAGTCATTTAGGAGATGTGTGTGGCACAGTGCCATTCTGCATTTAGTTTGGCTACTAAAAGCAGCTGCTTTCACTGCACTGACTGCAAGTAGAAGAGAACAGCTTCTCCCACAGGCTCTGTGTTCTCTGTAAATGGGAGGAATGCACTCTGTTCAGTGCATGCCATCTTCTGTCTGACTGCATTGGTACTAACAGGAGGCCAAGTTCATGGATCCCTGTCTTCTTTGGCACTTTTGCAGCACTTGGATTTGCTCCAAAACAACTGGTGTTGGAGTAATCCTGATGTAGTTGTCAGAGGCAGTATACTTTTGTTTTGATGCTGGAGGCTAGCTTCTCCTTACCTACAGAGCCAGTGTGTAGTTGATATACTAATTAATCTCAAGCCTGATTGCAGTGTTTGTTGTAACTTTTAGAATCCCTTTAATCACTGAGACCACATCCTAGTTTATGCTGTAACTCTGTAAAGAGAAACAGCATCCAGCCATGGTTTTCTTGCTATCTAGTCATAAGGGATACAGACAAAGGCTTGCCTTGAATAATATATAAAATCCAATTTAATATTAATTCTGTTGTAATATTTAATTCCAGAAGCATATATGGAAGCAAGTATTAATGCATTAGATCCTATGAAATGAATTAAACTATTTTTATTAAACATATTAAAACTATAAAGTATTAAGCTTTAAATTTACAACAGCTGTTCTTAAAAATTAATTATTTATTACTGTTACTGTATTATTAAAGTTGCATTTGTGCATTCAAAACTGAATCATCTTCAGCTACTGCCCCTAGAAGTTTCTTTAGCAACTGGGAAGCTAGGTGGAAAAGAGTTAAATACTTTTGTTATCAATTAGATCAGCTACCCCAAATAGAGGTATCTAATAAAGTGATAAAAAGGCTTGTTCAGATTTCAGTTTGTTTTTTCACCTAGTGTTGAACTGATGCAACATCTGAATGTTGTTGCTCTAGATGAACTGAGGAAACTTAAAAAAAAAAAAAAAAGACACGTCTAAACATGCCCAATGCAAATATTGTAAATGGAATTCAAATGCTAGGACAGAAAATAGTAGTTAAGCTTTTTTTTTTCCTTGTCTTTCTGGTTTTGAACACCTAATGAGAGGAAAAAATGTCTTTATATGTAGGAAAATCTGTGCAAGAGAAAAAAAAAAAAGACATTTTCCCTTTAACTCTTTGGAAGATAAGTTTTCGGTTATGGCTTCAGTTAAAGCTGTAAGGAAGGACCTTTCTTCTTTTCAAGCTATGAAGTCCTGTCCTCAGAGTTGGTGCTTATGACTTTCAGTACTGAGTGAGGCTTGCAGGAAGGAAACTCAGACAGATGGGGGCAAGCAAAAAGGAACATGACTCTGGGGTTTACCATTTAAGGCACTCACCTGCAGAGAGGAAAGGAAGGAGGAGACAACTGTTATATACTGGTCTCTCTTTCAGAAACTCTCTGTGCCTTCTACTACAAATACAACTGGTCAGGTAAAGTCTCCCTAACTCATTTTAACTTTACCCTATTTTTATCTGTCTTAATGATTTATCTGTTCAAATAGATGCAGCTTCTGTCTGATCAACATTCAAAATATTTCACTGGGATCTTTAAAAACTGTGCAAATTTGTGACAGAATGCAGTCTCCATCCACTTACATATGCAATCAACTTCCAGTTATTTAAATAGTGTCTTAGGAACTACATCCTTTAGAAATACACATAGCAAATCACAGATTCATTTAATAAAAAGTACTTTTATTAATCACTCCTGAAGTCCATTTAAACAACCATCATGTATTTTTTAAAAAGAAGAGTATGCCATAAAAGATAAGGTAATTATTGTGCATGTGTAATTCTGGATAAAGGACACGACTTACAAAACATGTTTTAAGATACAACAATAAAAAGTTAATTGAAATACTTTTACAACACTCCCATAATTCTTTTCTGTCCTTATAAACCCACAAACACCAAACCTCATATAAATTAGAGATTAAGCATGCCTTTAATAACACAAATAGCAAGACTGTAGTACGTTTTTATCCAGTATCTTTTAATAGATAATGAATTTGTGTCTAACAACATATTTGCTGGTAGCTCATTAATATATCACCTAATTGACAGCCACATGGTTTGCAAATTAATTCGGTCTTGTTTCATGTGGTATCTCCTTTACATTATTTAGGGATTCACTACACAGTATGGTTATTTTGTCTTTATTTTGGTTTGATGCAGTAGGTTTATTTCCTTGTTGGCTGCTTCACAATGACCTTTGTGTGACAGTGTCCAGGCTGCAGACTATTTGGTTGTTTTACAGTGCCTTCACAAACTGCTTTGCACATACTTCAGCCAATTTTACCTTTCTTTCCTGCTGTAGAGACACTTTGGTTAGATGTTTCTTCTGTTCAATGTTAGTGCTCAGCCACATTTAGTCTTTTTTTTTTTTTTTCCTTTTTTTTAATTCTTTCTCTCTTTCTTGATTGTTCTAGGAAAAAACTGCTAGCATTTTTCACTATCCTTTTGGTAGACCATCTGCTTGCATGAGAGCCATACTGAATTCCTGAATCTGTTCAGGATTAGGGATGGGGAAATGAAGCATTAGAGAGTCTGCAGGGTTCAGAGCCTGAAACAACGTACTCCAAAGAGGCATAAAGGGCAGGGCTGTGCAAAGACATGCATGGGATACTGGGTGCTGCCTCATTAAAACTAACAATATGAAAATGTCTTACAGAAAGCACGAGCCACCCATCCATGTTTTCATCAGCTGGGTAGAATTTCGCCTCAGGGCACCACCACGCTCCCCCATCCTCACAGATGCAGCCGGCTTGCGTGGGGAGCAGTGGCGGCTGAGCTGCCGTCGGCTTGCCTGGTACTGTCTGACAGCAAGCGATTCCAGTGTGACAGCTCTTGACTTGCCTTTCCCTGCTATCCATTCTCATCTATCAAATATTCATGCCAGCTCCGAATTGAGTATGGAAGATAAGAGCATTAATTGATAAAATCATATTTCTCAGCATCTGACAATATTGATGTTAATCATTCTTTTTTCAGGTAGGTCTTTGGCCTTTTATGTTGCTTATTTCTTATATGTTGAAGACAGGCAGGGACCGGACTGTACCTTCTGGTCTGAATGTTAGGCCATTCTTTTTGATTTAGAAGCTTCTTTCCAGTTCATTAAAACATTTAGTTTAGAAATCTAGTTTGCTTTTCCATTTTGTAGTGTTTCCCCATTAAGATTGCACAGCTGAAGTAACATGGTTTAATAACTTCCCTAGAAGGATCAAACAGGCAAGCCCTAGCTTTACTGATGATGATTAAGGGTGAGAGTCATGCTGTGAAAGAGTGACTAAGTGCTGTTATTGAGATCTGACAATTTTACTGGGGGATGAATCTGATAACTCTCTAACAAGCATATTTCAGTGAAATGACCCAATTTTGAAGATTAGTATATTTTCCTGGATTCTGTAGCTTTCATAAAAATTTCGTGTCTACAAATGTGTAGGACTTCTCTAAAAGGAATTCTAAAAAAGGAGACAGTAATGCCTACGTGAAAACCCCAGAGAACTGTGGTACACAGGAGCATCCTATAGGAGTGCTAGCATTTTATATTCTGGAACTGTGAAGACATGTAAGATTAGTTGATGCTGAAGACAGGAGGAAATCAAGGTGAAAAAACAAGGATTCTGGGAGGTCAGCACTTGACAACATTCTTCTTAGAAGAGTTAATGTCAAATGAAGCCTCAAGTTGATCTTACTCTTGTAAGTAATTAATGTGGCCATTATAGCTAGCAGTTTTTATGAGCTGGGAGAACGATCTCACTTGTGTAAATTAATTACATGATATTTTGCAATTCTTATGCTGATAGAGATTAATAGCTAGACATCAATGAGGATACAAGGTAGAACAAGAATACAAATGAGAGTCCCAATGTACTTGGACAGCAGAGAGATATAGGCCTTATGAATGTGTAAGAAAGCAGAAGTATTTTTAGTAGATATGAGGTGACTTACATGGTTTTAAAGGCTTGCAGTTCGTTGTTTTCTGCAGCCATAAAAATACTGTGCCTGAAACAAGTCATTTGGAACTTACCCTTTCATAGGTAACCAAGTGGAAACTTAGCTGCAGTCTTCTGTAGAGAGAGGATTTGGTTCCTTCTTTATTTCTGCCTCCTCCTCCAGGGATCCTTTTCACAATTGTAATGGGACTTCTACCAAGAAAATATATATATTAAAAAAAAAAAAAAAAACCAACAACAACAACAAAACAAAGCTGTAACAAACTTTGGTAGGTACCCCTACGTACTGGTAGCCCAAATCATGAATTCAGCATATGAGATGCTTGAACTGTATCTGCGTCTTTTCTTGGAGGAGACAAGGAGCAGTAGTTCAGGGAACAGAAGATCCCGGGTTATGTCCTAGGAAGAAGGCAGGAAGGTTTCATGCCCACCTGAGGCCCAACAGAGCCCTGAGATGCTGCTGCTGTAGTGCCTGCATCAGTAGAGGGAGGAAGACAGGCAGTGACACAGTTACACCCTGGTCTGCGCTGCCACTCTCAGAAAAGTCAGGAAATTGCCCTCAATCCCAACTGCTTACTAAGTAGTTATCCCTTGGGACTGCTAAGTGAAGATGACGAAAACACACCTATACTGATGAGTATCCCACTAAAATCCCTATCTTTTAATGTTTTTTAAAGAAAAAACAAGTAAATAAACGATATACCCTGGGGTAGTTCCGACGGCATATTCTCCGTTTTCTGAATAATGGAGGAAATTCATGACCTAATTGTTCATCCCAGCAGTGGGCTAAATTCTGTGCTGGTACAAGTGGGTGCAGCCTGATTAGCAATGGCTCTTATTTAACTCAGTACTATTGGCCTTTAAAAGTTAAAAGGAACAAATTTAATTATGGGGTTGGCCTTAGGTTAACAGAGCAACTGAGAAATCATAAGGCAACCTAAATGTTTGGCCTCCAAGCTAAGACAGGTGAATTGATGTTTTTCATCCTTTTCAACTCCAATCTTATTTTTCACAACCAATAACATTTTAGTTATATTGTCCATAACGTTCCGCTGATCCAAAAATGTTCTTTCCAGTG
The DNA here is from genome assembly GCA_013398155.1 of Pedionomus torquatus. Classification (NCBI taxonomy): domain Eukaryota; kingdom Metazoa; phylum Chordata; class Aves; order Charadriiformes; family Pedionomidae; genus Pedionomus; species Pedionomus torquatus. The sequence continues at coordinate 441,928 of VZRU01008084.1, forward strand.
ATATTTCTACTATTCTCACTCTAGGCAAAGTCATGTATTTGAAGATTCATTCTGCAGCAGGACAGTTTTGTTTCAGTCTGTCCTTTGAAAGACATTGTAGGCTAGAAAGTTTTGAGCCCTGAACTTATTCATTTTGCTGCTAAGCACTGCATACAATTCCAAAGATTTCTGTGGTTTTTGGGTACTGGAATTTCATCATTCCAGGTTCTGCTTACTAGTCCATAATCTCAAGTGGCAAAATAACTACCCGTATGAAACATAACATTCAGTGTGATCTGAGTTTCTCTTATTTAGGCTCTAAGGAAATCCTTAATATGCCCTTTCACTTTTCCCTTTCATTTGCTTCATTATGTTGCTGGATCTATGACTGACTCATCAGTGCTGATCTGAATCATGCTCTTTAATATTGGCATTCGTATCTGCATGAGAAATATTTTTAAGACTTTAAATGTGTCTGGAAAACACAGAAGACAGTAAAAAAATAATTTTTGGAGATCCAAGAAAGATTTCAAGAACCCAGACACAGCTGCTTTTGCATTTTATTTTTCTGAAATTCACAGTTTTGGATTGGGAATTTTAGGCTGTGTACAGAGTAGCTTTTTGGGAAAAAAAGAATCATTGCCAGATTTAAAAATAACCCCAGAAGCAGCAAAATGCTATCCCTTGCAATTTGTCTCCCTGCCTCAACATTCTTTATATATTTTCAGTTATTGTCATTTACAATTAAATAGCTCTAAAATGAATTTTATGAGAACTTAATCTATTTCTGAATGCACCAAACCCCATGCAGTGTATGTCACATACACAGCTTGCCAGACTAGCAAGAGAAATTATCAAGTAAATTATGTGGAAGCTTTCCATGGTCTCCTCACATGACCTTCTACAAGGCCATGAATGTTTGAGGTCAGAGGGAATATAAATATTCATTTCTACATGACTCATTCTGAATACTCCACTAAACAAATTTTAAAATAATTCTAGTTAACCAGCACTGAAAACATTTTGGATGTTGATCATTAATGTTCTACATGTTGGTTTGGCAAAATATTTTTTCCATTTTTTCTACTAGGAAACAAGATAAAATCTTTGATCAGACTGCCCCCTACAGAAAATACAGCAATGCTTTTTTAATACTTATAGTATATTGTCAACAATAAAAGAGAATTCAGAGGCAGCACGTCACAACAGTGAACTCATCTATAGCTTCCAAAATATACATGAAAGTTAGACTAATAGTTACTTTCCAAAATATTTTAAATCCCTATTTATGGAGGCGTTTAAATGTGTCTAGATGGATATTCATTTCAGGAAGTGCCCTTAAAATGCTTCTATTTTATTGCCTGTAAAGTAAGAAGAGAGTGCAGAAGCACAGGCCCTGCTAGTTACACTGCTGTGATTCTATACACTCCTTGTAATTCCCTTTTTCTTGTTGATAGTCTGTTCCTCAGACAGGAATTTACTAGCCCACCCACGGCTTTGTTCTCAGCTGGTATTGAGGTGCATTTCAGCTGAAATTTCACTATCACTCTGTTCCTGACTAAAGCTAAAGATTTATTCATTAAACAACAAATACTTCGAAAAAACAAAACTTAAAATACTATCAAGCTCATGTCTTAAGTTTTCCTCTGTCCTGGTTTGAGGTAAAACGAACCAATTTTCTGTTTTACAGTTTTACTTTCTTAGCTAGGCCTCTTCTAACTAACTAAACTCTGAAATTAACAGCACATTGTTCAGAACTGTTTCGTCTCACGACACTCTCCCATGAACAGATTTTGAAAAGTAGTGTCAATGTCTTACATGTCATGAGCATTTTCTGTTTTTTTTCCCAATAGGTCTGTGTATGACAGAGGAGTCTTATGAAACTTCGTATAACTAGAAAGGAAAGTTTTAATTCAGCCTTCACCAAAGATGTTTTCAGGAACAAAAGAGGAGAGCGTTCAGACAATTCCCACGAGATAGATTTAGGGTAAAAAAACAAATCTCCATTTGGGATAGAAAGAAAAAGACACATAACAGGCACTTCAAGTTCTGATTTCTGATACAGGCTGCTGTTTCTTCCAAGTAGGGGCTTATGCTTTCTATATTTATTCAAATATCAACTCTGATAGAGCCATAAAAATCCAAATGCTTACTCCAAAATCTTTCCCTATCAGATACTAAGTCCTCAGACTAACTCAGGGTAAAAGTTTTCCATTTGGCTATGCCAATCAAGGAAGATGTGCAGAAGTAGGCCATTTTCCTGGTGGTTGTGGATGAGCTGGGAAACACTCTTGTCTAAAAATGAACTATTTCAAATTTAGTGGACCCTAAATGATAATTCAAAAACTGTAACTTTTATTTGAGGGAAATGTTAAAAACTTAACCCTGATTTCTCCACCTTGCGGTGCTTTCCCCGGTGACTACTTGGTTTTTATGACGTCCTATGGGATTCCAAGTTCCACCAACTGAAAAGGGATAGGAAGTTTCTCAAGGATTGCTGCCTTTCATATTTTCTTTGGCTGTATAATTTTTAAGGCATGCTAGGTACTTGCCCAAAAAGAATCAGAGAAAACATTTAATATTTTCATTACAAATTTGGAACCCTTGAATATTTTGAGGAATTGAATTGCTCAGTTAGGATCTTTATTTATTGGGGAAGGCTGTTTCTTTCCCACCAAAAATGAAATACTCGATAGTTAAATCTCAGATCCCACAGTAAGGTGACCTTTTTCCAGACAAACCATAAACCAAATAGAAGTTGATGCTAGTCCCTTTCTGCTTTGTGAGGTTACTATCCTCCATTTGGATCTAGAAGAAATCACCACAGAAGTATAAGTGCTTATTCTTGCTTCAGATTCACATTTAGCACCACTCACTGAAGCAGCATCACAGCTTTTCCAGTTAAGAAATATGGAGTTATCATTCAACCAGAGCAAGTGCAGGGTTCTGCACCTGGACCAGAACAATCCTCACCATCAATACAAACTAGGGGATGAGGTATTAGAAAGCAGCACTGAAGAAAGGGACTTGAGAGTGCTGATGGACGAGAGGCTGGACACGAGCAGGCAGTGCGCACTTGCAGCCCAGAAGGCCAATCACATCCTGGGCACATCAAAAGAAGTGTTGCCAGGAGATCCAGAGAGGGGATCCACTTTACTCTGCTCTGGTGAGACCCCACCTGGAGTACTGTGTGCAGGGCTGGAGCCCTAATGTAGGAAGGATATGGACCTGATGGAGTGGATCCAGAAGAGGGCCATGAAAATGATCAAAGGGTTGCAGCACCTCTGCAGGGAGGTTGGACTAGATGTTCTTTGGAGGTCCCTTTCAGCCTGGATGATTCTATGATTCTACAGTTCTATGATATTGAGAAAAAAGGCAAACACTACACTAAATATGCATTTTCTTTCATCATCCATTAGGAAGAGTGGTCCTGCAAAGTTTTTGACCCTGTAGAAAGTCAAACTAAGTAAAATCACAGTCACTTACTTCTTAACGATCATAGTCATTTCTAGATCTTTAACATGAATATGATTGTCATTAGGAAGTTTGGTCAAACTGAAAAAAAAATCTGTTTGAATGTGTGCAGCTCTGTTTCTTTAGTTCTAATAAAGGGCTAATTTCTGAGGAGAGCTGAGCAACCTCAGTCCCCATTCAAAGTTGTTGCTAAGGGTATTTGGCAACTGAAATGAGAACTCCAATGACTGATAAGATTCTTTCCCTACCTGCACTTTGGTTATCAGAATAGGACACCTTAAAATTTATGATGATACTGATAAAAGTAAATTTTTCAACTACATTTATAGTCATACGTGTTTTTAATGTAGATATTGAATCTACAGCTTGCTCCAAAATCTTGTTAAATATGTGATTCTGTTGGACGTAATCTAACAAACCTCAAAAATTTTTAAATGCAAAGTCTGGCTGCTTGATTTTTATTTTCTTAGAAACACTGCATTGCTTTCTGAAGTTCACTCATTCTGTTTTTACAAATTTTTAACATTATATTCCTAGTCATGAGCCCATTACTCCGTCCGTGTTCCTTACTGGCAAAGGAAATTTTTGGTTTAGAATCAGTATTGTAAGTATCTAGTAAAAAAATGGAAGGTCAAATTTTAACCTAATCCATAGAAGGCATTATTCTTTCAATATAGGTAAAATATTATATCAGCAGAAACTGAGTCCAATAGCCTCTTCACTGTTGATCTTCTGCCTCTGGTTAAATTTTCTACAGATTTCTTAAACTGTGCTCACACACTGTATCCCTATCAAAAAGTTTCTGCCCTAGCAGTTTTACTGTATGAAGGACATATTTGCAGAAGTGGATTCTTGCCATCTCTCAGTTTAAAAGAGATTCATGAAATCTCATAGAGGGATCCATTGCTTCAGAAACCATTTATGTAAAAGTCTGAATTCTTGTTTTTCTTTGTGATGAGACTATAATGTAAGAGTGAGAGTTTTCTTTGTGTGAGACTTTGTGGTGTAGCTATAATGTAACAACAAAAAAGTTATGCAAAAGATTTTTCTTTCTTTTTTTTTTTTTTATGTTTGCAACCATTTTCTCCTTCATTTTTTCTGGAATGGTTGCATAAATAAGTAATTTTTAAACAACTTCTAGTTTAGTGCCTAAGCTTTGTAATAGGGTGTCTCTGTCTCACCTCTTTTTTATTAATTAAACAAGTGTGCGTATCTTTCAGCTGAGCATTAGAAATGGTATTGATATATTCAAAATTTGTTCATAATAGCTGGGATAGTAAGTGTTGCTGCAGAAAAGTTCCTCACAACTTAGCTTGTGACATCGACTTTTATATTATCGTCATGAGCCTTAAGAGATGTTACATTAAATAATTAGGTCAATTAAAAAAATTTCTCAGGGTAATTCTTTTATTTTTTGCATCTTTTGGACCTCGTTATAACCAAAACAAATTATTCAAGAAGGACTGAAGGGGAGACCTCCTTCAATTTTTATTTTCAACGATACACTTTTGATACATGTGAATACTAGGCGATTGAAACACCTAAATTCTAGACCTAAGTATTTTTCGATCTCTGTAATAAGAGATAACATTAAAAAGGAAACAAAAGTGTACTGACTTTAAAAAGTGTTAAATGTGTACAGAAACAGTTTTTCTTTTTTTCTGGGGCTATTTTCTGTCGACATCAAAATGACCTTTGCCTCATATGCATATTTCCCTCATTTTCCCTTCTCAAGATTTCAAAGATTTCAGCCATGAAGACATGTAATTTTCTGTAATTTAAATAAAATTTAAATAATATATAAATAGGTTTATGTTTATCTTATAAATTAGAGTTATAACCTTGGCAGCAAAAGTTAAGCTTACTGGCAGGAAAAAAAAAAAAAAAA
>VZRU01008084.1:447297-505276 GCA_013398155.1 Pedionomus torquatus
TGGCAACAAAAATTAAGGTTTCTGGAGGGAAAAAAAAAAAAAAAGAAAAAGAAAAAAAACCAAACCAACCAATTTCTCTTCCTTTCCTTGTTTTGTCCTAGCTCCTTCCTTCCTCTGCCAGCAGTCACAATTCTTTCTTCAAAGGGAACACACAGTTAGTCAAAGCCTGGCTTTTCAGCTTTTCTTTTGCATTGAGTAAGCTGGAGCAAATTCATCAGTGTGACTCCAGGCCCTTGTTTGCTGGACTCCTGAAGAAATTTCTAAAATGTTGTCAATGACATGTGCCAACACAGTTCCTTCAATCATATCTCCTACAGTTTAAGTAAATAAGAAAACATAAAACAAAAACTCTCTTCTTGACATTTTAAAACTGTACTACCAAAATGTTGGCTTACTTTTTGCAGAAACTAAGGACAGTGTGGCCCAAATATACAGGATTCATGACACAGATGTAGATGAACCTACCTACACATACATGCCACAGATTAATACGCCTACAAAATATCAGTCTTCTGGCCCTTACCTCTGCTTGGAATATCGGGTGAGTCTGCATCTCTGCTGGGTTGCCAAACAATCAAATGACAAAACACTCAGAAACAATCGCAGTAGGGTAATGCGTTACCATGAAACATGGCAGGATTGACAGACCTGTCTAATTCACAATCAGAGGTGATGCTTCAAATTTTTTCTTCCTCTTAAATACTACACAGATATGGGCTTAGACCTCATGGGTATCTCCTTCAGGCATAAAGCAGCAAAGGGTTTATAGGACTGGGGCCAGGGATTGTTTTCTCTAGGACAGTGTGCTACATCATGGAGCTTTGTATTGTGTAATTTTTGCTGTTGATTAAAGTCAGCCTTATTCCCTATTGCCATAACTGCTGTTCTCTTTTAACTTTAGATGTTATCTTTGTGTCTACATAACTAACTAAATTAAGTAGAAAATAAAGGTGAGGAGTAACTGTATTATTTGCAATGTGAATCATTGATTGCAAAGATTGTTTTTTCCCATGTGGGACATTTTATGTTACATTTAGTTAATTTCCACTTTTTGAGTATCTGAACTGCAGGCAATATTCCCAACACATTTTTATCTCCTAAGATTTTCTTCTCTGAAGATTTTTCTTTTTCAGTTGAGATGCTAAATGTTTTGTTCTGCTGCTTGTGGTCACAATTAATGTAAGGAGAAAGCAGTGAAATTGTAAGTTATGTTAGCTATGAAATCTCTTCCTTTGCTTTTTTTTCACACCAACAAACACCCCTGACTACCTGTTTGGATCATAGGGGGAATGGGAGTTGGACTTACACAGGAAATATGGAATGGCCCATCCTAAAACCCTTTAAAAAAAAAAAAAAGGCACAAGCATGTGTGCCTGACCACTGACTGTGGTCTTATTCACTCCCTAACCTGCATGAAATGATCTGGCAATGTTACTTTTCAAGAGATATTTAGAAAAAGAGAAAACAAAGAAGGAAAAAATACAGTAGAAATGAATGGGATGAGTGAGAGGAAGTAAACAGAAATGCTGATTTTTGCATTTTCTAGTTCTCCAACTCTGTTTGCACCCAGCACTGGACTACTTGCCAGGAAAATGTGAGTTCTAGCTCTAATGAGTCAAATATTTGTGAAGAACACTGATTATATAACCACTCAAAGAACACTTCTTTCAACTATGCAGCAGAGATGGGCTGGTTAAACAATACATGTAATTTAAAAAAATAACATTCATCCACTACATCCACTTTACATTAGAAAAGGAAATTAGGCACTACTCTACAATCACAGGACACTAAATAAATAGTAAACAACTGTATTCCAGTTTTCACAAGTCAGAAAGCCAAAGCAGAAAAATGTGAAGCTAGCCACACTTTGACGACAGCTCCAGGAGGAAAAGAAAAAAAGAAAAAAAAGTAAATAGTTCTGAGCACACTTAAATAAACATAGTTGAAAATTAGAGTCTGAGAGGTCAGCTAATGGTAGGAAGCTATTTTTTCTCTCAATCTTGCTTTTTATTTATTCTCTACTAGCAGAATACTATAGCTTATGACATATGGTCCGCTTAAATTAGGCAGGCACTCGAAACCTTGTTCGTTCATCTCAGTGTGTGAAGCCAAGTTGTCTATTAATAGGAAAAGCCTTGCCCTGGAAGAATGTGTATGCAACAGTCATTCTCTGCATGGGGGAAATGAAGGCTATGATACAATAGGGAATAAAATGAATTTCTTGTGTATTACAGCCAGAACCACTATAACGTAATACTGTTCCAAACAAAGTGGAGAAGTGCTGTTAAATCTGTATGTCTAAGAGGTGGTATGTTTAGTGACTTGCTGACTGTGTTATCCAGTGTGCTGACTTTCCAGAGTTGTCTCCAAGTTGTAATGGACAACCTCCCTCCTGCTACCAGAGCTCAGAGAGGAATAAACCAAGACCACCAACTAAGTCATTATGTAACTGCCATGGATATAAGCATTGAATGCCCTCAGGTACTGTATTTAAATGAAAAGCGTTAGCCAAAAAAATAAAAAAAAAAAAAAAAAAAAAAAAAGCATATAAAAAGGATTTTTAGGTACCTATGTAATTTTTTCTTCTATAAAGCCAGAAATTTTATGAGAATATTGTACTAAAAATGCTTACATGAAACAGTCTCATTAGAAATATACAACAAAATGCCCACTTTCCTGTGCAACACACTTCAGTGTAAGTTTAAATGAAATCTTAAAAACAATTGTCTTTATGGAAGTGAGTTATAGAACTTACTCAGTGGTGGTTATTATGCAAGCATTAATATATATGTAAATTATCAACAAGCTCTGTTGATTACTGAAATACCTATTCTTCTGCTTTTGAAAAATACAAAATACAGTTTTGCCAGCATGATTCAGTGCAGCATAGCACTGCAGAGATCATTTTCCTAGCCCATCACTTTGGCTGTCAAATATAACACTCTTTTTCTATCAGATATAAGCAGCTTGTCTTCACTTTCAAAGCCATTCATAGCTTCAACTCATCCTACCTATCATCTTTCATTCCGGATCAAGAAATCACTTCTTTCACTGATTAGCCCATGATGTCAGCCTCCTCCATCTACTTCTTAGATTTGCAGTCACTCAGTTTCAAGCTTTATCCCATGCCCTTTCTTATATTTGGAAAGAGCTTCTTTAGACATCTGCAAAGGTACCTCATTTTCTTCCTTCTAATCCTGCCTGTGAGGTTCCCCTGCCATTATGCCTTCAAAAGAAGTTTTGGAATTCGGACTGAATTTGTCTAGTTATAATGAGCTGCTCAAAAAAAAAAAAAAAAAAAAAAAAANAAGAAAGATTTGTGAATCAAATTCAATTGGAGCATGCCCAAAGATATGAAGGATGACATTATGACATTTACTCCTCAGATGCAGCACTGTCAATTCTGTGTGGTTACTAGTGCATTATTATCAGAGGATGTTGCTTGCTGTTGTCAGAGACCAATACGGTTTTTGTTTGAAAACAGAACTGAATGAATTTAAGGGTGATACGTTTATACTGCAGGAGCCACTGACATGTCTGAAACAAGAGGATGATATAGAGGGTGTCTTGGACAAGTGATTGATAAGAAAGAGACTGTTTGTATTGGCTAAGCAAATTAGTGGTCCTGCTGCTGTAATTTTCCTACACTTGTGAAGAAAGACTGGAGGGACATCTTTAGTTTTGATGACAAATTTTGGAGGAGTTAGGACAGGGTATTGTCACAGGTTTGTTCAAATTTTTGTTGTGGAATGAATGAGTAGTCATGGGAACCATTGTATTGCACTGGGTCATCATTTCAGCTGAGTACATTTTTCTTTGAAGGAATTATATTCGTAGCCTGTAGCCTTGAACATGTTTTCATGTTGTGTCATGTTTGTATTCCTATCTCCAGTGGCAATAACTCAGGACCAAGTTTTTTGTCCCTTTACTGCAATTACCTACAAAGGAAACTGGAAACTCCATGGCACCTCTCTGTCATCTTTCCCTTGAGATGGTAAGATTTTATTTCAGCACGCTAGAGAGAAAGGTGTCTGCCTCCTCCTCTCCCTCACCTGTCCCTCCTGGCGCTCATCCCCAGCCACCAAGGAACTGTCACAGGTCTTGAAGAGGCAGGAGGCCAGAGTTTCCCCAGACACCTCACCTCAGCTTTTCTTGGGCCTCTTCTATACAGGTTTTACACCCCTCAATGCATCAGCATTTCTGACTGTTGAAGAAAACTCCTTAGTTACCCCTCATGAAGATGCTAACATAAATGTTCAGATCCCTTTGTTACTGCAGGGCACTTTGGTCTCACACTTTTGGCTGGCTGGCTAAAATCTTCTGAAAATGTTCTGATTTTTAAGTGATTAAAATGTCTTCCAGAGAAGCAGTGACTAGATCAAATTTGAGAATCTTGATCACAGGGAATAACCATTTTAAAGCACCCTTTTACACTGCCTTTCCTTAATTTACCAGAAGTGGATCTGGGATCTTAGAAAGTCAAGCTAGGATTTCTCCAAGGCACCAGTGGGATGCAGATAGCAAGTCAAGGCCTTGTTCAGAATTTTAGTCTGAAAACACCCACAGAGTTGTGCAGATTTCTCAAAATAAAAAGTAAAATCACTCCCAGACTGAGCTCCTTTTGCCAAGTTTTATCAAAAAAAAACCTGTATTTTTGTAGCCAAGCTATAAATTTCTGAAAATAAGAATTTATGTGGAAGTGCTGATTCCAGCCTTAGTTATAGCATGGGTAATGACTATAGCACTCTAATCCCAAAGAAAACTTTCTTGGAAGAAGTTGAACTTTGGAGATCAATGAGATCTCAAAGGAAGCTGGACTGAAAACTGAGAAAAGCTGCTTTTGTCCATGTAAATCAATTGTTGTTTTCCTGTCTGAGTAAAGACTAAGGGTTTGCAAACAGGAAAAGAGAGAACCTCTTGTCTTGTAAGAAGTGGTGATTCATAACATTATTTTTTTAGATAGTGCTATTTTAAAACCTTGTTTTGAAGCCATGCTGACGGTTTAACTGAAAGAAAAACTGTGCAGTTTGCTTATGTGCCCTGGTTTTAAGCTTATGGTCAACTTTATGTTATGGTACAGTAATTGCAAATACTGTTTTCTAAGTATTGGCTTTCACATTTCAGCAGAACGCACAACAAATAACAGAGGATACACAAGAATTTTTAATAAAATGGCCTAGAAGATCTGAAGAATTCTTTGAGTGGTATTTTAAGGCAAAAAATAAGTCAGGCGGGTCCGTTTTAAAGGGGGGCAGTAAGAGCATGGCCTCATTGGGCAGAAGTGCAAGTCTTCCAGTGTAGCAGGGGAAGCTCACTTTATAGCTTTTACCAGGGATATCCAAGACCCTAATGTCTTTAAGCCTCTGTGACTTAATTCCTTAGAAAGCCATCACACTAGGGTTTTGCAAATTGTCAAGAATTTTCCACAGGGCCTGACTGTCATTAGAACTGAAGAATGCTTGAGAACATAGCAATAAGTCCTCTCCTTTAGTACAGCCAGGTAAATCAGAGGAAATAATTTGGGACCCTGAAAGCAAATTGCAGACAATGAAAACTAAACATTTCATATATTTGCAACGGGTTTTTTGTCAGGCTTCTGGTTCCTTATCATTCTAATAACAGGATCTTACTGTGTCTCAGTTTAAGAAATCTAAGGTTTTGCAAGCAATAACAGACAAGCTCATCTGTCAATTAAAATAATAATGATTAAGGTATTTTGAAATTTGTCTGCTTTTATTGAATTCATTCAAGTAAGTTACTCACTAGCAATTGAGGCTACACGTGTGGGTGGCTTATAATTACTAATTAATCACAGCCAGCAATTTGTATGTCTCATTTAGTACATTTTTTTCATTTTGCATTGTTTTTCTGGTTATTCCAGAAAAATTGAGAATTAAAAAACAAGAAAAAAGCTGCTACACATAAAAAACATGTCATACTTAAATGGAAGCATGAGTAAACTAGTATTTATACAAGATTGTGTATGGACAATATCTAGCTAGTAAATAACATGTCCTACACAGCATTGCCAATGTTACAAATTCAGAAGATCCTGAATGGTACTTAGGGCAGAGGAGCACAAACCAGTAGATCTGCTCCTTCTCTCCTTCAGAAGATATAGATGGGAGAATGGATATATAATATGAACTGGCAATGTTGAGCATGAAGAGGAAGGTGTATCACAGCCAAAATATTAATCCTGAAAAGGATTGTTTAACAAATATTTTGCAGATAATTCAGTAATCCATGAAGAGAAAATGGGCAATTATGCTCCTGTAGACATTGTGTCTGAGCTGCTACAAGTGCCACTTGTACAAAGTGGTCAGTGGTACATCTTGTTTTAATGCCACTAGTACAAATTCAAAGCTTGACTTCCTGATGTTATTGCTTTTGTAAGAAGTACAGCATAATGAAATGTTATGTGAATTCAAAGGGAAAGCTAATCTTGCGAGACTGTGTGGGTACAAATAATGTCGGGGCACCGCAAAGTATGAAGCTGCACTGTTTGCATAGAATTATATCATTTGAACAGTCAAATGAAGCTTTTCAGTTACTTTGACTCAAAATTTGAGGATATGCCTTTGTTATTGGAAATGATGTTTCATTCTTTTTTCCTCAGTGAAGAACAGATTTCAGTGTGTCAGAATTCCCCTCAGAATAGAAACACAGCTTTCCAACCAGTTTGGAAAAAAAAAAAACTATTGGACAAAATTCCTGCTCTTCCATTCTTACATAGCACAGTGAAAGCAGAGCAACAAAAATCTCTGCAGACCAATATTTCCCAGGAGGATTCTGAGCCTCTATGGATATAGTAACATACTTCAACATTCCACTACAGCCTGTAAACAAAGCTGTCAGGATGGTTCATCTTTTAACAGTCTTCTAAATAGAGAAAAATTTCAATCATCAAAGTCATTGGATCAGTGTAAACTTTCCACATAGTTGTATAGTAGTGGAAGGATCTGCATTAAACTTTGACTTCTTCAAGCACTTCTGACCAAACCTATCCTTCAATAAAATGGGGATAATCATGTCTGCCGCCTCTAAAAGGGCTATGTCATTGTGTGCTGTTGCTGCACATACTACTTTGGGAAATACTGCATTACCTACAGAGCTGCATTGCTGATCCCATAGATTTGCTTCCTTCAGTTTCTGAAAGCTAGAACCTTGGTTAATCAGGTTGCAGTGATGTAGAGATCATAATACCAGATATGCTGATGACCACAAAATGCACATATTTATTCTTGATCTGTGTTTGAAATGGAAGCTTTGAACTATATTTTTAAACATTTTTTAAATATATATATATTTAAAGAATTTATAGCAAAGGAAAGGATAGAAGAAAGAAAATCAGAATGCTTAATCATGTGTAGTATATGATGATATATGTATAAGTTAGGAACAAAAGGGTACACAAATGCTAACATCTGTCTCAGTGATGATCCTGATATATATATATATAAGTACATCAACTGAGATTAGGGTTTTTGCACCACTACTTTTCCTAGCATAACTGATACCTGACAAGACATAGTAATTAAAAATTTGGAATGAGAAGGTAAGACTTTCTTTATAATTAAATGAACAAATAGCACAAAGAGCAGTTATGAATAAACAAGTGAGGTTGGGACAGCAGTATTTTGTGGTATTGCTTCTACTTGCAATTTATGTAAAAGGAATGAACATGTGTTCAAATCGCATGTCCGTTGCTATACAGCTTTCCAAAGCTAATCTGACTAATCTGACTTCACTGTTTGGATGCCAACAGAATGTTCAGTGTCTCAGACCGGCTTCTTACTCGGCCATGCCAAGGAAGCATTTCATAGCTTTTCTCCTTTTCTTCTCTTCTCTTCTCTTCTCTTCTCTTCTCTTCTCTTCTCTTCTCTTCTCTTCTCTTCTCTTCTCTTCTCTTCTCTTCTCTTCTTCTTTTCCTACAAAAATCTTCATTTTCTGTCATTCCTTTGTTTTTCAGTACATAGAATCACCACAGACTGCATATCTTTCATCCCTCTACGATAGCAATGCTTAAACAATTGGAGGACAAACAAACAAACAAAAAAAAAAAAACCAACCAGAAATAAGGACTTGAAAATAAGGGTGGACATACACAGAGATGTATGTATCCAAGAGTCAGAGAAAGGAACGTGACATATGCAAATGAAAAGAAAAAAAAAAAAAAGTTTAATCTCTTACTCTGAAAATATTTGTACTGTGTGATTTTTTACTGTTTTCTACAAAACATTCATTTAAAAGAATTTTAGAAGAATCACTGATGTTCAGTAAGGTGCTTCAAAATAGGCATTCAACTAAGACTGTATATGGAAGAAGCAGGAATGACCCAACCCTGTAAAGACCCATATAATTTACTTGTCAAAATTTGTATTTGAATATTCATGTCATAAAGAGCTTAAGATTTCTGAGTCTACATATAATCTTTTACTTAAACAGGAGAGAATTTCTGGAAAGATTAAAAAAAAAGATAGAATTTAAATTTAAATAAGAAACTCTTGTTTTGCAGCACCAATAGAAGAGATTCAGTCAGAAGCTTCCTCTCTACAGAAAGACAGACTTCTGTCTCATAAGTGTTAAAAAAGAGAAAAGTACTTTTGTCAATCCTGTCAAACGTCTTAATTTTCAACACTGAATTAATGCTTAACACTACTTTCCAGAGATCATTTTATAAATCAAAAGATGTGCATTTTTGACATTGTCTGTTTGCAATCAAAGTCTGCATGGCTAGTGTTTATTGTGACCTTTGTTCTAGAGAAGAGAAGCCAAAAATCATTAGAACTTATATTGCAACATAAGAAAACACAACAGTTTAATGAGAACCATTTTGAATATCTGCATTGTGATTTTTTTTTCCCTCAGAGTAATGCAATAGCATAATACCCAGCTGCATGATAATATTGGCAAGCAAGGCCATGAATTTAAACTGCAAACCCTAAACACTGAATGTGCTGTGCTTTTTAAAGAAATCTCCTTTTGTACAAGATATGTAATACCCTTTTGTACTGGAGTGGTTTGCATAATAATAGTTTTCTTTAGTTATTCGTTGTCATGTGATGGAGCTGCAAAGTGAGCTAGGCAGTAACAGCATAAAAGACAATTTTCCATTTTTCCCTAATTTTTCAGAGATTTTCTTGTCTTTTAAAATGTAAATACTTTTAACTATCTTCAGAAAAGATATCCAGTTATTAACATTTCAGACCTAATTGTTACTTTTCTTGATATCTACCTTCCTATTTGAGCTTTTCCTTTTCTGAAGAAACAGCAGCATTGTTTTCTTTGCACTCCTGAGGAACCTCAAGCCTATTAAAACAATTGGGTACGAGATCATCTGGTGAAAATCAGCATAACTCTATTCAGAGACATTGATACCTTGCTCAAGACTTTAACAGCAGAACTACTTGATCAGAGAAGCCAAGCAAAATTTATCTTATTAAGTGTATAACTTCTTTTAGAGTTGTGCGTATGTTACACTGCAACTCTGAGATCAAAAGTGATATCTGACCAAAGAGTCATCTTAAGAATCAGACAGCTAGGATACCTATAAAGCCAAATATAAAACACACTTTTAAGAATTTTCTGTTGAGTTTTCCCATTTAAAAATTTGTTAAGCTGCTTCTTGCGCTCTTCAATGTGTTCTAGTCTGGGTAATAAGTAAGGAATATTTCCCAAAGGAGTTAGTTACTTTGAAATGTAGCTCCATCCTATTCACCATGAAAGCTATAGGGAATGACTAAAGCCAGGGGAAGTTCCTCAGCTAATGTACAATAAACTACCCATTATTCTAACTGATATTATCAAAGGATTTTTCCTTTGAAATCAGTGGAATCATGCCAAGTTACTCTAGTTGTGACTTTGGCCATAAAATTGCGTGTGGTTTTCAACCTCTGGCCGGCAAGCACTGCAAAGGGACCATTTCCAAGAAAACCCTGAAAAGTAACAAAGGAAAGCCAGGCTATTACCTGTTAGCTTAATTTCAGATTGCAGAGAAGGGTACATAATCTCACTTGAAAACCTTCAGAGGTTTGCAAATTGAAAAAGGTCAAAACCAACTGGCCTAGGTTATTTCAGAAAAGCTCACGAGGTGGATTAACATATCACAATACGTTATCCAATTTCAGTACTGCAAAGAATACCCAGGCAGAAAAGAAATGCTCCAGAGCCCGAGAGTCACTCTTTATACAGCTCCATGTGTCAAAATAAGAGACTTTATACATAGCCATCCTACAAAAATTAGGTGAATAAATCAACATATCCCTTACCAAGTAACCATATATTACTGTTTTGTAAAATATCTAAGATATGTCTTTGCTAAATAGGGCAACAAGAAATCTTCACAGTTCCAATCATTTAATACGAGAGACAGAAATACTATCACTGAAGCCATGCTGGAAGTCCTGAAACGTGGATAAGAGAGTATTATAACAATTATGCACTTTGTAAATCTTTTAATCTGGAATCTCACGAATGAGCCACAGGGTTCTATCATCTGAGAACTATGAGTTGCCTCATATCAGTTGGATACCAGAGACTATTAATGCGCTACAGGCTAAGAAACAAGTGATGCTTTCTGTTACTGGTAGTAAGATATATTAGCTTAAATCATACTATTTGCCTAAAGAACCTGAAAAAAAAAAAAAAAAAAGTCTTTCAGGAGGAAAATGTTCAGTGGAGTTTTCTGGAATTTTTTTCTGGGAAGGTATAGCTCATGCTTCTCTTATTATGTCATTATAAGGCACTCTGAACTTTATTGAAATAACTGCTTGTGCTTCGTAAGTGCTTGTGTACCTGTCCCTGAAATACATCCCTTTCCTCAAATTTTCCTATTCCCCTTCCCAGTCTTCTAGAGCTCTCTAATTTATTTTCTGCTCCCTAACAGATGTAGCAAGAACCTTATGTGCTCACCACTTTCTTTTATAATTTCTTAGAAGTGTTGAAATTTTTCTTCACAACAAACTGTGAATGAGAATTACATGCTTCTGTTAAAAAGAAAAAAATAAAAAAAAAAACCTACAACTTTTCAAATATGTCATTTTTATGTGAATATTCCAGAGTGATGCAGATGGTCAAAAACTGGAAGAATCAGCCATAGGGTTCGTTTGTTTTTCTGAAACAACTGTTGCTTAACTTGTAAGTTACTGTACTCTCTATCAAAGACAACACATCCACTTTTTTCTAAAAAAAAATCTATATGTGAATTATAAGTTCATTTCAGAATTAAATCCTGATAATGTACATTTTGACTTGGTATATAGAGGCAGCTTGGAAGAATGTATTGTATAACACAATTTAACTGTAAGAGATACAGCTAAACTTGCATTTTCTTCAGTTAAATTTAAGGTGCAGAAGCATCTTTCTGTTCTGTATCCTCATTTGCAAGTGACGACTCTGGTCTTTCTTGCCTCACACATACATTGCCCAAGCCAGCTTTGCCAGTTTGTAAACGTTTCCAGTAAAAGGGCAAGACTTCTGTAAACTAGCCAGTTATCTCCCAGAACAAGCCCAGCTGTAATGTTGCAGGTCAAACATTTTGGTGACTCAGAATGACTGATGTGTATCTCATGCAAGTACTTATATCCATTGTACTTACTTGTAAAGGAGGGATCCATAACTAAGGTAGCCCTTAGTTACCTTGTAAATCATGCTTAGGGTAAAGGATGGACATTTTTTTATGCATAAGCATGTACGCAAGTTGTCCTCTGTTCATGACTGCACTGTTCTTTGCAGTAGCAAAGACAATTGTGCTGAAAATCTGGACTCCAGTGGTCTCTGGGAAGGTTGTATATGGACCCAAACATTTTTGTTCATTAGCCCATATCCTGATTACTGCCTGTTTCCTTTTTGAAATGTTTGTGGCTGACTGCTTTGAGAGAGAGGATATCGCTTTAGATGGTCTACTGAGATGTTCCTATATGTTAATTCCTGTGACAGTTTCACAGTAACAGCTATCATATAAATTTCATATGACAGCTTTCTAGTGCAACGAAATGTTTTAACACTTTTTAGGTGAAAAAGTACACATTTGTCTGGCAGATAAGTGCAGACACATTACACCCTCTGAGTAAGTCCATGAGAAGTCAGAGTGCAGTATTTCAGGAGACTTGTGAAAGTCTCCTACCATCCTGGGTTGAGCTTAAGACAGGATAAAGAAGCAGAGAATGTAGGTGGAACAGCAACTCTTCCCTAGTGCTAGCTACAGTGGATAGGATTGCAATGAAAGAGCAGACCAAGAGAATTTTATTTCTGCTCTCTTTCTATGGCAACCTTCTAAGGATAGGATCCAATTTCAAGTAAACTGAGCTTTTTCGTTATTTTGTAGCCTCTATACACAAAAATGTAGAATTCACGACAAACAATCTTCTGGTGATCTAGTCACTGAGAAAGGTTTCCAAAGATAAAAGGTCCAAGTCTTAACGAACTTTTTAAAGCTTATAAAATTTTCTTCATTTATATATGCTTTAAAACAAAAGGTTTATTCTTGGACGTTGGTATAAGCTTTATTGGCACCAGTTATGTACTTTTTATAGGAGTGAGAGCATGACCACTTTTATGCCAGCAGATTTGATTGTGTATGACTGACTTTGCAGTTACAGAGATTTATGGTTGCTTATGAGGAAAAATAAAATTTCTGTAGGGTGTTTAGTTAAGTCCCTGTTTAAGTTAAGCAAGACATGTCTTTGGAAATCTCTTAAAGAATTATTTCTAATGGCGCCAATGGGACCCTTGCTTTGCTTATAAAAATATATGTGAATTTATAATGGACAAAGATACAATTATCCCAGAATGGCTTCAGGAAAGCCTGTCCGATTTCTTTCAGAAGTGCACAGATTTGGATTGCAGTGTATGTTACTGCTCTACAGGCAGAGCCGATTCTAGGCTGGCTTTTATTTTCAGTGCAAGACATATTAACACTTTTAATGATACAAAATAATTCCCTTTAAATCAAGCTGTTGCATTTCCTAAGTGGAATTACTCTTATTTATGTAAGTACAAGACAAAGAATAATCATTCCTAG
Source organism: Pedionomus torquatus (assembly GCA_013398155.1). Taxonomy (NCBI): domain Eukaryota; kingdom Metazoa; phylum Chordata; class Aves; order Charadriiformes; family Pedionomidae; genus Pedionomus; species Pedionomus torquatus. Next base: position 460,325 of record VZRU01008084.1, read on the forward strand.
GGATTTTAATATTGTCAGTGATAAAAAACTGAATGCTTGAAACTTCTCAGATCTTTGCACTCTCTAAATCTGTCCCAGATTAATCCAAGCAATTGTAAACCCAGTCTCATTTTAACAAAAGAAACTATATTCATGGGGCTTTTTCTCTTTTCTAGATCAGGAATTTTGTTCTTGGCATTCCCAGTAAAGCTTTTATGCCAAGTCCTTATAGACCTCGATAAATCTTGTTAAAACTTAATTACATGTTGTATTAAAAACACATTTGGAAAGGACATTTCTCACCAGTTTGTATTGCATTATTAACAGGTATTTCTGTTGACTTCCCAATGAATATATTAAATACATATTCTTTCTCATGAATATGGAGGGATGTGCAGAAGCGAATTTTATACTGAACAGGATTTTTAAAAGATCCTTGGTTGCCCTAGCATTTGAGCATCTTTAAAACCAGGGCCTGGTTGTCCTCCTTTAAAGCTGGTCTCAAGCGTGAATTAGTGTAACAGCATCTCCACTGCCACCAAAGTGCTTCCTCAATAGATGTGAGCTTATTGTCTCAGTGCTGTTGCTAGGAAAACTAGCCGATTAGAGGGCCAGTTGATGTAATACACGCTTGATAACTCTTATCAGAGCCTCACACACTTTCAAGAATGCTCACAATTCAGCTGGATTTATCAATATGAAAAGAGCCCCATTCTTTCTTCATTTCACTCACCTGTTGGAAGCAGCCTCTGCAGAGCTAAGTTTTAAAGCTTGAAAGCAACACTCTGTCACCTTCTGCTTTTCATGCCCATCACAGGGTGACAAACAGATGCAGCCAAGGAAATGCTGGATCATAAAGAGATTTTTTTACCTCTCTGTCTGTCCCGGTGATGTGAGCAAGTCAGAGTGCTTTGAGCCGCTTAGCTTTCCCTGCACAGACATGCACTCTTTGGAAGGCCCTTCAGGTGTTGTCTGCAATGAATATTCAATTCTGAGGGCAACAACAGAGGAAAACAGGCCACCAGAAGTGAAACCAGAACAAGTCTTGGGCATAATCATCAACAGCAGCTGTCTCTTCCCCAATGGTATGACTGATCCACAAAGTCAGGGGGGGACCACGCTTCGGGAGGGTGGTGATGAGTATGATGGTGTTGATGACTATTATTACTACTACTACTACTATTATTTAGCCACCAGATACTTTTGATTAATGCTATTTAAGAGTATGATATAAAAATATATATCTTTTATAAAAGCTCCTGTGTTCAATTCTTACTAAGCAAACCATGTCACTTGCTTAAATTCCTTACGCGGCGAACAGCTTCCATCAATCAAGAGGGAGTATTTCTTTAATTCATACAAATATGTCATACTTTGCTCTGCACTGCCAAGAAAGATGACCAAAAGAGAACCTTTAATTTTGAAAAAAACTAAAGAAAGTGTGCGCTAGATATACTAATAGCTTGCTGATCCATGATTTAGCATCACTGGTCCTTTTTGCAGCTGCTTTGTAAAATGTAGATTAGCCCTCAGACACCTTTCAGAAGGGATTTGATGGATGACATCAGGTTGCCATAGAAACCTCTACACCCTTAAATTGAGTAGTTACTGAAGCAAAGGGGTGGTACTCCCCTTAGCCAAGACCTATACACCTTGGCAATTTTTGGCCTTTGAAATGGTTTCACAAGACCTTGGCCATCTGTGTACAATTCAGAACACCTCGGTATGTATACCCATCTGAAGAGGAGGGATCATTGAAGGGACGTTGCTGTATTGAACATCTGAGCAATGCATACTTTTAAAAATTTATTAGAGCAATAATGGGATAAATAATTTTTTAAAAATGTAAAAGCAGTGAAAAGGAGGAGGAGGTCTGTTGATTTACCTGAAATGCATGAAGCTTTCTTGCCTGGAACAAAGTAAATGAAGGCATTCTAGTCAGACTTCCAAAATCACCAGGAATGAGTTATATAGATTTTAGTAATTGCTAGTGCAAACTTTACAAATTCAAAAAATCTGGGCATAGTTGTCCGTGCAAGGTTTTGTATCCTCATGTCTTTTGCTTATAGAGCAGCCAGTCTGCTGACAGAACAATTTTAGGCAATGCAAAAGTCCATTACCATCTCAACACTTTTCCATCTCTTCTGTGTCCCTTGAAGCAAGTATGAAAAGTCCTGATTTTCATTTTCACGGGGTTTTTGTTTTACGGAATACATCCATCTCAGTTGTGAAAAGCTGGCTACAACAAGCAAGAAACTGTGGAATATATGGGCTTAAAAACAGAGTTTCATCAAAATGCATCACTACAACTCAATTATGTCCAGGACAGTTTTGTAACTTTGAAGATCCTTTGCAACCTTAGCAAGGTCCATAGAGTGCAGCAAGGGACAGAGCAGAGGAAATCAAATCAGGTAGATATGCAGCTATACACAGTACAGCTAGGGAGGGTAGCAGCAGGGCTGGGTATTGAATGCTACTGATTTACAAAGAAACCAGCTTATAAATCAGTTTAAATATAACTTGGATATCTATCACAGGACATATGCTTACTGCTGATTGCCCTTTCTTTTCACCTATAGTCCTCAAACATTAAACTGCTGTGGTTTAGTAGTGTGAAACCGAGTTCAGAATTCAAGATACTTCTCAGATTATTCCGCAATAAATTCTTCAGATTCAGCAATGTTGGAAGGAGGGAACCCGTGGATGCCGAACAACCCCATCTCTGCAACCAGTTGTGCTGTCACATGAAAAAAGGATTCTTTTTTCTGGATTGCTCAGCATTTCTCCAGCACCCAACCCTGATGTACAGGTGATTTTTTTTTTTTTTTTTTTTTTTGATGTGTGCCTATTCTCTACACTTGCCTTTGATTCCTTTTATACTTCTTTTCTTGCTAATTTCTGCACGGATTGCAGAAGGTGGTAGTTTTATTTGTGCCTTCTCTGCCCTTACAGTCCTCACAAAAATGTTAGTCATTCTTGCTCACTGCTCTACAGAGCTCATAGCTGATCCTGCGAAATCTCTCTCTGGCATGCTGATGTATTGTGCTTAATGTATTATCAACAATGACAAGTCTGCCTCGGGAAACTCCACAACCCAGAAAGCATAGGGGTTTTTTAGACAACAGCTCTTTTAAAAACAAGTGTATATCCCACACAGATATTTTTTTCTCTTTGATTTCCTGCAGGTAGAATCAGCAGTTGATGCTACACGTAAAGACAAGGCAAGATGACCTTGCTCAGGTGAAACAAACCTGAAAGTAGTGGTAACTCTGATGAATTTTATTTGTACTGTCCTTTCATATAACATTGCAGAGAACTTCATGCAGCATCTAGCAGAAAGCATGTTCTAGAAGGGATCCCTCTGTTATTCCAAGACCGAAAGGGCAATCCCGCCCTCATTTCAAGAGGCTCCACTCCTACCACTGCATTTGCATGAGAAAGCAAAAAAGCTTATGCTTTGTTATAAGGCTCTGGAGGGCTGCTCTTGCTAATTAGTTTGGGGAAACATAAGGAGGCATTTCAGAGAAACTTCACATTTCTTGTGTGCAGTGCAGGTCATCTTGCAGTTACATTTGAGCTTCTAGAGGTGCCAAACATCTCCAGGCTGGGAGACAGAGCTGCTGTCCCAATGAATTTTTTAAATTTTTTTTCTTTATATTAAGATAAGTACAGAGTGAGTCTTTTTCTTGACAAACTATTGGCAGTTCTGTAACTTCAGGCATCAGGAATGCTAGCACAAATCCCATACATGTGTTTCTAAATCAGAATCCAAAATGACCATAGCCTCTGATTGTAATTTAAAGAATGAATCAGGATTCAGAAAGATACCTATCTTGCAGAGAATCTCACTTATTTTAGGAACTTGTTATGAACTGGAATTTTTAACCTGTTTGAAATCTCCTTTTGAACTGAGCTGTAGCTATAACCTAACCTTCTGACTAACTGGGTAGAGTTATAGTGCCAACAGCTAGAAATTCAAGTGCACAGTGCTCTTCTGTCCCCACAATAAACTTGGAACCTCTCTGTTTTGGAACTCAGCCTGAAATGTTATGCATGCCTTCTCCTAACCTCAGCTGTCCCAGTGGCACCCTGCACCATGCAGGAAAGCATCTTTGTTTTCCGTCAGCCTCCATTTTAATATCAGAGATGAAGAATAGAGTGCATTGCCACATGTTCTGTCATATTTCTACTATGCCATGTGTATATATCACCATCTAGAAAATGGGTACAGACATTGTCTGGAGCTAAGGCAAAGTCAAGATTTAAGAATTACGTCTTTTTCGAAAAGAAACCGTGCAGAATGCTGCTCAAATTGCTCATAGGGCAGCTTCAGAGAGCCAAGGTTATATGGCAGAAACCTTCCTCCCACATTCTGGACAAAGTTTATACCCAGAAAATTACACAATAAAAGTAAATATGCAGCTGACAATTTAATCTATTTAGTATTTTTCACTACATCTCTCCTTCTTTTACCTGCTACCATGGTGAACAGAGGTAAATTCACACTCTGAAGTGGAGAGAGAGCATTATGTTTAATAAAAAAGGACTTCTACATGCTACTAGTCATGTATTTTCCCTCAACTTTTTGCATGTCCCCCGTTTTTTTTTCCTCTCCCCACCCGAGCTCAGAAGTCAACATAAGCTGCAACAGCTTCTCAAAGTGCTTTTATCTTTTGCTGACAAATTGGTGCCAGGTCTAGAACTTAATGAAGTCTTCAGAGAAAATTTTGCAGCAAATCAGGGAATCTCAAAGGTATGCACTTGCAGTATAAGCACTGTAACAAATGATTTATCTACTTTTGGTTTTTGAAAGACTGAGAGCTCGGATTTGTGGCAAGCTGTAATATTAACCTCTTAGCTGCATCCACATTATTATTTTTTCAGGTTTCCTGATATTCCAAAAACAGAAGCCAGGGCAATAGTCTGGAGTAATTTGAAATTTATCTCCCTGTGATAAAGTCTTCAGTCTTTAAAGCTTCTTAAGCGTCTCTGCTATGATCCTCGAGAAAATTACCTGGATGATAAAACAGGGGAGGTCAAGATGGCACACCAGTGATTTGCTGTTTCCCTCTGCACAGTGGAGCTGGATTCATGCTAGGAATTAAGTGCCTCTCTCTTTCCAGGAAGACAGTAACAAAATTTGCTCCCCTACCTGTCAAAGAAACTCAGAAGACACCGTACCATCCCCAAACTCATTGTTTCCAGTGCTGGACTGATGTTTCTATCACCACAGAGGACCTCCAGTGACCAGGTAGGACCCTTTATAGGATTGCCTTGTTTACCACAAAACTCTTTTGCTTCCCTTGTTCAAAGGTAGGAGCAATAGACAAATGGGCAAAAATTTACCCAGATCAGGAAAACAGTGGTAGAAATAGAACAGTATAAGTAAGTGGCTTTTCTGAGCACTAAAAATTTGGGGGGCGGGGAGAATCTAAATACTGTATTGCTTCTGAAAGTACTATAAACTTGCCAAATTTGTTTTTTCCACGGAAAAAAAAAAAAAAAAAGATATGAGCNTTTCAAAGAAGTTGTTAGCATTATGCTTTTGGTAGAAAAACACCCACTTCTCCAAAGCCATTCTTGGACATGCACTGGTCATCTCAGCTCATGGATCTAGAACTGAATGTACATGAAGAACCACTTTCTGTCTCCCTGATAGAATAATATATATTAGGAGACAAAGGCACCATTTGCTGTTGCTGAGCCAGGGGCTGTGGAGCATCACCCTTGCAGCACCCCAGAAATAAGACTGCTCTGAGTCAGTGGGAAGGTACCAAGGGACTTTGGTCACACCCAAAGTGCAGATTCAATTATATAAGTAGAGGCACCCATCTTCGGAAATTATTGCTCTGAACTGCATCATTTTCACCAGCAGTAAAACAAGGCAATAGAAGAAGTCCTGGCTGGTGAAGACACCCGAGTCCTACATGTAAACGTAGCTTTCTTACTCCAAAAATGTTATTTGGTCAGATGTGGAGAAAGAAAGGCTGAATTCCCTCTTACATCTCTTGTTTAAACTAAACTAACTAATGTGGCTACACAGTGGGTGTTTGGAAGTCACTTTTGCTTGGATGTATTTTCTGTTTTAAAATTTCACATTGTAATGAACGGTCAAGAAATCCAGACGTGCTCTGTGTCAATGAGAACATTTGAAGGGGCAGATGTTCTGATATACCCTCAGGTCAGGATATTTCTGTATGTTTTGTATTGCTTCATTGTTTAATGTCAAAGAATTTGATTTTCTCAGCATTAACATTCATTAATTTTTATGAAGCATGTAATCAGATACAAATACATAGAAATACTTAGCACCAATTCCATTCTTCTGATTTCTGTTCTGTTTTTATACGTAGAACTCGTGCAATTAGACTTTTACATTAAACAGATTGCTTATTTGAAAGCTGGCTTAGCTTTCAAATTTAGATTTGAAAAAACATGGAATGAGTGAAATTAAATGTTTCTTTTGGATAGCACTCTAACAAAGGAAAGGAAATCCCTTGCTGCGGGATATTGCAGTCATGGGTCATGAACGTTTAAGCAGGAGTTACTGCCATCCAGAGGAGAAAAGCCATAAACTGTCATATTTCATTATTTTTTTAACATAGAAAGGTAAACCAAAATGCTTGATTCAGTTTATTTCATATTAAGGAATCAGAGAACAGAGAAATAATATAAATGTACCCAGAGGCTTCTCTGGGTTTTTTTGTATGTAGGTATTTATGAAACAAAGTTCAGAGCAACACTGGAGAAGCACAATAAAAGCCACATCCATAGAGGAAGAAGCACCAGATAATAAAACGGATTTATTTTTCTCTCTGCAGTTTGAGATATTTAAGGAGGAGGTTTTAGAAATATCTGTGGTAGGTCCCAAGCTTTAGATGTGACCCAGAAAGTGGAAAGGAGATGTATGGTCTCTGCTCCTTGTACCCCAGGCCTCTGGTGATGTGCAAGCAGAGGGTACCCCTTGTCACAGAGAGCTGACGGGACAGGAGCGGGGCAGCTGTCAGACACAGCCTGGGCATCTCCCGTCCTCCCTGCAGGGACACAGGGCAGTGCCAGACTGAGAGGGCTGGTGGCAAAAACTACCCAGGACCCACAGGGGCCTGATAAATCAGGAGACTGGACGGTGCTGTGAACTGAAAGTATTTTTTGCAACTCCTGATAATCCAGATAACAAAAACCTCTGAATTTCCAACTCCAAAGCAAAGGGCCCTCTCTTCAGTTCCTCCTTCTGAAAAGAAATGTCAAAAACACAGTAGAAAATAAATAAATAGGTGATTTGAGGGAAAACTTGTTTATGTCTTCAGCCCACAGAGTCCCTGAAGCCAAACAAGAATAAAAGTTCTCAGCTGAAGGGAAAAAATAAATCAGAGGAAAGGCAGGGGAAAAAAATTGCTTAAATGTAATGCAGTTTTGGGACAGTCCATCTTCAGTGACAAACTTGTACAAAATCCAAGAATGGCAATGTTCAGAAACCAATAATCCATCCAAGAAAGGTCTTTCTGAAGCGTATCTTACAGAAATTCTATGTAAGGATCCTTCTAAATTGCAATGTTTCAATATTTCTTTCTTCTTCAGAAATTAATGTCTGAGTGCTCACATTTCTCCTCAGGAACATATTCGGCATATGGAAAAAAAAAAAATAATAAATTAAAAGAATGATGGACGTGCCACAAATTTCCGTGATGTCACACAGGTGAAAGACAGCTGCCGCTCCTCAAAAGCATAAAGTGGGCTTATCCATTTATAACTCTTATCAGAGCCGTTTATAAGCGGTTTGCCGGTGCCGACGGCATCCTCCTGCCCCCCCCCNCGGTCCCCTCCGGCCTCCAGGCCGGGCCGGCAGCGCCCCCTGCTGGGAGACCGGACCGGTACCGCCGGTGCCCTCACCAGAGACACAGTCGCGCTTGTGAGGAAAACGGACCGAAAGACAGATGTCACCGAAAGACAGATGTCACCGGGCTAAGGCGTGTTACCCCCCTGCCTCTACGGAAATGTCAGAAGAGCAGGAATGGTTCAGATCCTGATGCTGTAGGTCAACCAAACCCCAAAAGTTACTCCAGAGGCTGGAGGGATTTGAATTCTCATTCCACGGGTGATTCTAAAATATAGGGTATTCTACACCCTCTAGCTACTTTGCCTTTTTCCTACTGAGTAGCAGAGTCTCCTGGTCCTCAAAAGGATCGTCAAAAAGATGGTGGAGTTTTCGAGAGAGAAAATTTCTCAATCAGACAATATTTATCCTGAATTTTAACCCATCTCTAATGACACCACCTTAGCTTTCCCTGTCAGATTTTACCCACAAGCACACCAAAATTTTAACACAGGAAGCAGAGAGGACCCCAAGTCCTCCGTAAATCCAGCCATGTATTATAACCATCCCAGGCATGCTCATGCTTCATATGCAAACACAGAACCCAAGCAGGCTAAATGAATTCGTTCTTTCCTTGAGGATCTCTACTTAATGGAGGAATTTCCAGGAGGACCCCAGCCTGAGACCAGTGATACACCTGCCCTGGCCTCAGATTTATTTGTTGAGGAGAGAGGTCAAAAGCCCTTCAGTAAGGTATGTGCCTGCTGACCTGCTGTAGGAATAACTATTGATCTTCGCTTATAACTCCTGTTAAGAGTCCTGTATGTACCGACAGTCCTAGAACCCCAGATTTAAATACCAGAAATGCCAAAGACAACTAAGAAAATATCTTAACCTGTAGTCCTCAAACTTTCCTTCTGGCAAAATATTTCTGTTGTGATTGTTTCCAATTACCCTGAAAAAAAAATCTGAAATATTATTAGTTTATAGACATGCAAAGCAATGGAATCACTCAAAATAATATTTTAGGATTTTTAAACAGGTTGTTTTCCTTCCTGCTCCTGTATAATGCTGGAACTTAAGGGGAAACAGGAATGTCTCCATTACTATGTCATTCTTGTCAATAACATATATCACAGTCCATTAAAAAGTCCAGCAGAATACCCTATTGATTTCACTCAGCTACCCACCACACGGAAATTTAATGAAGTTGGTAGTGAGACAGGACAAGCCCCATGTTTTTTTCCACTGTACCAGACACCTTCAGTATAGCATTGTGTCATCTCTAGCTCCTTCACAAGATGATCTATTTCAATAGCATGTGCGGAGCAATTGTTCTTACAGGCAATAGATAGCCCTAAACCAGCAGCATCCAAGAAAAGCAGAGCAGAAATCACTAGCTACTGTTTCCAATTAGGAAAAAAAAAAAGCATCAGAAAGAGCTACATTTTACAGAGCCAAACTTACGTTCTATTTCATATGGCCTGGTTTTTTTTAATAGTATAATCTAAACAAAAACAAACTTAATTTAGAAATCTGCATTAAAAGCTGGAAGAGGCACTGTTGAGATGTAAAAAGGTGCATGGGCCAGCACCCAAAACATTGGATATAATTTTCCACCACATTTATCCAACCAAATCCATGTAAACTTTGAGTAAGTTTGGCAAGAGCCATAGTGGTTTTACTTTTACTGCCATATGAATGGAAAAAGTCCCTTGTGTATCACGTATCCCTTGAAATGGGCAAAATCATTGTGGTAAAATGTGTTTATACGTTGTAAGACAATCATGAATCAAGACAATTCTTTGAAGACAATTTATGGTAATAATGTCATGCCTGTTTCTTAAGTTGCCTAGTCTACATAGCTGCCTAAGTGGGTAAGTGCCAATGTAAACAGTCGGCATTAGGTGCTGCCAAATGAAATCATCACGCATTTTAATGCCCCTTACCAAAGCATGCTCCTCACTGGCAGCCTTCAGTACATAAACAAACCTATGAGTCATCTTGGTCGCTCAGAGACTGACAGTGAAATTAAATTCCTTCTCTTCTCAATGCAACAGTTTAGTCATTCCAGACAGGAAATCACTTTGTGTTGGGAAGCAGTACTGGGTAAATCTCAACCAGCTTCCACTACTGTGAAAGGCTCAGGTTGCAGCAGGAACGACGTGATTGTGATGGGCAGGAAGCAGAACAGAACAAGTTCCAGCAAAAACTCCATAGAATGCAACAGCGAATATTAATTTTGATGTAGATCTTTAATAGGTGACTCCAAAAATAGTAACAAGATTAATTCTACAAATACATTTAGCTCCTGGCGCTGTTTCTATAGCATTCTATTCAATGTCAGGATTTTTCTATAGAAACACTGGCCTGTGACCTCTGTCAGTCACCCTGAGACCAGTTCTACACAAGTATCTTCACAAACAATGATGTAAAGGAGGAGATACAAAGAAGTAGAGGGGGAAAACACATTGCTTTTTTTCTCTCCCGCTTCTAGTCAGCTGTGGCATCTCACTATCAGTGAAAGCTGGCAGAGGGATCAATGACAAGTTGCCAAAAAGGAAGGCATAGACTGCTCAGTAGCACTTTGAGAAGTATCTCCCGTGGAGGATCTGCACCAAAGCTGATTTTGATTCCTCTGTCAAGGCAGAGGCTAAACTTTGGAGTGGTGTCAAGTCTATTTTTATGATAGTAAGATATCCCTGGGAATTTATGAGACTCTCTGGATTTAATTTATCCCTTCAGGAAGTGTGGATTACAGATCAGTCATTTTAAACCAGCTGACCTCAGTCACCTTCAGTGACAGGTAAACTCAAGCTCAAAGTGAAAGGATCCCCAGGGTCACTGGATTCTGCTAAAGGATACGTGTGTGCTATCAGGACTCACAAACAATAAGAGACAAGTGATGCAAACCTGGAGCAATCACTTGCAGCAGTGCTGCAGACACAGAACACTAACCTGATGTAAGAACCACTGACATTTAATTCCAGAATTATTAATTCTTCCCAAATGGTCCAGATTTAAATGAAATGGATTCAATTAAATTGTGAAGTGAATCCCATTTAATTTGATGATACAAGGCACTAATAGCAATTACCTGTTGAGTGGCAATGGAGCTAAGCAGTATCTGAGACACTTGGGTTACTCTGAGCAGACTTCAAGGATTGCCTGAAAAGGTGCTGCCTTTTGTACAGTAATCTAGCTGTAAATCCTCACCATTTTTTGCAGCTGTTTTACATGCAAAAAGTTCAATTTCAAGCTGGAAAGCTAGCCCCAAATATTCAGGGTGGGTTTATTACATTTGCAAAAGCACAGCCAAGGATGAAAAAGCCACTTGTAGAGCTCTCAGACTGCTGATCAATCCATGCAGCTTCCTTGCATGTCTGACAGGCAAGAAAGTGTTCCAATGTTGTTAGTGCCTTTGGAAGGCAGCAAAAAACCTGGGTATGTTGGGAGATACCGTGGAAGGCAGTAAACAATGCAGTGGGTTCCAGGAGTGAGTTTTCTTACTAGTTTATGATTATAAAACTCAAATCTCTGCATTGTATTTTAAGGATTTGTAGTTATTTTGAACAAGGGAGAAATTATAAGATGATGGATTTTGTTATAGGAGATTTATTTAATGCCCTATTCGAACACTATCCAGATATTTCATCTGAAGTCTTCATTTGGAGTAAAGATTACATGGGATCAACTTTCTGAAAGAAATTAAAATGCTGGAACATTTTCTTGGCTGATAGACATCTAAGAAATCTAAAAGTGAGGATGCCAAACTATTTCCCGTATGTGTACTTCCTCTAGTCTTACTTTCCTGAATGAAATGTGGTTACCACAAAGGATATTTGGAATTGAGAAGGGGAGATCAACTAGATTTGGCTTTCCTAGATGTGGTCTATCGCTTAGCAAGCGTTTTACAGTTCCTATTACAACTTTGCAGAAAAGTTTTTCTCATTAACAATTGTCACTTTACATTTTCAGAACAGAAAGATTAAGGATGGTTCAAGCCACCTTTTAGATTTTAGCCACGTTTTAGTTTTTTAGGCAAGCACTCCCATTGGCTCATTGGGAATTCGCCACAGGCACCTAATATGCTTCCTGGACTGTTTACGGATTTTACTTCTATTTAATCAATCTCTTAAACAAGAATTAAATAAATAATAAGAGTACTTTTATGTATATAATTAATAAAATATAATTTATAAATAACTTTAAATATTACATACATAAAAACAACCTTTGAACAAATAGGATGGAAAATTGCATTTCAGTGAAATTTAATTTCATAACAATTGTAAGGAAAATATTTCTGATTTCTTTAGGTCACTTTTAGAATAATAGATAATTTAGGCTGGAAGGGACCTCTGAAGGCCATCCAGCCAGTTCCTTATCCACCAAACGGTCCATCCATCAAATCCATGACTTTCCAGTTTGGAGACTAGGATGTCATACAGGGCAGTGTCAAATGCTTTGCTTAAGTCCAGGTAGATGATGTCCGTTGCTCTGCCTTTGTCCACCAAGTTTGTGGCAGTGGCCTTCTATGATACTCTGAAGGGAGTCTACAGGAGAGCTGGAGAGGGACTCTGTCAGGAAATGAGGTGACAGGACAAGGGGTAATGGTTTTAAATTGGAAGAGGGGAGATTTAGATTGGATATTAGGAAGAAATTCTTTCCTGTGAGGGTGGTGAGGCACTGGAACAGGTTGCCCAGGGAAGTTGTGGATGCCCCATCCCTGGAAGTGTTCAAGGCCAGGCTGGATGGGGCTTTGATCAGCCTGGTCTAGTGGGAGGTGTCCCTGCCCATGGCAGGGGGGTTGGAACTCGATGATCTTCAAGGTCCCTTCCAACTCTAGCCATTCTATGATTCTAGTCCAACCCCATTCTCAAAGCAGGTCTCATTCCATCAGATTGCTCATGGCTGAATTGAACCCTCCAGAGATGGAAATTCTGCAACCTCTGCTGAATGCTGACTGCTGCAACACATCAGTAAGAAACAAATCCACATGCAAAATTATTCTCTGTTTTTCTGGATACAATTTGAAATTATCTGCTTTCTGTCAGAGGACTTTCTCACTCACTAAACTTTCTGGATTGCATATATACTGTTCAGAAATCACATCAGAACTGTATCAGGACTTTGTATCTAGGGATAGCTAACAGGTGCCAAGAGGTACTTCCTCCATTTAGGCTCATACCAACCTAGAGTGCTAATTAGTTAGGTAGTTCAGAATGTAAAGGTTAGGGCAGTAAGAAAAATCTTTTGGTTACTCTGTGATTTACAGCTGGCTTGTTTCCTTGTTTACCCTTTTTTTCCCAAAACTATTTTGAAGCTGTATTCCATTGCCTCTAAAAGATTTTCTAGGTATCTCATTTAACCTACAGCATTTGGTTCCTTATCCAAAGTTTTAATGGTCTTTCATTTTTGCTTCATATGAAAATATTGACAAAAGCCTTAGCCAGCATCAGAACCTGTGTGCTCAGCCCTGCAGAAATGCACCAGAATTCTTCCACTGGCAATTAACCTCTCCTTGTACTTCCCAGACTGCTTTTCCCTTCCTTGTGGGTCAATCAGCTCTTTTTGTCTTGCCATGTACTCATCCTTGGGTCTGTCTGAAGGCAGTTGTGGTGATTTCTGGGTGAGCAGGAGCGAGATCTTGTTCCTTGCTTTCTTCTTACCTTGAAACCCGGTCATTGTTTTGTATTGAATGTCATTTTTTTCTGGCCAATGGTCCCTTTGAATTAGCAATGCTATCATCAAGTTTCCAGATTTAATTCCCTTTTAGGATTATTAGGGGAGGTAATAAAAATCTGTAAATTGCCATTGTCACGAGTATTTAAAAATAGCTCCTTAAAAAGCATGCAATGATTTAACTCATAGTTTGGGACAAACTGTGGAAACCCTAGCACCACAGGTAGCCCTTCCCAATGTGCAAATCCCCTGTAAGTTCACAGCAACTACGCAGACCTTGTCTGACCTCTGCAGAACTGCGCAGCAGAAGCTTTGACTCATCTCTACTGACCTCTCTGATCTCTTTTCAGCTTCTGCCCCCTCTTCGGTGCAGATCTGAGGTCAGAAGAGTGGGGAAAGCTGTTGCAATTTCTTTTTGGAGAAACACATCTCAGAGACACAGTGGGTCCTTACTACTTCAGTCCCAGTCACTTGCAGAAGAAAGGCTCTGATCCAGACTGGTGTAGGCAGCCTCTCCTTCCACCTTCCTGGGAGACCATTGCTGTGCTATGTAGGTTCCCTCACCAAAAATGAACATGGGGAGCTTTGTTTAAACTGGGAAGCTGATAGTGTTGAACCCATCTGTTTGTATAAACTAGCTGGCTATCTTCTTGCCATCTCTAATGTAAATCTACTATGCTATTGTGAAACTTTATTTATTTTAAGCTTGCAATATTTACCAAAGCAGACCATACAAAAAGTGTCCTTTCTAACTTCCATACGATTTTTCTACTGTGTTATTTGTTGGAAAGATATGTTCACGTATAATTAAATGTGGCTTGCTTAAACCTTTGCAGTTGGTAGCTTAATATATATTTTGTTGTACTTTGAGTACAAAGGCTATATTATGCTTTTGTTGGCATCCTTGCTGGTTAGTATGCCAACTGCATAATTTTGTTCTCTGCTATATGTCAGGATTCGAGTGCCGAGGGCTCAACAGGTGGTGCTGGGATAAAGTTCTGGCAAATCAAATAGGTAATGCGGTTATTTCTTTTGTCAAATTATAATTGAAAACAGACGAGTAAAATGAAACTCACATTTTCCTGGTGCAAAACAGGGTTTAGAATTAAATTCAAATCAGTCTCCATGACAAATACATACTACTACTGGAGCTTGATCTGTAAATAAACATGCAACACCTTAGTTTTGATGTAGAATGATTTGTTCCCTGTAAATTTAAACCTTAAACATCAGTTTTTAAACAATAACAGAAGGCTAGGGTCCTCTATGAATCTTCTGTCTTTCCTGTACATATTTTGCAAAAAATGTGCCAAAGCTTCAGGAAAACTTTGAAAAGATTTAAATCTGAAAAGTCAGAGAATTTGAGACAATCTGTGATACATAACTCAAACGTTTAACATCAAGACTTTCCTGCCATATTGTTTTCTAATCATTGCTGTGACCATGCTCCCAGCAGAAAATGATAAATACACTGGAAATTCCAGTGAATGTGCTGAATGAGGTGCTGCTCATTTTATGCTTGACTTGGATAATGTCTATTAATCTTAGAATCATAAAAAGGGGATTAAGCCTTCTATAACAAAAATGCAACAAATCATACATGCATAGCTTGATTTTCCAAAATTGCATATAAAAAGACCTATGCACTTGTAAGCCTATTCACTGTGCTATTGTAGCTGATTTTTTTACAGTGAGATGTTTTTATTTTCCTCTGAGGACCTATTTAAATCAAACATATATAATCTTATCTACGGCTATTACAATCATTGTGGGTTTATTTAGTTTTCCATTCCTCCTCACTCAAAGACATTTCTCCTAAACTGTCATTTTCTCAATTCCAAATCCTCTTTTGTCAGATCTGAACCCATCATCCACTGGAGCAGCTTCCCACAGTGGCATCCAGTTCCTTAGGCTGGTTTCAAGCTCTTACTTAACTGAAGGCTTTACCTTTGTATGGGACCAGATGGTACATCCTCTTCTCTCATTTAGTAACTCATTCCATAAGTGATCAGGAAATAATCAGCAGGAGAAAAGGCTATCATATTAAATTCATAAACTTCATTATTTTTACTTTTTATATACTGTAGTTACTATTGTTTTGTCCTTGTAGAATGCATGCATTTCTGTCCCACAGCAGCAGGCTGAGGTTGTGATGTGCCTGTGCCTGTGCATTGCCTGGGCCACACCTGACAGAATGAGACATGAGAAACTGCTGGACATGGCACAAGAAATTGCTGGACGAGGCAAGCCATAGGGTGAGAACACAAAAAATTTACAAATGGTGCTGTGAGGAATTCACAAGTGGTTAAGGATGCTTTATGTGAGAAAGAGCTGAATTTCACAGAAAGCTGAGGTTGAGCTCTGGGATTGTTTGGAGGAGTGGGATAGTGCAAGGCCAACAGTGCTGTGTAACCATATCATCTTACCCACAGAAGGCTGAGATCACCTTGAAAAGATATCAGAAAAAACAAAATTCAAATTCAACATGTACAGTAGTTGAAAACAGAGCAGATACTGACTGGATTCATGGAAAGCTATTAAATCCATGCATCTTCAAGCTATTGGCTTTTGGCTACTCATCAGTTTAATTTCTTCACGCTTTTCAGTATGAAGATACCTGGGAATAACAAGACATTGGGTGAGAATTAGGATCCCAGTTCCACGTAACCCTCTTCACAATCTCATGCTCGGACTGAACATGTTCCTGGGGAAAGAGGACACAGTTTTTTTTAACCCAGCAAAGTTGCCCCTAGTTGCCTCAGGAGTTAATCTGGCAGCTTGACTTCAAGGGACTGACTCAGAAGGTACAAAATATGTTACAGCCAAAGGATTACTACATTCTTTGTCTCTTTAGAAAACCTTTAATTTCTAGGCTGACGTGGGACATGCCATAAGGCACCGGTCCCTACTCTCTAAGATTTGCCACTAATGTTCAATACATGAGAGAAAGTGTTCTGGTTTTCCTTTTTTTCTTTTAAATAACCATGTTGAATATTTATCTTCAGCCTCAGGTATAGCTGTTTAGAAAAGAAACACCTGAGAAGCAGATAATGTACCCCTTTCATTGACAAAAGATTTATGTCTTGCCTGGCAAGACTTCATACTTCCAGAGCTCACGGGTGACATAGTCAAACACAAGTAGCACGTAGCCCGGTGTTTATTCAGGGGAACCGAGGCCGCTGCTCCCACACTTTTTTGTGTGAAATTGAATCAGCCACATTGAAATTGGCAAAGATTTAAAAACATGATAAAATTCCTGTTAAAAAGGGGGGAGAGAAGCACAGAAGCAGATTGAATCAAGGAATACTGTGCAAAAATAAGTAGGGTATGCGTGAACATTTCTGCTGACCCCCTGTAGGAGCCATCTGTCTGGTTGCAAGGCACCCTCTCCCCCATGGGAACGGGTGAGGAGTTCAGCCGCAGCGCTGACCACCCTTCCCCCACAGCTGTCAAAACTATTGAAGTTTGGCTCTCACATATGTCTGATTAAATTCCATGCTGTGCCAGAAAGAGAAGGGAAGCACATTATGAAACGTGTTCTTAGGTATGTCTTTGCCACAGACTACATGTTGTTCCGTGTCACTGACTGCCAAGAGAAGTGGTTTATCTGCATTTTAGCACAACTTTATAATCAATGTGTTAAAAAAAAAATAATAAAAACCCAAAACTTTTTTTTTTTCTTTAAGTAGAGGGTGAGAAATGTAGATTAGACTAGTAAAACTCTGCATTTCCCAGGAGATCCTTAATTTTCTCCAGTGATACTATGACAGTTTCCACCAGCTTGGCCACAGCTCAAAAGAAGGACAAGAAATAAATGTCATTTAGGTATAGAGCTGATACTATGAAGGGCCCTCAAGGGAGGCCAGGAGGAGGGGCAGGGGGTTGGATACACCTTCATTTCATGAAGTAAGCAGGTAAACCCGTGGGTTTTCTCTTTCCTTGCCCCTCATCACTCTGCCAGTCCTGACAGCTGAGACAGATACCCAGAAAAGTGCTGCTGGTGGCAGCACAAACTGCACATTGGAAAGCTCAGGCAGAATTTGACCCAGAGGAAATAAAATAACCATATTTAAAATAACCCCTCCCATCCAATACAAAACCCACTAATTTCTTTTGAAATATTACTGTTACCCTGAGACTGAAAAAAAAGTAGAACAGGTAGGAAATTCATTTTATGGTATGTGACACACTGCTAAAAAGCCTAGAGGTTATTGCACACAACAAGGTGACCACAGACCTGGATCTCATCTCTTTTTCAGCCAATGTTCTTCTGCATTGCATCAGGCAAGTCTCAATGTTTCTTAAATAATTTCATCCATAAAATGAGAATGAACCTACATGACTCCCACTCCAATGAGAATGGTGGAGCTAATCTGACTTAGTTTTGAAGTGCAAATGCTCACATAAAAATAGGCTCCTGGAATTAAAAATTTTATTGTTCCATGCTGTTCTATTACAGAAAAAGAGACAGATTTCTCCATGGTACTTAGGAACAGAGCAATAGAAAATTTCTCTTCTTTTTTTTTTTTTTTTTTACATTGCTACAAATTTGAATAGAATCTGCCCTTTGCTCTTTTGTGTACAGCATTTGATTAATTGAGAATTAGAAATGCAATATCTGTTCTATATTTATACCTCAGAAACAGCCTATACTCAGTTTGATTTTTTGGAAAAAAAAAATCTTTTTCTGTGTGGTTATTTGCCATGATTTTCTGTGAGGATGCATAATGAAACCCAGAGGCAGAGAAATGGGGCAGGGAGGGTATAAATATGTGTATGCTCTTGTGAAAAGGTGTTTGTACATGAATGTGTATGTAACGTAAGTATGTACATTCATGTCCTTAGGAATACACAAATGTGATCCAAAGCCTGGGACCAGATTTTCAATTGTTCTTGAGTTTACATACAAAACCACATGATTTAGACTGAAAAATAACAAACCTCTGTGTTATTAAAAAATGGGGCGGGGAGTGGAGAACAAATCCTCCAGGGCAGGCCTAAGATGGATATCATTTTTCCTCTCTACCAGTCCTCTTACTGCCCTGAAATACATACTTAAAGTTACATTTTCATCTCAGTTCAATGTACTGGCTTTTAGCTATTCAAATCCCTTTTTCCATTAGTGGCAGTTAAGCCGCTCAGGCTTTGTGTGCAGATCTTGCCCTACTTTCGTGGTGCCGTCTCTGGGTGCCTTCAGTTCAATTTACCTGCTCTGCTCTGCTCTGCTCTGCCAGGTAACTCAGCCCTCACAGGGCTGCGGCTGGACTGTGCCCACAGACTGAAGAGTCACTTGCGGCACCTTTCCAACCTGTGACACATTTAACACTTTCTTTTCCCCTTCAGGTGAGGACAGTTGCACTCGCAGAAACACGGAGCTGGCAGGGAGAGCCGAGTCCAGCCAGCCCAGGCAGGCAGCGCCCCATCGCTGGGGCTAGCAGGGCTCCCAGCACATTGGTCCCAGCGATGAGTCGGAGAAGAGACTGGGAATCAAAGTCTGGGCTTAGGCCCGGACTCTGTTCTGCCACCCCACCTCTGCTTAGAGCTTCCCATTCCCCTTCTTTTGTTTCTTGTATATGCATACATGGCACGATGCCTTTTTATACCTCTTAACTTGTCCCTCAGAACCACCCTCTTTGTTTTCCTTTCTATAATTTCATCTTTCTTGATGCTTGCTACAAATAATCTAAGGACTGGGGACCTGATCCACACAAAGTCCTGTCATTATAAGACCTAAAATGGTAATGTTTGCCCTGGGGTGTCTTGTTTCCAGTGACAGTCACTGTGACAGGCATTGTCACACGCCTAAATTTCATAACAGTGCAGGAGAAGGGCTCGATATCTTACCTAAATCCATTTCTACCCTTTTATTCTTTATTTTATTATGATTAATGGATGAGACTAAACCATTTGTGGTACATTTATTATCAGAAACAATATTGAAAGTAATTTGACCCCTATAGTCCTTTCTTTTTTTTAATAATACTGTACAGTGGCAAAAAAAAAAGGCTATGAAATTCTGTGTAGAGATCTTTATCTTAGTTGAACCGGTTGAAATATAGACAATGGAAATTCTCTGGGTTGACATCGGTATAATAGGAAGCAGAATATGACCTGCTCTTCTGAGCAATGGGCTGTCACCACAAACTACATCACCATACACCTAACATATAAAAAGTTTATTTGTCAGCCTGCTCCTGTGAGCTCTTTATTTATTGCTACTTTATCATCTCAATAAAGCCATGTTTTTCATGATTAGAAACATAACAGTCTTGCAAACTCTGAAGTTGTATAAGTGAACGTGAATGCTTTTATTATGAAGTCATTTTGCTGTAAGCACTGGAGAAATCAGATAATGCCATACTGTGTTATTCAACTAACAGGTCAAGTGTAGCATGAAAGCAGTGAATTCAGAAGAGCTCTGCTAGCACATTGCATTTCACCAAAGGACTAAATTACTCTGTTTCTCACAGAACTTGAAAAGTTGAATACTCAAGCTAATATGTTTTGTCAGCAGCTTCTTCAGCTCAGGACTGTGCCTCTAACACATGAGCACACCACCTTGCTTGGTGATGGTCTAAACCTGAGAAGGTCCTTTCACAGTTGCCCCAGAAGTCAGTGTTGTGTGCCACAGCAGCCCGTTCACTGCTGCGAGCAGCTGTACCATGTAGATCTGGAGGAGTGGCCTAACGGCGCATCCAAGGAGCGAGAGCTGAGGTAAGACACTGACTGAGATACCTGGATGCCAGAGCCGCTAAGTGGTCAGATACAGTCAGCAGTGATAACTTTCTAAGTACAAGGAAAAGAATTATGTGCTGACAGTGCTGTTCTCAAATTCAACTCCTCACAGAAAGACAAACTCAAAAATATCAAGCTTTGCAGCAATTTACCTTAAAATGGCAAGGTTAAGTAAATAAAGGAGCAGCTAGCACAGTCCTCATGGCGTCTGCTTAAAGGCATAATAAAGGTTCAGTGTAAATGTATAGCTTCTATACATACTAATATGTATAGCCTCTATACATATTAAATAGCTCTTCAAATATCAAAAGTAGTTACCGCGTCAAAAGGGCAGAGAACAAGGTTTATCAGGAGTAAAAAGCCATCCTTCAGAAACTAAGTCATGTCCAAAGGAGAAAAACAGATAGAACAGACTTGGAGAAGTTAACTAAAACCACAATAAATAGGCCAACAACATTTTGAAAAGTGACTTGCTAAACATACAAACCTAATAAAACTCTATTCAGTTACCTCAAACTCCAGAAGGCCACCAGTGAACTGGTAGTGCCAACACATGGCAGAGGTACAAAAGGAGCAGTTCTGGAAGAAACAGTCATTGCAGGAGTCAAACAGTTATTTATGTCAATAATCAGGGACAAAAGAAGACAGGGAGGTTACCATGTGAGACCATAAGTGTCTCTAGGACTGCACCGGATTAACCTTGCAAACAAGTACAACACCTGGAGCAGAGGGCAGTCACTCAAAATATCAAATGAACTCAGATGCAAAATTGCCAGTAATGGCTTGGTGCAATCAATTATTTCCACAGACCTCAGTGCCACGGGCAAGGAAAAGGAAGACAAAAATCTGTGAGAAAGGCTCCAGAGGTGACCTCGAGATCTAGGAATGAGTAAACCTGACTTCTGCAGCAAACAAACTGGTAGTATTTGGAAAAAGAATCAAACTGGTCAAGGTGGGAAAAAAAAAATTAAGTTCCTTCAGAGAAGGGTCTGTCTGACTTTTTCAGAAGACTGTCACGCCTCCCAAAGCTACTGCAGCTAGATGGAGGGATCAGCATATTGTGTTTTATGAGGAAAGCCCAGTGAAATGTGCATCCTCTGAGACACAGCTGTGTGCCGTCAGCCTTACTGAGTGAATTACCTGTGTTAGAGTCATAAAAATCTATTGCGTTTATACTAATATTACAGGACTTTGGTTTTCTTCTTGGAAGGAACAAAATTCTCTGTACTTTTGATTTTTCAAAAGCTGCAAGCCAAATCTCATATGCATCAGTTAGACTGTGAAACCGTACTGCTGGAGCTGCCTGTGGAATATAACTTAATGATAAATTGCATGCATGCTGTAGAGAGACATAACAGAATGCTATTGCCATCGTTCATCCTTTGGTATTTGGTCTGCAGAGTCTGAACTTGTTAACCAGCAGTTCGTCCTGCTTTTACTCGGGTGCATTCAACTCCAAGAGTAAATTTCCTCTATATGCTTTTCCATTTAGGCTTTGCCAAAGCTCTTTTGTTGCGTTTGTCAGTCAGCTGTGCTCGTGCTTTAATTGTGCCGGTAACTCGAGTCTGGAGATTATTCATTCTGGTCTGGTACAACTAGCACTGTGTCTGTCTGAAACTGATGGAGACATTGCGTCTTGCGTAGACCCAGTTCAGGTCTGGGGACAGCCAGAGTGATCCCAAACCCTCCCTCAGGTGCCCTGCAGCCCTCAACAAGGAGATTATCAAACACTGGTTTCTGTATTGTGTACAGAATGAGGAGTGCAACAGCCAGTCCTGGCCAGGGAGAATATATCACTTATTTGGAAAAAGATAATAAAAGTGATTCATACATTGTTGTCTAGAACTTTGAAATCCACTTAACACTAATCAGGAAAGATGTTAGCTGCATCCTTTCCAGTGAACTAAGTCAGTAATCCTCACGTGTTTAGAGCTGGGCCATTAAAAAGAACAGACTGACTCTCTTGGTTTACTCTCTTTCTCAGACAGAAAATAGAAAAAGTATGAAAGAAAACTCAATGAAGACAACATTCACAGAATTTAAGAAAAAAAAATCCAGAGTTCTGGTCTTTGGGTATGTGTTTGAAATGTTGCTCATCAGTCCCATGTCTGCCCAGCTCAATATAAATTCCTGGAAAGGAAAAGACCACTCAGTAGAGACTCCAGTAAAAATATATCCAGGCTGAGGTTCTTCATATCCTAAAGTATTTTGATGTCACATCCCAATAAAACCTTAAAGCAAGATGAGTTTATTTTCATTATCTGTTGAAAGGTTGGATGAAAACATGTTTCTTTATAGTTGTTCCTTTTTCTTTTTTTTCTTTTTTTCTTTTTTTTTTCTTTCTCTTTTTTTCACAAAGCTACTTTTGACAGTCTTCTATTGGCATACACACTGTTCCAACTTCTATCTGCAATAAAAACTACAATAACTAAGGGGCAAAAGTTACAAAGTAGTTCATGAGTAAATGGAATTTAATGGGGCCAATTATCCCCACACACTTGTGTGCAGGTTTCATTAATATTAATAGGCTGTAGACATGCATATTGAGCTGAAGAGTAGGCTATCACCGGTCTTTACACTATTTTGTGTGTGTCCTGATTTAGAATTATTCAAGAGAACATGTTAATTTTCAAATGTCTAGTAGCATGTCAGCAAAAAAAAACCCCACATTTGTCCGTTACACCTGCAAAACACAGAAATTTTGAAAAAAAAAACATTAAATGTGACTGAAACAGTGCTTTTTTCCATAATTTAGAATTGCATTACACGCATGTCTCCCTATAAATATTTAATGAAATGGAAATGAATATGTAGCAGGCTGAGTTCTTCCCTCTAAGGGTTAACTTCCATTTCTGCAAATTGGTTTGTGCCCTATTTCTGTTTCTGTGTCTTTGTGCATCTAGACATTTTCTTGGCATCTCTAACTCTTCTGAGGTTTCAGGAGATCTTCAGAGATTTGCCAGTAATTGACCTGTTTGGATTGCACATGACTGGCATTTGCTAAAAGATAATACAGTCCTGCATTTTGTTGTTAAGTGCTGGTTGTGTTATTAACTTGTGGCCAAACCAGAATAAAGGCTCAGGAGACATCATTTTCCCTCAGACAACTTCATTTGGTTCTTACCGTAATCTCCATTATAAATGAAGCACTTTGGTCTCAGCTTAAGAGAGTCACATATTCTTTAACTTGTCAGCTGTGTTTGTCCAGTAATGAATACACTCACTTTGCTTCATTTTTTTAAGATGTTACTGTACACTAAGGATAAACAATCAACATAACATCAAAGTCAGATGATTTAACCTTCTGCCACTTCTCTAACCACTCGAGTTCCTGCCACTGCCAGCCGGGTATTGGAACACGTGTAAATGTTTTCTGAGAAAACAGGATTATCAAATGAGGGAAACCTGATGTTTTCTCCTTAGAAAAGAGGAATAATTAATAAGCTCGGGTCTGCCTTGTCCCAAAGGAGTCTGAATGAGGCCTATTTGGTTTATGTTTATCATGTAACAAACAAATCTTGCCCCCAGCTACAACAGCATAATCCTGGAGGAACCTTTAGGTTTAGTTCTAGTGTAATTTAAACTGGTACTATCTCAGTGTAACACATCTGATTTCAGCCAACTTTCTCATGTTTAGTACCATCTTTAATAGCCAAGAAAATTAAAAATGAAATTAGAGCCTAGAAACAATGAATTAACACTAGCCAGATAAGCACATGCAATCTACTTTGTGTAACACAAGAATTAAATACTGCTGATCTTTGCAAGTAGCAATGACAACTCAAACACAATGCCTTGGGGCCTGCAATAACCTGGAGGCTAATTAACTGCAGAGAGGGCTTTTCATATTACACTGCATATTAAATAAATTCAGCACAAATCCATAGAGACCAATAAGCATTTTGAGGCAGTCTAGCTAAATTTTACCCCAAAAGTGATCAAACTACATAGGATTGTGGCTTGTGAGATGGCCGATTAATATATTGTCCTCCAATAATGCAGGTGCTTAAGGTGAAAATAAGAACAAACAGGAGTCGGAGATAGAGGAACATTCTTCCATCAGTACAATTTTCATGATCTTGTGTCTTTCTTCGGATACAGTACTAATAGAAATATATTTTACCTCAGGGTTTTGTAATGCTGCCCTAAAATACATCATCATTTTATAACCAGAAGATGATGTGACCAGGTGAGTAAAAAAGCAAAAGGAGGCAGGCCTAGGACTCCATATCTTAATTTCAAGGCTTACCCAAGTATTCCATTATCACACAATCTCGGTGAAACCTGCAGATGCATGCTAGCAGTGTGCAAGCAAAATGCTGCAGGGCCAAGTGCTGAGCTCTGTAGGGATATCAGCAAGGAATCTCTGCAGGGGAAATAAAATCCTGCCTGATTCATAAAAGGGCTGATCACAGTCAACAGATCTATACCAAACAAACACTGCAGTCACCCAAAAAGTTCTATGCCCCGGCTGTTAAGGGTGATGAAATGGCATATAGTAAAGTCTCTGTAATCTTCCCATCACAATACCACAGAAAAGAGAATCTATTTCAACTGGTTTCTTTTTCACCAAGTAACACTGTGAACAAAAAATACGCTAAGTATTAAGCATCTCTTTTAAATGCAAAATACTCCTGTAGAGTACAGCTCTTAAAATATAGTTCTGGTGTGATGATTCAGCTGGTGGGGCATTCAGCCTTCCCAGGACAAGTCTAATGGGTTCTTTGTTGCTATTCTCTCAAGATGGGAAATTGCTTGGTAACACTGACAGTATTGCAGGGCATCTGACTCTTTTTCTTCTTCAGCAGGAATTGGAAGTCTCTGCAACTGCACTGTACACAAAAGCATTATTCTTCACTTGCAGGATGATGTCCCTTTATGTATATAAAACTCAATAATAAGTAGGTTTGGGTTTGTGTCTGTTATACAAAACAAAGTTATCTGAAAAATTGTTAAAAGACGCTTTACCTGGGCTCACTGTTAGAATGACCTGTTTGTTTTTTGTGGACAGCACCTTCCCCATGGCCTGGGTGTGAGAACATCACACCCAGAAATAGGCCCAGCTTATCTCAAAGGTAGATAAGTAAGGACAAATGCAAGTGCAACCATGCAACACCACAGTAGAAGCTTTTCTGTGTACTAGTGGAGAATAGAGGACAGTGTCTCTAATAACATCTCCCTGTTCTTTGAGAGCTAAAATATTTGGAAAGTAAAGGTTGATGTCATCAACTAAGTCACCAAAAATTGCATATCTAGAAAGAGTAAATAATCTCTGTTCCAGTCACAAAGAAATATGCCACTTCTCTATGTAGATGTCTTTGTCATGTTCTCCTTGTCTCCCTCACATACTCAAGAAGACTGCAAGTAGAATTAAGTCAGAAAGCAGGTCTAATTCTAATATTTAGCTGAAAAATAAGCCATTGCTTGTTTTTTTTATTTCCAAACTATCAGGTATGTGAATCAGAACTAGTGAGCTAAGTTTGAATGTACTGTAGTAGACTATTCTTTCTGAATATTTCCAATGCAGTTATAGTACACCGAACATGACACATAAGGGAAGCAAGTGGAATCTGGCTCAAATCTTTTTAGACCCGTCAGGCTGAAGAAGCAGTTTCTCAGGACTTCTCTCCATTAAAAAAGATGATACCAGGCATGTCAATGACATCTGTTGTACTCAGTGATGTCTTGAGAGCTGTGAAGTATCAACAGGAGCTCCTCAAGCACACCTGCATAATCTGTGCTTAAACAAAGCAGGAAGAGGCAAAATAGAAGCACCATTCATGTTGCTTTACCCCAGACTTCTCAGATATCCCAAATTCAAAAGAAAAGAGTAAACTCTGGTAGATTTCACAATACTGTAATAGATAACATAATCCTGTCCCCCCTATAGAATCTTTCAATCAGGCATTGTCAGTCTCTTGGAAAAATGGGACTTAGCCACCAATATGAGTCTATTCTCATTTAGGATCTTCCATGAGTAATAACTGACAAAATTTATGTAGGGAGTAGATCAGTGAAACCTTATCTCTTCTCAAGTTATGATCCCACTAATAAACAACTTGAGAAGCTGCATCAGGATAGCTTTATACACAAACACACACACTATTTACCATCAGCTCCAGCTGTTCTCAAATAACGGTAAGCCGACTTCAGCCTTCACTCTCACAGGATTTCTGAGATAATACATCTAAGGCAAAATTGTCATGTTTTGATTTCTATAACTGTCAGAATGGAATAGCAAAGTACCAGAAAAGTACCAAAAGTTTTATTCATAAGCAATGGTTTGGCCCCAATATACAACTCCTCTTTTTAAATCTTTTCCTTTTAAAAAGGTGATTAGAAATCTCCTAGTGTCAGGGTTAAGATAAATCCACTATTCCCTGGAATTCCTGTGTTATGAAACCTCCTGTTGCACCGTTTGTCCTGACAGTGCAGTCATCATGAAGTCTC
Source organism: Pedionomus torquatus (assembly GCA_013398155.1). NCBI lineage: Eukaryota > Metazoa > Chordata > Aves > Charadriiformes > Pedionomidae > Pedionomus > Pedionomus torquatus. Next base: position 486,987 of record VZRU01008084.1, read on the forward strand.
ACCACTGACAGCATCCTCCTACATGTTACCACTGGCTGAGTCCACTGGACAAAAAACAACAGATAAAACCCTGATTCCAGAGTATTTTTGAAAAGAAGAGCTGAACCTGATGAATAACTGAATGGTTTTCCAAACAGAGGAGAGAGTTTCTACTGTAGTCAAGAACATTCATTAATGAGATCCAGACAGATTTACACTTTTAAAAAGCACAGGATTTTGGGGGTTTGCCATTTAAATCATCAACTAATGTATAAATTACATTTGTAAGACCAATTGGCTCCAACCAAAGGGTATTTAAGAGTCTGTCTGACTGTCTGAGTTATGAAAGAACCAGGTAAGAGGAAGTGGAAAAAAGGACAAGGTATAGAATATCCATTAGTAAAATGACTAATATTACTACAAACCTGAGTTCCCATTTCTTTGGCTTCTTTCATGAAGATTTAAAGATAATTGTAGCAAAGGTACAGGAAGAAAAGCTAAAAGAGAGACAAATCCTGCAAAAAGGAGGTCATGGTTACAAACACTCAATATTTGTTCAGGTTTATTGTAAATGATTTGTGAGGTGCTTTTTTAATATTAAAGTTCTTCATGAGTTCATTGGTGAGATGGTCAAGATCAGTAAGGAACTAATTGTCATGGAAAAAAAATTTATTGCTAGCAGTCTCCCAAAATCTAGCAGTTTGGCTTCTGTGGGTAAAAATGAGGTAATGTAGCAAAGTCCTGACTAGGAGGAAATATATACAGGCTTTTACATCACAGACAAGTAAGATTAATGTTATATCCCACGCTGTGCTGAAAGGGATATCTTGCCTTGTTAAAAATATATATTTTAAAACCATCTAGTTTCCTTGTTTTTTCCTATGTTTTACATTTTTTTTTAATACAAATGTTTCCTGTTCCAATAATGTAAGCTTTCCATGTCACATAGTTTGCATTTTCCTCAGTTCAGTAATGAAAATAAATTAGTTGAATTCACTTTTGTTTAAAGCCAATTTCTCTTTCACATTTCCATTCAGCAGCAGACTATATGACAGTAACACTGAACTCAGAGCTGGAAGTGAGGACATTGAGGACAAAATCAAATAGATTTTTTTTCCTCTAGCTGATTGAAATATTTCTACTGCTTTTCTGTTTTTCAAAATCTTGGTAAATTTTGTCCTTCAATTGATCTGACAAATTGGTTTAAACTGAACTTGTAGAAAAACAGAAGATCTTTCAGGACAATGTTTCAGTTTAATACTTTTTTTTCACCATTTTGTTGGTTTGGACAAATATACATCAATTTTATAATCAACATCTAAGGCAGCCAATAATGAACTCATCAGCAAGGCAAATGGATCCGTGTAAAGCAAGAACCTTCTCTCACTGGCTGCTGTGTCTTCCCCTCAGCCTTTGAAGAAAAAAACAATTTCAGCTCAAAATCCAATCCCAAAGCAAATACCAAAAGGTTTAATTAATCACTTAGGCTTGGTTTATATGTGTGTTCTTTTTTAAGCTAGGGCTTTTTTCTCTCTAGTTACAAATCCCAGTGCCTTTATTCATGTTTTGAACATCAGGAATTCAGCAGAAATTAAAACTACACATCCAATTTGAATTTTTTATATTTTTCATTCATTATTTCAGATTCAAAAGGCTTAAATAGCCTTATGAAAGCTTGAGGCCCCTACTTTCTTCTGTGATTCACTCTGTTTGGACATCAGAGAACACCACGTCAAGACTCAAATAGAAAATATTACTGGATAATCCATTATGAATGACTTCCAGGAACGTATTGGAGGATGATATATTGTAGACTGGGGCAAGTAGGAGAGTTTCAGCACAAGGCAAAAATGAATCACTAAACATGCTTTCTATGGAGGTGCCTACTTCTGTAAAAAGAACCTCCAAAACTTTCCACATTAGTTTGAAATTATCTGTAAAGTCCAAGTACTTACTGCAGAGGTAATCTGCAGTTACTAATTTTCACCCTATTTATTGCTATTTAAAAAAAAAAAGAAGAAGGAAAGAAGGAGAGTCCATCCATTCTTCTCTGGTGGCCTACGGCACCATAGGAATCATATTTTTTTTTTATATATAATTATTTCAATTTGAATGGACTAAGTTACTTTTCAAATAAAAGATTATGTTGGTAACCTTCTGTTAGAGCTTTTGTGTTTCATCTTTAATGTGAACCAGTCAGGCTGCGATACAACTCAAGCTGCAACCAGGTTAAGACTTGCTCACAAATGCACTTCTCTCCTGCATGCTTCATGCACATTTTCAGGGCAGTTCTGTCTAATGTCACCATTTTTTGCAATCAGGAACTGGCTTCTTTGGTTACTTAGACAATTTTATGCCCAAAGCCCCCACACTGATGTTCTGTGTAACACCACAGCTGTCATGCCATTAACTCAGCTTCCAGGACACTGACTACTGGAGCAATGAGGAGGCAATTACTACACTCCCTCAAAGTGACCAGGAGAATCAGAAAAATCTGCTTGAATATATTTCCTTATGGCAAATTCAGAGAAGCTGAATCTCTCTCATGTTCACAAGACCCAACTACTTTCCTGTAACTGTAGCAACCTCTTTAGCATTTGGAGAAAATTAAACTAAATACATCTTGCCAACGGCAAATACTCAAAGGACAACTTTTATTTTAATTACTGTAGACATAGAAAAAGGAGTTCTTTAAGGAAGTCTGTCAACTAAGGGCTATATATAACTCATGAGGAATTCCTTAGTGCTTTTCCTGGTTAAACAGATTTCCTAAAAAATACATTTGTTTGCGGCACAGAGTGGAATTATTGTAAATCAAATACTTATTTTTCAAAAGTCTGATGTGAGTGTATTGCTAACACAGCAGATAGTGAACACACACCCATTGCACAGTTTAGGTTTGCTGTATTGATCTTTAAAAAATGACTAGGCATTACAGAGCCAATGTTTGTATCTATTGAGAAAAGGGCCAGAATGAAGTGTTAACCGTTGGACTTAAAGCTCTTTCTCTCATTGATTTCAGTAAGCATTTTTCCAGATCCAAAGACTTTCTATTAAGTTCAGTGCTCTTTCAGTCAGGGCTGTGATATCCATTGTAGCCAAAGAACAGCAAAGCATGTCTGATCTTTTTTGAGACTCATTTCAGTTAAATAACCCAGCGGACTGTTCTCTGAATTAACATTGCAGAAGACGTACCAGCAGAGAGGGTACTGCTAAATTGTGAGCTATCTGAGAGTCTCCAGAACAAGGAAAGCAACAGATGCTGTGTGGCAGTCCAAATTTTCTGATATCATGAAGGAAAGCATCTTTTTAAACTTGCATTTATTTCCACATTTGGATGAATTTATTTCTTTCTTAGCTTCACATTCCCCTGATTTATTTCTGAATTCCTGTACTAAAATGAAAAAGCTTTAGCTGTTTTAGTGCTTAATTTTGTAAGGAGTTTCCCAGTATATCTTTCTAGTGGTGACGTTACTTTTATTTGACAACACAGCACCAATCTGCACTATGGTGATAATTAGCAAAGGACTTGTGAATAGACAGAAGGATGAATTCAGAGATGATGCATAACATAAACTTAGGAAAAGGAGCCACACAGGGTCTGCGTGAAGGTAAACCATAAAAAAAGGGAACAGAAAAGGAAAAGCAGCTACGTGAATGGTATGTAACACCTAATCTAAAGCACATTTCTCTCTCCTGCAGCACATTCAAAACTCTTACTACTTTCTTTTTATGGTTACTGAATACCTACATTATCTGAAGTTAGAATTTACTATGCTGGGTGTTAAACCCTAACTTAAACCTTAAAAATGGGCTTCATAAAAATAATATTTATTAATCTGTAACCCACACCAACTCTTATATTTGCGCTAAACTCATCCCATTGTCTCCCAAGAAGGATGCATATTTGACACACCTATGCTAGGATAACAGTGTTTGGCTATCTTCTATTTACTACTGCTTTGGCTCTGTTTTAAATCCATATGTATGTTTAGTCAGCAATTCAGCTTCTGAAACACAAAAACCCCCAAATTTGTTAATCTATACAGCTGTAAAAAGATTTCTGGAATATGGAAAAAAAATCTCAATAGCTCCTTCATTCAATCACTTTCTTAATGAAAAAAGCTCAGGATTAAAGAAATCTAGGGAAAGAGAAAAGATTAACCTAGAAAAGGCAAGTCAAGTGAATAAAGCCAGGCTTGATTATTGCTTCCCACTTAAACAGAGGAGTCCTACAAGGACAAGTCCTCTGTGCCCTAGCTCTCACATGCATGGCAGGGGGGGGGTAGGGTTCCCCTACATCCACTTCAGCTCATGTGACATTAATCGGGGCCACAGCACAATTGTTCAGAGGAGGAGGAATACGCAGTCCCTGGCAGAGAACTGCATTTTCTCTCTAGTTTCATGCAGTTAACACACGGAGCGCAGGAGTCAGAGAGAGATGCCATGGCACTGTAATGGAAATAAATGACTTTGCAGACCCAACGGAGGGAGGTGGGAACAAAAAAGCATCCTCAGCCCCAGCGGCTGTGTAAATCTATCCCTGCCAGGCGAGCTCCAGGAGGTGCTCAGCACCCACCACTTCCCCAGGAGTCAGTCAGAGTTCAGGTGCTTACTGTGTCATCAGACTTGACCTTCAGATGCGACACCACCAGGACGTTTGTTTTCCCACAGCAGTGATTGCTTCAGTCAATTATTATTGCCCATCCTGGAGCGCAAACACACAAGGACTTGATTTACAGTGTGAAATATACATCTTGAATTCACTTCCTCTTTTGTTTTTATACTGCTGTAACATCACCAGCTTAAAGAGATGACAGCAAATTACTTCATAGGTAAATATATCTATGTATAGGGAAGGATAAATATCAGCCGTTCAGGTCATCCTGAGATAAACATTCAGTCCTGGGTTTGTTGTGTCCAACATAACACTACATTTAAAGTTTTTGGCTTTTTGTTCTGAAACTTGACATTTTTTCTGCTCCTCCCTGTAGAAAAAAATCATTAGCAAATTTGTCGATTTGGCAATCTAACCCTTATATCCAGTTTAACACAGATTTAAGATTGTACATTTGGTTCTTTAAGCAATGTTTAGGTATTACCAATATACTGAAAGATAGATGAGACAGCCTCGTGGTAATACAGCTTTTAACCTTTCCTCTCCTCTACCATGACGGGGGAGAATTACAGTAAATGATGGTTACCTTGTCTGCAGTATGGACAATTGATTTGACCTCACTGCATCTGATGCTCTAATGGACTTCGTGGCTGAATCCCTGGAGACATAAAATATGTCCAAGTGAATTGGGGCAGGTTAAAGAACGGACCCGCTTTTCATGGCTGGCTCAAGCTATAATAGATCTCCTGGTTGTTCTGAGAAGAAGATTAAAAATGATCAATATCCAAATCATTAAAAAAAAAGTGGTGGCTTCTGTAAATCTACCTTAGCTATTTTTTTTTCCTGCTGAATGCTGGGGGAGGAGGGTAGTCTATGTTGATGACATGAGTTTTTATAACAAATGTTTGCTTCTGTTTACTCTGTTGTAAAATGTTCCCTTTTATATTAAGAATCAGACACTCGGATGGCATGAATCAGCATTGCTTTCCTGAAGTCATCCTTGTTTACACCACGAGGAATCTGGCCTTAGGTTTATTTAATATAGATAAAATAACAATACTATAATATTTCCTGGAGCACAAAATAAAATCAAGGACAGATTTCAGAGAATGATGGCAACTATGATAACTGAATGTCATGACAGCTCTGCTAGCCACAGTGCCCAAGACAAAAATAGAGATCTAATTTAGTGAGGGGAAAACAAAAAGGTTTTCCTTGGCTGCTCTGAGCCTTTCATTTGGCAAAGTGCAATTCAACATCTTGTTTATCCTTGCCTACCCTCTCGTGAATATGTCTGTGCTCTTTTCTCACCAGCACACGACTGGGCTCAGGGTGAGAATCAGCCTACATACATGAGCTTCTAACAACCCTCAGCTCAGAGACCTTCCTCTTTACACACACCAGTAATGGGCCAGGCAACTTCAATGGCATTATATACATGCATTTATTAATTGTCTGTTAAACCCAAGCCTTCCTTAACAAGACAGCTGTTCAACTGTTCTATAGGTGGCACACATATATTAGATATTATTTAGTAAACCTGAAATCCAGGGGAGCCCAAATCTTGAATCTGCAAAGTCTGACATTGTCGGGATCTGACAGTTTTTTTAATGACACAATAAGAGTTAATCCCACAGTCTGTATTTGAAGCTGCATGCCCATTTTCCTAGTTCTGAGAACTGTTAGGATATAGGAATTGGATTGACCTAGCTCAACTCCACTAGATTAATTGAGTGAATATCAAGAATCTATTACAAAGAACTAAGTTCTTGAGAAAAAGGACATTTCCATTTAAAATTAAGGTTTACATCTGCATAAATGGCATGTAAATAAATTAATGGAAATAGCCAATGAATTGAAAAAGTTTAACCTTTTTTTTATCCGGTTGTTTGTTGAGCAATATTTACCTTTTGCCTTTCACACACTGTTTGCTTAAAAATATGGACCTCTGAAAGGAATGTTTCTTTATCCCAGTGTCCCATTCCTATCTGTAGAAAAGTAGCAGCATTTCACAAGCCCTTCGCTCAAGTCTCTGGGCTTGTCTACACTCCGTGGCCGGGCTGAGCTGAATGCCGAGCATCCATGGGCAGAAGAAGGAACAACTGCTGACCCTCCGATCCAGCTATTCTTGTATCTGGAAACATTGTCAGGTGCTGCAAGCATCAAGCCATCTGAAAGGCCAAAGTTGAGCACTACATTATCAGAGTAGATGACACCTTATTCTTATTCTTCAACAATTCTAACAACTTCGAGTCCCTCGCTGCCCCTTTATGAACACAGATGTCATTTTGATGGGGTGACAGCCAAAATGACAAGAAGGTGACCTATCAGTGAACTCAGGAGCAGGTGAGGCCTGTCAGCTTCTAATTTGAAACTGGTGTCAGTCCTGAGGAATGGCTGGTATAATCACATTTGTAACTGATATCCTCTAAACTCTGCAAAAATTCACAGTGCGTCTGTTATGAGTAATATGAAATTAACAATTCATGTTTATGACACCAGACACCAACTGAATCAAGTCGGTTTCAGTAACTGGATCATCTCCCTCTCTATTCCAGAGCAGAAGAGCAAACTGCCTCAAGTCAAAGCCAAATGACTGTCTGCTTATGTTACAATAGGCATTGTATTTATTTTGAAGACAAACTTTTGTAACTAGGTGTAAACTGAGAATCTAAGAACTAACTTCTAGTTGAAATTATTCCATTTAAAATTGCTCCCACTCGAGCAATTTAAGACATTTGTGATTTTTAGATTGGAGTTTGGGACCTAACAAATCACATACTATATCTCAAATTTTCTGAATAACTGAGGGGAAGGCTTTGTGTAAATCTTCTCTCTCAGACACATAAATTACCAGCTGCATGAATACTGCCATTAAGATATGCAGACAAGTGCTAGGGGTGGGGACAGGGCAGGATGCCCGAAAGAGGTGGAGTCACAGAGAAAACAAGACATTCGCTCACTGAGTAATTTATCCTTAATCTGCCTTCACTGTTGCTGAGCAAGAATGAACACCATGAGTTAGCCTCACTTCTCTAGCACCAAAGCATTTTTTTCTAAACTAGGCCTTTTCTTCCTGTTTCTGTATTTCTTTACCTATGATTTTTTTATTAGGAAAAGACAAAATTGCAGTATGTGAAGTTAAGATTTGAATTAAAATCAGGTTCAAATACAAATGGGTTAAACCACATTTCTGATTTAAAGACAGCAAAAAAAATCTCACAACCTCTTCCACATATATTTCAGCCTAAATTGGCAAAAATCCTGACCATTCAGTTCCTCTCCTGATGAAAGTGCTACCAAGCTTGGCGCATGTATTAAAAGAAAGTTCCTTTCCACAGACTTGCAACATTAAAGAAGGACCAGAAAATGGATCCATTGCAATTTTTGCAGTGGAATTTAATTAGTGCCACAGATAAATTCAGGTCCAAAAACCTATTAACTAGTGAAGCTTGCTGAGCAGTTTAGTACATTTTCACATATACAATCCACTTGAGCTGCTAGCCTGTTGTAGCACTGCTGTGGTAGGAAAATAAAATTTATTCCCATTTTCCAAGAGAGAACTATGTCCACAGAGCTTCAGCAATGTAATCAAGGCCAGGTACAGCACGACAGCTGCAAGCCCAGCACAGACATCCTTTACACTCTGGCCCACATTTACATTGCTTAGCTCAGGTTTATAGCCAGGAACACTGCCTAATTAACAGAAGACGGCAACTGCAAATAGCCATTTCAGGAGAATCATAGAATTGTCCAGGTTGGAAGGGATCATCTAGTCCAACTATCAACCTAACTCTAATGAAAACCATCACTAAACCATGTCTCTAAGCACTATGTCTACCCATCTTTTAAATATCTTTTTGCTGAATCTGATTTTCAAATTCATGGTGCTTGCTGCTATATCATATATGGAACTGATTACCTGGAAGCCCAAACCACTCATTCTTGCTGCACTAGCAAGTTATGCAGAAAATGTTAGTAATCTCCTCAAGAGTGGCTATTACAGCAAATGGAAGAAGCCCTCCCTAAGCCAACACTTCCATTTCTCACTGAAAGCGAGTCCAATTCTACCAACATCAACATCAATGCAAATCTGCAACAGCTCTACCGATCCCTCTCAACATCTGTACAGGTAGAAGGCAATATACACTTCGGCTGCCAGGCTTTTTCATGAGCTAAAGTTTACTTCTGACCCATCAATTCAACTTTATTAGCAGATTCTAATACCAATCCTGTAAGCAAGTTGGGCTTTTTTTACTATTATCTCATTTGTGAGCTCTACCTTTGTTTCAGTCTCATCACAGCCTGCTGTTAAGAGACGAGGCATCCACAGAGCAGTGGGTCTGCACCACTCCCACAAGGAGCTAAACCTCAAATGCTTGTTCTGGTGGGACAATTGGGTTTATTACCCTCTACCATTCCAATTCCTTATTAGCCTTTGTTGGCTAATTATTCTTTGACAGCCAACGTGAGGGGCTGTTAGGCTCAACTACACGTACATATTACAACTTGTCTTTGAGCCAGCAAGTCTGTTTCATGTAGGCTTCCACACCACCAACAATAATTCTAGCCAATGATCTCTGCTTGTAAAGCACCTTGCCCCATATCCAGGTCCCTGCCTCATCAGTGGAGTTATCTCATTTCTTCCACTGATGTCAAAAGCGGAGCTTCACCAGAACGTCAGCCCTAATCCCACCAGCAAGACCAGCTTACAAAACTCATATTAACTTCAGGTGCACCAGAAAACCACAGGAGTACTTTGTGTTGCTGCTGCTTGAATCTCAAGAGCTCATCCCGAACAGCTTTAAAACCCATCATACCTATGAAAATCAAATGCCCAACTCTAATCTTATCAATCTCTCTCTACCACCCAAAACCTCATCTCTGAGCATCCACCTCGAATCCTAAGGCAGGGACTACAAACTGTGCACACTGCCATTGGTGCAGTCACCTCTAGACATGTAATACAACAGTTCACTTTAAATATGATCGTACAGCACAATTGTTCGGTATTTGGATAAGGCACATAAAACCTTGACAAAAATGACATTCATTCAGACCTTTTCTAGAACCCAGTGAAGTATGTTTTAGTTTTCCTCTACTTACACGGTTATAATTCAACATATGGTTTAAATAGAGAGCCTACCTCCGTGGAACAAAGCCCAGTACAACAGCACATGGTCCTGCTGCTTCAAGTCAACAGAGAAGTGTGGCTGCTGGGCAGTGTGCACCATCTCATGAAGGTCGCAGTGAGTCAGGCAGGGCATAATGTTACGGTCAAAAGAGGGCCTTGAGCTGGGTTGCTGGAGGCAGGACTGGCTGGCCTGTTGGTATCTTCTGAAGCTCTATTCCTGTATAGTGCTTCTCTGTCAGCAGATAAATCAGTTACATTTTTGATTATCAGCTGCAAATGAGCATTATCTTTTGATTTCCTTGTAAATCAAGTTTATGTGTGTATACATCCTCTACAGCATTCATTAGTGTAACACTAGGCTCTGGCAGAAGCCCAGAACAGCATAACTTAATGTTATTGCTATAAACTGATCTTAGCTTCCCCTGTGGTGCTCACTGATCCGCCCACAGAGTCCAGCTGATGAACTACCACACACAGGAGCCCCAGAGATGCCCCTGCCCTTTGTGCTCCTGAGGCTAAAGGGAAACTGCCACCATTTAGTTCAGCCCACTGCCAGAAAAGCTGACACTGAACGTGTCACACGGAGTGTTAGGAAATGCTGACGACAAGCAGCCAGTGGTACCAAGCTGCTCCTCAGTGCTGTTCCCTCCAGCACAAGAGCTGCTGCCGATGGGCACTGCAGCACAGGACAGAGACGGCCGCTGCTCTCTGCCCTAAGCCAAAGCTTCCTTTCATGGGGCTGATCTAGCATGTTAAGACATTCTCCATGGGCTCACCTGGTGCATCCAGCAGTTTAGGATTCATGTCTTCTTTTTTCCTTCTGCAGGTTTTTCACAGTGACCAGAAAACCAAGCAGAGGGGCAAAAAGCTAGGATCCCTCCTGAAAGGTAGAAAATAGAAGAACAAGACAAAAACCTTTGTCAATCTGTTCAGAGCAGACCCTGTTCTTGAGATTATTCCCCATAAGGAGAAAGTAACAGAGCACATCTGTTTCTATGACGTAGCTAGTGGTATTTTGAACACTCAGGTCCTGCACTTCCCCTTGACCTCACATCACCACTTTCTGTTAGTACAATAGCTTTTGGGGCATCCTCAGTTCTCAACAGCTCTGGTTTTGAAGTTAAACAAAATTAGTCCTTTTGGGGCTAATTGTGGAACTGCCAGAAATTCATAGTGGAGCATTTAAAAGCAGGAGAGAAGCAGGAGGGAAGCAGGAGGGAAAAATGAGACTACAAATAGATACCCTAACTTTTAATCCTATTCATCTCCATTACATTGGGATAGGTAGAAACAAGGAAGTCTGTATCACAAAAAAGTGTTGAGACATTTGGGGTTGGGTCCACGTCATGCTGAAAAGAGGAACATCAGCCCTAGGATCATTGCATGGAAGATACCCACACACATCTTTCCCCTGACTAGCTTGAATTAAGCATGCCCAGTCCCTCTCTCATCCAGCTGCTGTAATTGCTGGCTTACCAGAGTTTTCTACCTGACATCGAATTTTTTATTAGCTCTACAAAATGGATTGGCACAAGCAGGATATACCGAGCCCATGAACCAATGACTGGGAAACTCATCTGCAAAGCAGGTTCAAATCCTTTGCAGCTTTAATTTTGGTGACTCAGTGTTTTCTTTAAAATTAAAAAAAAAAAAACAAACAAACAAAAAAAACCCCCATGTTTCAGTCAAAGATCTTTAATCAACTTGACCAGAAATGGTATGATTTCCCTGCCCTCAGCTGTGTGGCAAGATGTGTGCATCCCCAGGGAAAGCTCCACCACCAGTGCAGTGACCCAGTGAAAATCCTGGAAGCTGGAAGACAGCATTAAAGACATCCATTAAGCAGGGTTTACATATACTGCTGAGGTGAATTACAAAACTCCCCAGAAGTATTTGCTATTTGATGGCTTAGGAAAGCCACATGGGAATTGTACCTCAGACACAAGATGCTATGCCAGTAACAAAATCAGTGGTTGTATCTTACCCCCTGGAACCCACCTTCTTTTCTTAAATTCCCAGGAACCAGAGCTGCAGAGGCGGAGGGGGATGCCCACGGCACACAGCCTTTTCTGTTTCCTCGCATTGGTACAAGCCTGTAGTATGACAACATGGATTTATTTAAAGGAGACAGTCTGGAAGCAGACCTGGACGTATGTGAGCTGGAGGCATCTCACTGTAATTAATGAATAGTGAAACAAGCAGTTACTTATGTTGCACAGGTCTAATGAATAAAAATTAGTCATATCTCTGGTTCTTGGGCAGCTATTTATGCTGCTTATCTGATATTTTAAAGGAAACTGCATCAACTATTTTCTAGTCCAAAGAGGGTTGGGTGGGTAAAACAAGAACTGACTTATGCCTTTGACTGAACATTAGGAAACTAGTTTCCAAGTTTGGAAGTGTCTGGATGTATTTTTCCATATTTTTTCTTTCTTTGAGTTTCCCTGCTTTCAGTCAGGAAGTGAAATGCCAGAAACACCCAGAGACAACCTATCTAACCAGGCGGCTCCCCCATGGGCATTGCAGCCCAACGGGTGTTTCTCCAAACCACCCCTGAACTCTGAACCTTCAAATCATTTACAGATCTCTTCCCCTGGAAGACCAAGCCACATCCCGGCATGACTTCTGAAAGCGGGAGTGTGGTGCAGTGCCTGGCTCAGCAGAGCTCCTGTGCACAGTCCAGCTGCTTTGCAAATGCGGCTGGAGCGCCTGTGAAGGCTGCTGTGGTCTCATTTGCCTTCCAGAGCTGGGGATGGAGGCACTGTGGATGCAGCCACTTCGTCAGAATCTAATTGTGCTGGAGGCTGCTAACATCTGCGGCGCTAAGCCCAAGCTGGGCACCCATTAGCTCTGTATCTACTCTCGGTAAACCCTCACATCTTCTGCTCAGGCTAGAGCCTTAAATGGAGTTTAACTAGCCAAAGGCAACTGGTAGCCCCAAAATTTCCAATTACCAGAGCTGCCTGGTCAGACAGCATTTTTTGTAAGAAACCAAAGCCTTCTGTCCCTGGTGATAAGCTGGTTTTTATTATAAAATACAACAGTTGCATTGTATGTGGCTGTTCCGTGCAGCACAATTTACACAGTTGCTCGGGTGACTGCTGCCATTGACAGGGTGCCCTTTACAACGAGACTTATTTCTCATTGAAACTTTCATGATTCAAAAGGGGTAGGAAAAGAAATATTTCCACGGTTGAAAATTGCTGTTAGGTAACTATCATTGAAGTGTGTGCAAGAATGCACATCAAAACATTTTTATTGTTAGCTGGTGGGACGTACATCGACTGACAGCAGCAGTTTAACAACTAAGATGCAGCTTAGTTTGTTATTTTACTTGTTTTTCCATACACCAGCTCTGCACTTTAAGAGACTATCATTTTCAAGTTATAAAACCTGTCTTCAGAACTGGATACTCCCTCCCACTTTCAGTATCTTTGTCAAGTTGGTACAAGACAAGCGAGCAATAAAAGAGATTTAACAATAATGTTTTAATTTTGTTTTGCTAGATAGTGTCAGAGTATCGTGGCTTCTTAATAACACAACCAATGTGACTATAGGAAATACAGTTAAAATGAAAACAAGCAACAGTTGGAAGGAGGTGTAATTTAGGACCCAACTCTGTTTCTCTAATTATGCAGTTTATCAAGATACTCCAAATGGAGGACTTGGTGGAAAGCAAATGGAGTTTTACAGAAAATGGGGAAAACTAATTGACAGAATAGGAAAAAAGACAGCATATAGCAGTTGGGTTTTCCAGTGAAAACAAGGAAAACAAGCCGCCTGGCATTACTCCTGTGCGCGTTAATTACGCCATATTCTATACTGTCAACAAACACACCGCCCAGGCTGCCTGGCCCTGCTCTCAGGTGCGGGTCCCAGCCCGGCAGCACCGCATGGGAACGACGATGTACGGTCCCCCGCTTCTCCCCCCGCCGCCGGCAGCCCGCCGGGCTGGGGCCGCGGCTCAGGTGTTGCAGCCGCCTACCCGGGGTCAGAAGAAATTGTCGTTTGTCTGTACCCAGCCCCGGCCAATGCCTAAATTTAACTCCCCCTTTGCCCGCTGCTATGAATTCCTATTGCTCGGATTTCAGAGGCTATAAACAGCAATATAGCCTGTTCCTTGCACCTTTTGCTCTACTAGAGAAGGAAAACCTTTCCTTCAGGATTTACCGTTTGTTTGTTAACTTCATTTGAAAATATTATCACACACTCATCCTGAAAAATCCCAAAATCTTTTGACTTCAACCTTCGCCACCACCCATGTCTATGGCTGCTTAACAAAAAGGACTGTCATACCACTGTATTCAGAAGAGGAGCCTGTGAAATCCGCCACATCAGGCTGTGTTGACATCTCCATCCACGTTTCGATTTTCCATATTTATTTTACCTCTATTCTTTATTTTAACCCGGAAAAACTATTTCTTCAATGTTTTTGTGGCTTGCCTCAGCATAAATACCCCAACTGTAAAACAGCATATTTGAAGCTACAGGAATGTTTAGGACAGGAATCTTCTAGTGAGATTGATGTGTTTGTCAGTTTGTTAGTGTACACAATGTTTTATCAAGGAAGTGATGTTAACTACACTGCCGACATTGCATTAATGTTTCTTGCTTCCTGCCTGCTCACACTACTAACCTAAGTAGCTGTGTAAAGCTTGTGTGCCAAAGTCACGAAAACCAGCTTAAATGCTTGTTAGAGATGCTGAGGTAGGTGACCTCATCTGAATTTGTGTTTCTGCGGTGCTCTGCTCTGGTGGGACTCCCAGATTTCAGCACAAAAGCCTGCTTCTTACACGTCTGATATGTTCTTACTTAATTTTCTTCTAGTTCAGGTCTCAGTTGCCATACACAGAATAAACTATAAAAGCGGTCTAATTTTGCCTCTAATTGGGCCAGAATGAATTAAGGGTAACTTCATGGAGGTCAGATGACTAGGTCCTGCACAGTTCAAATGTCGGGCTTCTGCCTTTGCCTCCGGAACAAACAAAAAAAAAACGTGCCAGCACTCAGCATCAAGAAGCATGGGATATTAAAGCAGTTTGGGATTCCAGTTAACCCTGAATTCACAACATCAGGGCAATTAACAGCATTACAAAATGCTAGCAGCAGAGGCAGGCTGATGAAAAGGAAGAGAAGAAGATAAGGAGAAAACAAAACTGGTTCAGGAGTAATATATATAGAGGAGTTATAAGGTACTGGTCTTCATTTTTTGAGCCTATTCACTTGTGTGCATGAGTGCACACATGTGCACATTACCCTACCTCATGACCGTAGTAGCTGCTGCTGGAGAACAAATAAGAAAAGGAAATGTGGAAGGAGACAGTGAATAGAAAAGGAAAGTGGTCTAGAATAAGGAAGCCTGTTGTTTCTTACTTGTCTTTGAAGATGGATGGACTTGCATAGCTTCCGCATGGAAGAACCGATTGTTTTAAAAACGAATGCAAAGATTCACTCATGGATAGGGCTATTTCAAATACACTAGGTAGTTGGCTTTTTAAAACCTTTTTAAACAGTAACACTGAAAAATTCTTAATGGTAGCAGCACAAATAAGGTGGAGCTAACGAATTCAGTCCTTGTTGGTAAAATACTGCTGTGCTTTTGAAGTAAAAATTTCAAACTGTTTTTGTTTGTTTGCTAGGAGTTCATCTCCCTTTTTTACTTGCTTTTAATCGAATGGGATTTTGGTTCTGCCTGTCATTTTGAAGTAGACTGAAAAAGAGGGAAAGACCCTTGTGAGAAATGAATTTAATAACCAAATGCTGTCCCTGAGAAACCAGAGCGGTTCCTCTGTGCCAGGAGAGCACCAGCACAGAACAGGAGGGGCTGTACGCCCCTCAGCCTCACTGTTGCACAGCTCCCATTTGGGCTTCAAATGCCATTGGCAACATTTTTTTTAATGTGCTGAAATTTTAGAGATTTGAAAGTCTGTCCCCAAGTGTCAGGAGGAGCTCTGTGTGGTGAAGCTTTGAGCTGTCACTTAGTTCATTTAGGCACCTAAGGAGAAGCTCACACCTAATATAAATCTTGTATTAGTGCCCAGTTGTCAATTTCTGGTTTACCCCCTAAATTCTGCTCAAGTTTTTGCTTAGAAAAACTGAAATAAGATCCTGGTACTTCAAGTATTGTCAACACACATGAAGTTTCAGTTTGAGCTGAATTAACATCATTAAGATGTGTTCAACAGTAGTTTGGCTCTGAGTTGCAAGGATGTCTTATTTTATGTTGAGAGTTTGGGGATTTGGTTGGTTTTTTGGTTCATTGTGTTTTTTTCAGTAAAAAGGCTGTGTGACCTACTCTCCAGAAGTGGAAATGTCACCCTGCTTGCTTCCAAGGGCAAACCTGGAGAAAAAGGCCACTCACTCAGAAAGCTGTTATCTTGATTTCAGAGTATGAATCAGTGCCACAGACCACTTGGGCTTGACCTTCAAATGCCTTAGATAGATACAAGCCTTGAAAATGACTCTCTGTGCCCTGGGAACTTTTGTAGGGAACAAAAGAAGTGCCCAGGGGGTATATTCTTGACTGTATTGCCGAGTCAATGAAGTGCAGTGCGCTGAATCAGCTGAAGCTTTAGTTAACTGTCAATATGCTTTCTTAATCTAGGAAAAGAGAATAGTACTAAGGCTGGCCATTTATGAAAGCATATGTTAAATATATGCATGCCCCTATAAGACAGAAACCAAAAGAAGTCTAGAAATAGAAGAGCGATTTCTTATTCCAGAGTCTGCTACCCAGGAAGAGCAACGAGACGAGGAGACACACCCAGGAGCAGACCTGTGGCCTCTGCTGCAGTGCTCAGAGCCCCAGCAGTACAATGGCCCCTGCACCACACAGATGTCCCGATACACTCTAAGAGATGCCAGAAATGTAGAAACATCTGGAGGTAGCTAGAAAGCCTATCCAGCTCTCAGCAGTAGCATTTTCAGCATTGCAAACACTTGCCTACCTGAACTTGCACCATGGATGCTTCAATGTAACATGCCCAGAAACAAGGAAAGGCTCTGCCAGACCTTCCCAGCAGCACAGGAATGGAATATGAATGTGGGACACGTGCGATTTTTGTCTCAACTACAGCTGATCCCAACACTGCACAGGAAAACACTCTTAAAGAGAGACAAGGACAAGAAATTCTTTAGGCATTGACATTTGCATTTGGAGCAAAATGCTTCACAGAAGGAAAGGTGCTAGTTTATCTATTCCTACTTTTTTATATTTTCATTTCAAAATATTTTTCATGAACTATGGTATCCATTACAAATGTGAACAGTTATTGTGGCTCATCTATCATATGTATGTTTGCAGATCACACTGTGCTGTGTGTGATCTGCTTTCACAGCATGTAGCATGCACAGCTGCAAATGGGAACGTAGGAGGGGTCAACATTGAGGGGTTTGCAATTAGCATCGCCTGCTGGAATCCCAAAACTCAAAATGAGCCAGAGGAAAACAGCAGTGCTCTGCTTTGCATACACATATAGCCAATGTGCAATTCCAAGGATCCAGGTCTGATTTCAAAATTCTGCACATGCACCTCAGTAAATCTTTTCAAAATCTGCAGCAATAAATGTGTAGGCATCTGAGAGTTGGATTCAGAGCTGAAATTAATATTTTCTTCTAACAATTAGTAGACAAATACTCTATGATCACTACCCTAACAAAAACAGAATTTAATCTGTGGATTTGAAAAACTGCATTTGAAGAGAATAACCACAACACCTGTAAGTTCCTCTAACCCCCATTGATTTCAGTACAGGCACCTAAATTAAAGTTAAATAAGTAAATACTTGTCCCTTTTATATTAGGTCAGTGACAGAATTTTGTTCCTGTTAAGATTATTGCTACTGTGACATGAAACCGTGTGACATGAAACTCTATGACATGAAACTGTGTGACATAAATTAATATAGCAAGAAAGTCAAAATGTCCATAAAAACTATGTTCACATACCTGTTCTATCTCCCTAGCCTTTTCTTTCTTTGCTTATTTATTATGCTTCTTCTTATAATCTGTTTTTGGTCACTCTCAGGTGAGTGTTTTACACTAGGTTTTACACTAGGTTTTCTTCCAGCTCTAGCCAGCTACTTTAATTTCAGGCAGAAATTGAACCTTGTTAGGACTGGCTGATTCTTGCAGCTTTTCTGATTTGAGCTTCTGTAAGGGAAATATTTAACAATACTTAGTAAATTGACTTAGTAGTAGGAACATGGATTTGAGATCAACAGAGTGAACTTACGCAAAGCTTACATCAACTTCATGAGTATTTACACAGCTAACTAATCCAGAGAGTTTTCAGCAGACAGCCAGGCGCAGAATCAGGTCACCCAGCTGCTGTGACCAGATCGCTCAGGATTTATCTTGAGAACTTGGAATACTTGCCATGATACTCCTGTAATCACTTTGCCAATAATTTCTTGGACAAACTGTTCATGAGATAATAGCCTCAAACCACAAAAAAACTTTCAATCTTTTAGTTAAAAAGTTCTCTCTCTTTCTTTCTTTCTTTCTTTCTTTCTTTCTTTCTTTCTTTCTTTCTTTCTTTCTTTCTTTCTTTCTTTCTTT
>VZRU01008084.1:505311-573953 GCA_013398155.1 Pedionomus torquatus
TCTCTCTTTCTCTCTCTCTCTCTTTCTCTCTCTCTCTCTCTCTCTCTTTCTCTCTTTCTCTCTCTCTCTCTCTCTCTCTTTCTCCCTCTCTTTCTTCCTCCCTTCCTCCCTTCCTCCCTTCCTCCCTTCCTCCCTCCTTCCCTCCCTCCCTCCCTCCCTCCTTCCCTCCAGGCTACCCTGTCTGTACAAGTTCTTAACTAGGTACAGCTTGGCCTGTCCCCCTCCCATGTGCTGGGCCAGTGCTGTGAGACAGCCCCTTATAACTATCCCCACACAGCTCTGCCCCTCACCCACTGGCCTCGGGCATTCCCTGCTACTCGATCCGTGTGGTACTGTTATCCCACCCCTACTCACATATTAGGCAAATCCATCTCATTCTGGTTTTTTTTTTTTTACTTTTTCCCATCAGAGATATATTCTCTCTTATTTAGGTGGAGAACAGCAGACATATGTTTATATGGACATAAAGGTCTGTATCATTTTTTAATACCTCAGCAGCCCTCAGGGTCATACTTATGCTCATTTGTCAAAATTTGGGGAAAATCTCTCCTTTTGCATCATCTCACTGATTGACTGCCTGATCCTTACATTTGTTTTCTTTTGTGAGTGAAACATAAACTTGTCTGCAATTGAGCCCCTGTGAGGTCCCGTTGCATTCAGGGGAACCAAGCTGGAATGGGTGTAATCCAGCATCGATCCACTCCAAAGTGGGCAGGTCAGACTGCAGGGGGAGGATGATGCTGGTATCTGTGCAGTGTCCGCCTGCACAGAAGTCATGCCAATTGTTCAGAGATGCTGGTGCCAGCTTTATTTTGTGATCCAGCTGGGAAGTCTAGATTTAGCTTCTCTTAGAAACTGGATCCAAACTTGCATTTCATGTCAAACATGTCACCCTATAACGCTTCTGCTGTTGACACAGAACTTTGTCTTACAAATTTCTATTTGCCCAGAACAAATAAATATTATCTCATTGGTATTAAAAAACCCACACAGTCCAAAAAAAAGCCTAAACAAACTCAAAACAAAACATCCCTAGACTCCTGTTTCACCCTCATTGGAAAAGCTTATATAATAACTGGGCTTGTAAACATTCTTGATCATTTTGCAAGGTTGCAGTGTATATGGAGCTTAGAAATCCAGTCACAGGGTCCATAAGCTATTTATTTAATTTAACAAGAAAATTACATTTGTCACACACATCCATTGTAAGTTTATGCAGCCATATTTCCCCCAGCAACTTATGTGAATTGGACAGATACTGTATTAAGAGCTCAACATGTCTCCAGGTATTTTTAATCCTTTTCCTCCCACTCTGTTCTTCTATCAGGCAATAAACTTAGGTCACACTCACCTCAGTGGCCCAGCACAGCAATCTGCACTTAGACACAGCACATCCGAATCTTTGCATTGCTGACCTTATTGTTTTACAGACTACTGATTGCAAGTCATCATCAGGTTTCAGCAGTTCAAAGGGATCAACCTCTGGAAAAGAAAAGCAGAAAGAAGGAGTGAATCCATATGCAGGACGAGGGCACTATTGCAACTAAACTGACAAACAGCATCAGTCTGATTTTGTGTAATGTGGATAAATAATAATGCACAGAGGTTCTCTAATCTATTCTATGCAGCATTGGAATGCAGCCAGACAGAAGCTCGCAGCACACCCATCTGCCCATGTGGCATGCAGAGAAGGGGGTGCTGGCAAGGACCACAACAAGGGCTGGGTGAGATGGGTATCCTCCTCCAGGGGCTCCAAATGGAACAGAAGTTCCGTGTTTACCCCCATGGGCCCATGCCCAGTTTATGCTTTGGTCTAAACAAAGCAAGAAGCACCACCTAAACCAGAGATGGGGTGGAATGGGTAACAGGGTTGGCAACAAGCCCATCAGGCCCGTTCAGCTTGCTTCAGGAAGGGAAAAGAGTGACTGCAGATGTGTAGATGGCAGTGCTCAGATGTGAGCTGGGGCTTGCTTCACAGCACTGTTTGCCTGCTGAAGGGCAGGGGGGATGGGGAGAGCAATGGGAACAGCTAGAGCAGAGAGCCTGGATGCTTTGGAGGCAGGGTGATGCCACCTCCAACAAACAGGTCCCGTCTGAGTCTCGCAGACCTGAACACACATAAGTGCCACCACTTCACTCCTGCTCTGAAGCAGGACAGAGGGAGCTGGTCTAAACATTTGAAACAAAGAAGAAAAAATAACATTTGGCTGGAAGAAGGATTTTGCAAAAATTTATAAGCTCATCATGGGGATTTATTCAAATACTAGGTTTCAAAAGTTGCATAACAAGAAAATAGACGCAGACAAATTTTATGCATCTCACCAGCATGGCAAACGACCCATTTTTCTGACACTCAATCACAATATTGAAAAAATGTTTCCTCTCTTGAGATACTGGTAATCAAGACTGTTAAAAGGGGATTTTTTTTTTTTAAATGCTTCAAACTGGGAATATTTAACACAACTTTGAGAAATCTTTGTCCACATTTTTGTTCTCTAAGTCTCCTTTCATAAATATATTTAATGCAATCCATGCAAGACAAGACCACTTGTTTCCCAGGCACACTCACCTACTGCAATGAACTCTCACTCTGTATTGTTCAGTATAATAGTCAGTATAATTGTATTAGTAAATATATCTATATAGACTATTTAGATCTACTGAGAAACAGAATATGTTGGTCAGATAAACTGTAGCTTTGTTGTAAAAACTGATTTTTATATAAACACTTCTACAGACATGTTCCTAATAACCTTGTTAAGTAACTCAGAAATATGGCATGCTACTTGAGACCGAGGATTGTGGGAGACCAATCTTTCCTTGTCCCTCTCCGCAACAGGGACTTGGGGGTCCACTGAAGCTTTGGCCTTGTTCAGCAGCCTCTGATTCTATCCCTCTTCTCCACTCTCATGGTAGCCCACCTGGAGGATTGTGTCCAGTTCCAGAGACCTCAGCACAGGAAAGACAACGACCTGTTGGTCATCACTGATCTCACAAACAGAAAAGTCCCATTAGAAGATATCCAGCAAAGAGCTCTCTCCACCTCACCAGCAGCCCTCTGCTCTCCACCCAAGCCACAGATCAATGCAGTTGCATACATTTCTACTAACTTTTTTTTTTAATTGTTTTTCACTAGTTTGGCTTCTTTTTGAAGTTGCTATACTTAAAGAATGAAACTAAACTGGAGATTCTACCTTTCATTGAAATGGAGATGGCATTTCCCTAAAAAATGGTTTCATTTTCCCTAGAAATGTTCTTATTTTCATTTTAAAAAGTCAATTAAGCTAAATTTCTAAAGTTACAGGTAACTTACCAAGGTTTAGACTAAGAACACCAGCAATTTGGAAAAGTATACCTTTGTGGGTTTGTTAACTGCTTTTCTTCTACTCTCTTTGCATTTTGTTATATTGCATGCAGTAAGAAGACCTTTAAGACATCAGCATTACAACATGAAGCTCTGATAAACGACACACTACCTACTATCAGACTCCAGACCTTTCATACACCAGTTAGGCTGTGAATTTCAAGTGTATTTTTTTATAAACTATTTGCAAATTAGATGTCTTCCAAATGTTTGCTCATTTAATTAGAACATAAAAGATTTTTCTCTTTGACTGGACCTTGCTTCTGACCCTTCTTGCCTGTGTGTGGTTTGTATTGTTCTTGGCTAATGAGATATAGGATATGTACTAAACATTTACACATTAAAGGCATCCTTCATTCAGCATGAAGGTGTTGATACATCAAGGATACCTCAAACATGCTGAGATTCCAACAACTTGTCAGACAAATTAGCACCTTACCAATCGGGGGTAAAATTGAGTTTCACATTTCTCCCTGGTGGGAAGAAAAAAATCAAAAATCACTGTAGTTTAATGTTTTCTTTGTAAATACGAACACAAAAGGCTTTATCACCTCTGTAGTGTAAATTATAGCCCTCACAGACTATCTGATTTTTAATTCATTGGTTTTAAATGATCCCAGGCAGTTCAGAGCAAATCCATTGTGTCATTCCTCTCTTAGGGCAGACATCTCCCCTCTTTTAAGTTTCTTTCTTTCACAATTATTTAAAATCTACCTATATATTAAAATGGAAAGAAATCAAAGTCTCAAACCTGCATGTTCCACTAGCATATAACTTTCAGGAGAGTTTAGCCCAAACTCTAAGGAGTACATGGAATTAAGGGACTACACGGCAATGGAAGTATAAAGGTTAATTTAAAAAAAAAATAGTGCTCAGTGCTTCAGATTGCTGATACTTTGCATGAGACATTCAGAGCATCAGAAAGACCTACTGTCAGATAATCCAACCCAATCAAGTATGCCAATTAAATAACTGGTCTGTGAGTAACTTTAGACCAACCTTTAGGTGCTGCAGACACTACAGCAAGAACCAATGACCATCCTCTGCCTCTAAGTCACAAACCATGACATAGTAGGTGTGAGGAGATCATGACACAAAGTGCTGCCTACACAAGATTTGGGGAAAGAGGATTATTTAAACCTCTAAGATATGAATTATTTATGCACCAAAAGGACTTTATTGAACTTCTGTGTCTTAATGTGATCCCATCACAAACATAGATTTTCCAAGATTATGAGGTCAGCAAATCAAATCAACCTATAATAAAAGCAAGAGCAGGCCTCAGGTTTTTACAGAGATCAGGTATGTAAACTGTAGGTCATTCCTCACTTCCCACTTGATAACTTTTTCATTCTAAATAATCTCAAATTCATCAGATGTTTTTAAAATACAAGAAAGAAATTTGTGGAGGACCTGCTTGGGTGAAGTTGCTTGAAACTCCTTTCAGAAGGAACTATCATCACACTAATTAATTTTATCATCACCCCTTCTTCATTTATCATTAAACCCCAGTATCTAAACAAAACAAGCATACCTCTCTTTTCTGCATCTGGGTCACCATGTTACCATGATTCACTCAATGTCACCATGATTCTATGGCCACAACTTCCCCTTAAATAGGACAAGACACCTTAACTGGTGTCCTGTGTGCAATAGTCTTTGTTCAAAGATTCAAAGGTCATATTAAACTCATTACAGAATAGCTGCATGGGAAAAGGGTGCTACCAGAAGCAGGTATTTATTTGTGAGCATGCCAGCTCCTTTTCTGCTTGTGTGCTTTTTGGAGTTATTAGTACAATGCAAGTGGGGCTGTTAGGGCCCAGCATCAGTAATAAGGCAGACAAGGGCTACTGAAGCAAAGATATAGGACTGAACACTGACTGTACAGGCATTGCATGGGCATGTCGGATTTGTAAGCCAGATTCTTATACAAAGAACTTAATATAGAAATCTGGAGAAGATCAAAG
The DNA here is from genome assembly GCA_013398155.1 of Pedionomus torquatus. Lineage (NCBI taxonomy): Eukaryota > Metazoa > Chordata > Aves > Charadriiformes > Pedionomidae > Pedionomus > Pedionomus torquatus. The sequence continues at coordinate 510,643 of VZRU01008084.1, forward strand.
TTTTCTATTTTTCATAGTATATCTTTGTATTGAACTTCAGAGCAATGCTCCAGTTCAGTGACATTTATTACGTATATTAAAACATTTGCACAGTTTTTTGCCTTGAGGGAAAATAGATCTTAAAGAAAAAGACTTAGAATGTTTAAATCCTTAAAAGAGAATTTTTGGTTCCATACATATAGTGGCATGATTTATAAATATGTAATTAAAGGGAACTAATTCACTGAAAAAGTGTATTTGACTAAAACAGTAATGGCAAGCACTAATTGTATGTGATCTGTTGCATGGCTACTGGAACCAAGTAGTGAAGAGGATCACAGTTCCTTATTAGTTGGGACCACCTAGAGTGATAGAAAGCTGAATGATCAAAGAGAAGACAATTTTATGCTGCAATGTTGATATACTCCTGAGCTTTTTAGTACAATTTAAGATCCAGTAGGAACACTTGACATACTAAATATTGAACAGGGAAATGAGTGTAATATCAGACTACAAAAGATAAATGTCAAAGTGTCAAAGATAAGTGAATAATATTCAGTGTTCTATTCTTATTCCCTATTGTATCACAAAATAATTTGTATTAGTATCAGTGCTCAACAACTTATTTTTGTCTACCTTAATGCTTAATCAAGCATAAATTAGCCTTTCTTCCTAATACCAAAGCATGAGAGATCCTATCCTGCCTTGTCTGAACTTCCACAGTGTTCGCTGGGTAGATGAGGTGAAAAAATTTCAGGATGTAATTTTTGTGTAGAAATCCAGAATAGTCCAAAGTGATTATTTACTTTTTACAACTTCCAATCCCATGGAACTGTGTCTGCGTCTTGACTGAATAGCTGAAATGTTTCAAAGAGAGTGATTTGTGGTGTCTCTGCAGTGTTGCTGATCATGCCTGAACTCATACAAGGTACAGTTTTTCCTTAAAAGACTTTTTTGAACAAAAACCTGTTCCCATGAAATCTGCAGACACTAACAAAATCACAAATATGATAGAAACAAGCTCAGCTTTAGAACTAAAACACAACTGAAGAGTGAGGATTGTCTTGCAGAATTCAAATGGCTCTAAATTCTATGAGGAAATCTTCAATTTATTCACATACATCTAAGGTTATTTTGTTTATTGCTGTTCTGTCTCTAGCTTTCAGACCGTTCAGTTGATCATGGTTTTTGATTCCGTGATTCATTAAAAAAAATCTACTACTGTGGACATCGAAAGGTCTTCTGGTTTAAGTGAGAAGAACTGGAAAGAAATCTGTGCAAAGAAACCTGAACATAATGTTAAATTCTCTCATAAAAAATGTGGGCAAGTTTTACTAAATAGTTTTACCCTCTGTACACAGAAGCTTAACAATTCTTTCTGAAAGTTCTTCACAATTCTTGGCCTGACCACCTCTTTCTGTACAATCACTAGACACTTAAGGGGTTAAGTACCTTGTTACAGCAGGGAAACTTTTTGTATTTAATATATTAATGTTTATATTTATACCACACATTTTATATATATTATTATATAAACATCTAATATATTTAATGTTTCCTCACTAAATAAGCAACATACACTAGCTGGAAAAATATTTACAGGTATTAGGTTTAGGTTCTTAGAAGTATGGAATCAACCAAATGGATCTCCTCATAAAATGGACAACTGCCTAACTAGAAAAGTTGGCACTATCTCTTTGCCAGTATCTAAAATTCACTTTCTCACTCCTAAAATGTCAGGATATCTCTTTTGCAAGAGCTTGTCGGAAGCTTAAGAGAATAATAACCCAGTGCACACGCTCATGTGCTTCACTACAAAGTCAGCATTACTGCACAGAGCCCTCAAGCTTGGTATAGAGATGCCCCAATCACATTTTAATGTGCTTTTTCAGATCATTTAATCCTTAATCCTGTGTGACACTACTACAGAATTAGGAATGAACCTAGCACCTAAATTCTGCCTTACTAAAGGCACAAGGACAAGACTGGTTTAGAGTTAACTAGAAAACAAAATATCCATGTTCCAATTTAGGGAATTAATTTTATCTTTCAGAAGAAATTAGAAGCTGAGGCTGTCAACTTTGAACCATTCTCGTGTTTAAGGTTCAGACCTCATTAGTTTTGGCTAGGAATACTCTCTAATCACTAAGAGAGTTTCCTCAAGTTGCACTTTAGAAACTCGTCTTTTTTGTAAGCTGTGAAGTATTCATAAAAAGCTAAAAACTGTGGGAAAATTAGCATTGATGGATGTTTTCTTTCTCTCCATCAGGAAATGATGTACTTGAAACTCATTACAGATCTTCATAGAAACTCTGTTGAATGTGCCTTGAGCTTTGTGCTGATCAGCACACACAGAGTTCACTGCATAATTCATCTCTCTTGTGTCACATTTAATGTATAACATGTATTTCCTGTTAATTATGAAAATAAAAATGTTATCTTTTCCTTTAGAAACATAATCATGAAATTACTACATAAATTAAGAAACATGGAGTTGTACTTTACCCGTTTTACATTAAATTTTTGTTTTCTTTTGTCAGTATTATGTCCTGTGCAGAAGAAAGAGGAAAGCGTTGTATTCAGAACTCATCAAACATACTTTGCTTCTCCTTCATGCACCAGGCACAGCCTATCCCTGGTGGCCACAGAAGAAGAGGTGCAGGGGATCCCTGCTGTCCCACTTGCTGCCAGGGCCAGCCTTCTCGTTGGAGCTCTGGATTGGCATGTGGGCCCCTTAACTTTTTTCTGTGGAGAGAGGTTTGGATGTTTTCATATCTCTTTTCAGGGATGTCAATGAAACATTAGGCATCCTGTATCTCATTTTCCTCACTCAAGGTTGAAGATTATTCAGTAATATTCTACTTCACTTCACCCATCCATCTATATGAGTCTGTTCAGCTTCCCTTACCAAAAGAATGAAAAAACAAAAATCCCATCTCAGCATCCTACCTACGCTGATATATCTTATGGAGTTATATTGTCTGCCACCCTGACAGAGTAGGAGAGAGAAAGAGTAAAGTGATGAAGCAAGAGAAGAAAAGATGCAACACCATAAATCTGTAAATATATCATTCTTATTTGGAGTAAGAAGGGGGAGGAGGGGACTGATCTGTACACAATGGTACACTCGGCCACAGTATTTTCATTGATACACTGGTTATTCCCCTTTGGAGAAAATCCTGTGTTGGAATTATCTGCTCTCTGGCTGGTGAGGCAACTGGGTTAATATTGCTTTCATAGTTCACACTAGGATCATATCAATATCTTGGTTTTCCAGAGGTTTACTAACTACCAAGTCAAAGCTGACAGTCCAATAGATGACACAGACCTATTCTAACCATAGGATTGTATTCCCTTCTTTGAGTAGGCTCAAAGAGTACACTTTGAGTACAATGTGCCATTCTCTGAGGAAACCATCTGCATTTTATGTTCATAGGAATGTGCATCACTTTCAGAAATGCAACCCCACATAGTTTGAATCCTACCTCAGATGCTACAGCTCTGTACTGACTGCAAGATACATGGGAGCTAATTTGAATAGGTGGAAGCAACACAGCTACCCTTGGATCCAGCCAAATCTTGTTCCCCAGGAAATTTTGACAGGGCCCTTGAAGACCGAGTACTATCTCTCACTTGTGAGGCAGTCCCATAGTTCTCCCTTTTCAGAAACTTTCAAGTAATATTCCCCTTTGACTCCTGCCCACATGAAAATCTTGATTCATAATTGCTAATGTCAATAAAGTTGACTAGATGCCTAGAACAATATAAAGTTGTGTATCGGTAATAGCACCAGCAACCTCCAGCGAAACAAGTGAGTCTGGATAAAAGGACATATTACAAGTAGCAGTGTCCAGGAACCAGGATAAATTTCCACTTCCCCATCTGTGGAAGGACCTGCAGCAGAACCACACCAAAACAACTCTGAAGGATGACAGCACAACTTCGGCAGCTTTTTCAGGAGGTTTCAACTTCCTGTACAGATGCAGAAAAGTAAAATAACTACCAGAGATGATGGTTACAGGGATCTGGCCGTTAAAAAAAAAAAAAAATCTTGGTGGAAGATTTCATTCTTACACAGCTGATCTCTATAAGAAACAAAACCAGCTTTGGCAGAACAAATTTAGGTGTTTTTAACTTTCTCAAGATGGCATTTAAAATCTGGGTTAGCAGTACCACCAGTTATTTTACTATCTGAGTTTCTTACAGCATGCCTAAGTATGCCATATAATGTTGATCATCAACACCAAGAAACCATTTTATACACAGCTGCATAAAATCACCCAGTGCTCATTTAAAAACAAAAATAAACTTGTATTCATGATTGTGCAGAAAAGTTAGGAAGTGACTTCAAAAACCTCAAGGCCAAGAAGGCTAGATGTGCCAAATGTATTCACTTACCTTCAAACTCACACTTTAAAGCCAATCTCATGATTTCTAGGTGCTTAAATCATATTTTATTGAAGGGTGGGACAGCAATGCTGCAAGTGTCGGGACATAACTTTTATCATTCCAAACCCAAAAATACCTCTTAAAAATCACTGGTATAAGCAGTCACTCCTGCCTTTATGGACAGCTGAACAATGCCTCTTCAGCTTATTTAGAAGGTGAAGATGTAAAACATTTCTGAATAATGTAAGCGAACATGAAACAACCCGTAAAGAAAAAAGATCATGAAATATTCTTTTATGAAATGCAGGGATTTTACCTAGTCATCTTACAATAAAAGCTTTTCCCATTACCTTATCATTTCACCTCAGGGCAAATTCATAGATTTTTTTCAAGGTATTGATTCTTTTATATATCCTAACTGAGATTTAAGTAATAATTTTTTTTTTTTTTTCAGCTCTAGCTCTCAGTTTTGAAGTGGATTGCCTAGGAACAGCCCATTTCATCATTACATGATGTACTTATTTTATGTTTCTTGCATATTGAAGGGTATTTTGCCATTAAAGTTTCTTTTGGCACTTTATCTATTGAAACAGATAAAGTCTATCTGATTTAAAACATTAGAAAAAAAATTACTAGAAAGATCAAGATGTATTCCACATTAGAAGTCCAACTGTTCCAAATGTTCATCACTTTTCCTTCTAAGCCCACTTATTTCATGAAACCTTGCATTGTTTTATTTTTCACCCTCAGGTTTCTTTCCCTCATCACTGACGTAAACAGTGAGACTTATATTCTTTGAAAATATATCTGCACAGATCATTTGTCCTTGAAGTACAATATCTAATTTGCAAGAATACTTCATATAAGTGCTGAATTATTGATAGACAGCCTTGACATAACATTTAGGACAAAATATTCTTGCTATATTAAACTATATTGTATTACTTTCAGCTCAACTGATGGAATAGTTTGGGTTTTGTAGTTTTGATCACAGAGATTCATAAATTCAACAAATCAAACTGAATCTGGCAGATCAAAATGTACTCCTTATCTTTGCTGAAGAAAGACTCCACCAATGTCTCAATTTAAAAGGGGAAAAAGTCTGTAGTTCTTCATGCCCCAGCTTTTTAAAGTTAAGAATTCCTGGCCAACTGAATTACATTGCTTTAAAAGTAATGTATATATTACAAAGCTCATACATAATGAATGTATGAAAGAATTTTAAATACATTGTGTGAATTCTGCTCAGAATAACAATTTTTCAGCATTCTCCAAAATTTATATCAGTAATTTATATCACACTTAGAAGTGTGATTTAAAACAGATGCAGTCAGAAGACACCCATACCCCAAACAGTACCATACTAAGAACACTTAAGAAAAGCTCTGTCTCAGGCCTCTCTTTTAGCTCTAATTTAGATTTTCCATTAACCTGGCCTGATTCTGAATGCATGCAAGGTTTAACTCCTGCCTTTTCACTGGAACAAAAGTCCACAGGTGTAATGGTGCTGGGTGCAACCACAGAGTTCAATGTCCTGGGTTCGGCAGTGATCAATAGTTCATCACCATGGAAATACCTATGAAATGGGCTTTTTTTTGGTCAGTTGAAGGTAAGAGTCAAAACTATCCTGAGCACCGAAGACAGTAATTTGCCTTCCCTGCCTGCCCATAAAGCATTGCTAAGATTATTCAGATAACTGTTTTCTTCTGCAATTATTTCACAGGCTATTCAAAACCAATATTTCCTCTGCCTTTATCATGGACAGAATTTTGCCAAATTTTCTTGTCTCATAAAAGGGCACATCTCCTGAATACGCATCTGGGGCTTTAAATCCAATAACCCTACTGGGGTTTTGGTACAACTGCTTTATAGAACACATGGTAAAGCATATCTTCTCCTAGATCCTTAGTACCTCACCTTGAGTTTAGAAGCCCCTCAAACCAAAGCCTGTCCCTAGTCAATTTAGTGATTTTGCCTCCCATTTATGGCTACATTGCCCATATGCTTCTCTTTAGAGAATAACAAAACAACCCAATGACCTGGAGGAAGCTGATTGCTGAAAAGGCTGCCTCACTAGAAATGGGAGTTACTTCCTCAGCAAATGGTCTGACAGTCAAAGGACCATTAGCAACTCTTTCGGCATCCTTTACTCGGCGAAGAAGTACCACCAGACAATGATTAAGAAGAGGTAGATTAGAGGAATCCCAACTTCAGTACAACAGTATGTAATCCTGTGCCAGACTTGATCTTCCTCTTAGATTAGCACGTCACTGCGCATCATGGAAATGAAACAGCAGATGTTTCCAAATATAGAGCAAGATTCAATGTGCTTGTCAGCTGTCTTCCTGGACTGCAGACATACATTATAACTGTAGGCAGAAAGCCACTTTTAAAATACCTTACAAAACTGGTGAAGAGGTCTAAAATTTTAAATAATGAGTTTATTCAATATATATACATCTGATATTTGAAAAACACAGAGTGGGGGAGGTGGAACTGTTAGTAACATCATTCTTCCAGCAAACCCTTTTAGCTAAGTCCCTGTAGAGAGTCCAGCTGGACATCTGCGGAAGAATTTGGCACTAACATCTATGGTAGTCATTCAGTGGGTGCTAGCTGGTGAAAGATACAGAGCTCTCAGAGTAAGAATCCTGTTGAAAACCTGTGGCAGCTTGAAAAACAAAACTAGGTAGTGGTTTCCAAAAAGGAACAAAGTATACTGTGAACTTGATACTCCTCTCAATTTATAGTTGATCTTTAATCTGTGAACCCACCCACAAAACAATTGCTAGTTGTTCTTCATTTTATATCTTGTTGAAACAGAGATGGTAATTGGTGATATGATGCACTTTCACTCTGTTAGAAATAGCTGTGCAATTTGGAAGTGGTGGAATGAAAGTATGAGCTGGTTGTTTAGAACAATCTGTCTTCAACATACACCATGTAAGATGATTTTTTATTTAGTTAGAAGGATTTTTTTATAAAAGGTAGGTATATGTCATGCATATTTTGGGGGACATACATAGACAGAGTATAACTTCTTTAAGATTTATGGTAGCAGCAAATACTGTGAGAAAAAATATTGGATTTACAAATGGACTCAGGCTCAGAATTTCCATGGATACAAAATTCAATATTCCTGGGATTTCCAAAACATATGTGTCTGTGGCTCCCTGAGCTGCTATTTTCACCAGCTTTGAACTCAGACGAAAATTTCATTCCTCCAATCCAGTGGGTATAATCTGTTCACTTTTCCATAGGAAAAGAGCCACAAGGGAATACCTTCTGCTGAATGACAGAGCATAGTGAAAAGCAGTCAATATTGGGAATAGACTCCAGGGTGGTCTTGTACAGGAAGTGAAAAGATAAGGTAAAACCCAGATTGTAACTGCAAAATTTGGATGTCTTATTGGTTTGGGTCATTTCTCAGCCATGATATACTGAAAACAATAATCTTTGGAATGCTCAGAAATAATAATCTTGGAATGTTCGAAGTTTCTTTTAAATGAGAAGACAACGCTGTCAGTGGTGTGAAGGACCAAAATCTCTTGCCTTTTATGCATACACCTGCTCAAGTAGTCCCCTTTTACCAAGATCAGTTCTATTTCCTCTCTTTTTGTAACTGTATTTGTTAGATTTTAATCGAAATTTCAGAAACAGGAAAGCCTTTTGCTTTTCTTGCTTCTGTTGTGGTCATTCCACAACAAAAATTTAGCTTTTATTTAAACTGGATGACCCAATACATTCAGTTCAGCTGCTAGATTGACTGTCACTGAGTTGTCAAATGCCTGTTATGAATAGTATACAGGAGGAGAACAGGTTGACCTTGAACTCACTAAATGTTTTATGAATACTACCCATTTCCAGAAAAATATGAATATGTTTTCCAGATTTGCTCTTTTTGCTGTCCTTAAGGCTGTTCTCAGTAACAAATGCCTTTCATCTGACGGAAATGCTTGTTACATGGAAGGTTTGGGAAGGGGAGAACAACATTTTAATGATGAATTTAATGTTTGTGGATTGTAGAGGATTGATTATATTGTAGGCTGAATTCCTGGACTTAGCCAAAGGCTATGAAGAATATAATGCTAGCATTGCTTCCCAAGACCTGTCGAATTCTTTTTTAAAATTTTCCGTTACAGGGATTATTTGGTCTTGGTGACTATTCTTTCTTCTTGATTGGCATTTTCATTACTAAGAAAAATCAGAGTAGATGACACTATTTAAATAGAATAAATAAGAGCAATCACAGTTTTGATCTGTCCAGCTCACACAAACCCGTGCATTATTTCCAAACATAAGAATGTGACCTTAGTGCCTCCAACTGCTGTTGGAAACGAGTAGTTCTTACACATATGCCAAAGAACACAGCAGGAAAGGGGGACAGTTACTACTGTAGGATCCAGGTCAGAGGATCTGGGTTGTAAGCAACAGAGAAGCTCTCTAAATAGCATTAATTTAAGACACTTGTGCTCAGCACTGGATTTTCATCAAACACTTCCTAGAATCATAGAATGGTTAGATTTGGAAGATCATTGAGTTCCAACCCCCCTGCCATGGGCAGGGACACCTCCCACTAGAGCAGGTTGCGCAAAGCCCCATCAAGTCTGGCCTTGAACACTCCCAGGGATGGGGCATCCACAACTTCCCTGGGCAGCCTGTTCCAGTGCCTCACCACCCTCACAGGAAAGAATTTCTTCCTAATATCCAGTCTAAATCTCCCCCCTTCTAGTTTAAAACCATTACCCCTTGTGCTATCACTACACTTCCTGACAAAGGGTCCTTCTCCTGCTCTCCTGTAAAGTAAAAAACAGCAGCTAATTTAGTCTGCCATGAAATATATTGGTTCCTTTTCAAATACATTGGTTCCTTTTCAAAAGCTACTTTCAACTCTTTCAGAATTTGTGGACAAAGTGGTTTCTAGCTAATATATAGTTTTAAATGCTTTTTTGAAAGCCACTTGCATGATAGAGCTCATAGCAACAGCTTCTGCTACTGCTTTAAGAGCACAAAAAGGTTTAATAAGAAGGATGCACTTCAGTTCATAGATTGCTTGTTTTCTGCTTTACTTTATTCATCATAATCCTTATCTCTGCTTGATAGAAAAAAAAAAAAAAAAAAAAAAAAAAAAATTAGGAATAAAAAAGCCAGTGATCAGTATTGATCTTCTCTATCCCAAAGCTGGTTCCCTTGATCTGGATCGAACCTGTCTCTGTCAGTAACAGCTTTTCCAGGAGACAGTTCTATTTAAAATGTTTCACAGGGCATCTAGTTATTTGTTCATTTGTCAGGAATGGTGGACGAGACTATAATAGACAAGCAGCCTCAGCTGGCTGCTGGATGTAAGACTAGATCCAGTCGTACCATAAAGACAGAATAAGAATATATTTTCTGTGCACTGTGGAAAATAGTTTTACGATACATCTTGACCCAAGACTTATTAAAAAAACCATTATTGATATTAATTGAAATTTAAAATGTCCCTTGGAATTTTACTGCAAACATTTTTACTCTAATATTGGTTTTGATATTATGAATGAGAGGCGAGTGGCTTAGCCTGCAGTATGGTACACATGGTAGCTATCAATTCCACACTGCAAGATCTATTTTCCTGTAGCATAAAAGGAAATATATTTTCCTGCAGAGCATATCTCCCATCATTTGTACAACATACTCATTTAAATCTGGGAAAAAGATGGAGACTCTTCTTGTAATCTTGTTTATCAAATGAAAATAGTTTTTATGTTTTTTAAAGAGCTTCACCTGAATGATAGCTTCAAATGAACATTGATGTATACATACAGTAGAAAAGAATGTGAGGTGCAAGTGTATCCAGACCATCATGTGTCATTTGTAGTATCAAAGACCACTAATGTCACTTAGAGTGGCAGTTGGAGTGCCCATCCTACATTAGACATGGTGAGAAGAAACCTGAGACTCCTTCCTTTTCTTCTGACACACTTACAAGACAAACACATGCTCCATTAAAAATAACACAGCTCTGCTCTGATATGCTTCCCTCCCATGTGTCTGACTTAAAAATATGCCTCAGTTCACAGTGTTATGCTTATTAAGATATAATATTACTGCTCTGCAATGAGCCACTTCAGAGAACACAGCAGGGAAGCTAGCTCACGTTGTGCTGAAGAGGGCGGCCCTTCAAACTCAGTGCTGGAGCAAAATACTCTCCTCTAGCAACACTCTCTCTTCTTGCATCCAGAGGGTTTTGGGTGGGTTTTGTTTTTTGTCTTTTCTTTTNTTTCTGGGGGGGGGGGTAGTTTTTTTCTTCTCTTTTTCTTGGTTTCCTATTTTCTTGAGTCATGCTGGTTCCACCTCTGAAAAGGTGCAGTAACATAATTGCACTACAGCAGCTGGGGCTGGGAGCACTAGAAAACAGTGTATTACATTTTCTTTTCTTTGCATGGGTTACTGAGCATCCAGTATGATTTTGGCACATCCTCTTGTGGAGACCCTTTAATACTAATTTGTTACTATTATCCAAGAATAGTCTGCTGATTGAGAGACTACCAGCCTTCTGTCTAAACATTAGATATTATTTTGACCTTGCTTTATTCCTGCAGTAAAATCTGACCACAGGTAGCAATTGCATGTTGTTATTCATACATTAACCAACAATAGGGACAACCTAGATCATAACTGTATGTGGAATGATGTAGGCTTTTATTTTCTTCTTTTTTGGTTCAACTATATAAAGGAATTCACAAGTGTCACTGATTTTTCTTGCATTAAAAATGATACATCAAAATGTTAGGTATAAATAATGCAGAATGCCACTGCACAGGTGAGGCCATACACAGTTTGCAGCTGAAACAATAAAAAGATTGATTGAACTGATTAGAAACACAATTCCAAAAGAAGCAGAGTAGAAAAGTATTCTGCTTTGTATCTTAGCAGTAAAGACAGTTTAGCTGGGTTCCTTGCACAGATTATTTCAATGAGCATGTGTACAAGCACAGTATGTCCTGGTTTAGGAATGAAGGGACATCAGTTTCTTCCCAGTAGGGTCACGAGGCCAGAGATTCCTCACAGTGAAATTACCAGTGAGCAGCCTGACCCCAGTGACAGGTTTGCTGTCAGGTGGCGGTGCCTGGGAATGTTTCAAATATTTAGCACTTATGCATACACTAGGGTCTTCCTAATTGTTTCTCCTTCAAAATGGCTGCAGAAAAGCAATTCAATGAGTCTGGTTAAAGTGTAACAAGTTTTTGTGACTTCTTCTTTTGAAAAGAATTTTATGCTGCTGGAAATTTCAGTATAAACTTTGTTTTTCAGAGCAGAAAGTTTGTCACAAATTGATCAGCATCACTCTTCTCATTACCAGCCTGAATTACTATTGCCACTGAGAACCTCTGTTGGGAAATAATAATTTATGAAGCTCTTCCATTACAAATTAGGGCAGCTGAGGATTTGACATGGGTATTTATTCACTCCTCCTTGAATCCAACTTCCCACCTCAGCTGAGCAGGGCTTCAGTTTCAGCCTCTGCCTGAACCCCATTTTTGAACTGAAATTTTTTCAAAAATAATTGCCCATTCCATTTAGCTCTCCTTAACCACTGATAACATGATGCAGATCTCACACATCCATTTCTCTAACAAAAAAAAAAAATGCAGCCATCTAGCCTGACATCAACATATTGATGCTTCATATCATATATTTCAAACCTTTACTTCAAATTTTCATTTCTCCATCAAGTCCTTTACTCTTAGATGTAAAAATAAGGGGGTTTTGGTGGTGGTGGCTGCCACAGTAAGAATTCACACAAGGAATCTTTACATGAACTTATGTGCTAGGGCTGGTAAGTGGGTTCACAGAGTGGGGCTGGACATACCAAGGAACTTCATACCTGACCTGGTTCACCTCACCTATGTCAAATGGCTTTCTTCTCAAAACAAAAGCAAATATTAGCTGAGGAGAAATTAGGGATGGTTCAACTCTGCCAAGACAACATTCATTCTGGAGACCAGACCATAATAAGCAAGCAAAAAAGTAAGTCTTTTGCCAGCATGAGGAAGTCACTTAAGAGAGTCCAAAACAAGAGACATCCTTCATCTGCACACAGCTGGGACTACTGGTAGCCCTGCTCTGGGGCGCCTGACAGCATGTCTCTGTATCTGCAAAATAAAGTGCCACCATTTGATAGTCCATTTGACACTGTATCCCAAAATATTGACCTTGTAAGCCAAGAGGGAAAGGAAAGTTTCCAGACTCCAGACAATAAAGTCAGAAATTGAAAAAAGCCGTGCCTTCTTGTAATAACAATAAAAAAAAAAAAAAAAAAAAAAAAAAAAAAAGCGACAATATAAAAATTCTTCATATTATCCAGATTTCTTGGAGAACGGTTCTTGCCAAANAAAAAAGGCCAAAAACTGTATTGTATTAGAAGTTCAACAAAGGAGAGGATGCATAATAACAACCTCACACTCTGAGCAAACAGCTAGAGCTCTGTAGGCTGACATATAGAAGACAGACAGTTAGGAAGTCAAAAGGAGTGTAATTATGTCTGTCATGAAAAGACTCAGTAAGGATATGACTGAAAATTTGAGGAAAGGCAAGGGCTAAGAGTAAGCAGCATGCATCAGCAATACCTGGGAGATACTGATGTGCAGTTCAGGTAAGAAAGGAGCAAAAGCAATTATGAAAACTATTGCAAAGTGGGTAGTCTGACAAGGCAATTTCAGCTTATCTTTATGAAGATTGCAATGGTTAATAAAACTCAAAAAACAAGGAGTACTTAAGTATTCTCACATTTATCATAAGAACCACACTTCTTTATAATAATTTTTAAATTCAGTATTTCAAATTACTTTATTAAGGGAAAGCCATTTTTACTGGGTATTTGTATACCTAGGCAACCCTTTTCTCTGGGAAGGCTGCAAGTCAAACAAAACGCCCTAAACATTTTGTTGTCTGTAAATCATCTCAAATCCTCAGTCAGTAGGCTTGATCAATAAGTAACTTTTCCAAAGATCTCTAAATACTGCCAGAGTCTTTGCCCTAGGCTCTTTTTTCCTTTTTGCCTAGAAATATGTGTAGATGGTGGGTCCAAATTAAAGTGATTATTCAGGATTTATCTATTATCAAAATTAGGATATCTAATCTTGTGTTGAAATACACATAACATTTGTTTTATGAAAATTTGGTTTTATAAAGGATTAAAGTATCCCAAATACTTATACAGACACATTAGCATACACACATCCCTCAATTTTGTTTCAGAGTGAAAAAATAGCTACATCCAGATACCCATCATATGGGCGTATACAGACCTGAGAATGTAGAACTACTCTTCCCACTTAGGTGAATTGCTCAAACAGTTCTAAGTTGTTCTTAATTTACCTGCACCTAGAAAAGCTGAAAATTAGAAAGCACACAAATATTGAGCAAAGCCTAGAGAATTGGAAGGATAATGGAGGGCAGAGGGTAGGGGAAAAATGTTATTTTCTATTACTCAGTGGTAAAAGTCCTGATAAGGTGGATGTTTGTTTACATTCCTCAGATGTGCCCTCTGTCTAACATTGTGAGTCTTCAGCAAACACGAGCACTGATATGATGGGCATCTATGCAGCTTTCTAATTATGTAAGTACAAATATCTACGATTTGGATTTTAGCAATTTCAAACAGTAGAAATTAATCTGATAAGAAAGGGAAAAGGTGAATTTTTATATTGTAATTCTCTCAGGAGGCAGGGAAGGAGAATTAAGCAGAAGTGTTTGTGATCTTAAAGGTAAATTGAACAGCATTTTGAAAGATTCTGCTTTCAAGTAATTTAAATGAATGCCTGAGACAGCTTCTAGGTCAGATCTAGGGGTGCATGAAGAGCATTTTCCAGTCAAAAACAAGGCAAAATGAAACCAAGATCTTGGCGTGTCCTCTTGCCTCTCATGCTGATGGTTACTTGGCACGCTGATATACGTGCATCCACAGCTGCCTACCCCAGTTCGCCCACAATGGCTGCCTTGACACGAAGATTCACTTGGCAGATGTTTACTTGCATCACCTTCAGGACCCCAGTGAGTTTCCTTGACTGAAAGTCAAGCCAAAAAGATTCAGTGTTTGCCCCCTTCAGGTCCTGTTCTGTCTCCTCAGCAGCAAACTACTCCACTCAGATCAAAAATCAATTTAGTTGCAAGGTCATATGGAAATACCTCACAGCATGAAAAATTTGACTCTGTCTTAGTGGAGGCCTTTGGATTAAGCAGGTAATTGACCACCTAAAAGCTTTGGCCATACTCACAAGCAAAGAACTTTGTGTCCATCTCCTGTACAGCCAGATCATAAAACTTCAAAAACTCTTTATGTCGTAATCAATCAAACTCAGCAGGACATGTTCACCATTGGCACTCCAGCTGGTTTCGCTCTGGTTGCATTTGCTGCAGTTCACTACTAAAGTATGATGACTTACATGGGAAAACTGCTGAATAAAAACGTGTCCTTGCATATGCACAAAACATTACAGATGACTCTATAAAAATGGGAAAAAATGTTTAGTTCTTTTATTTTTATCATTCGCAGTACCTGCATTGCTTGGAAGGCTGGTTTGGCCAAAAATTGGTCAGTTGTTTTATTTCTTATTACTTGTATTTGCCAAATAATTTATGAATAATTTTGAGGCCTTGTGAAGCTGATATACCATGATGATTTGTCAAAACATAGTCACATAACACAACACAGGCCAGGTTTTAATTGTGCTCTAATTGGAGCCCTTATAAGCTAAAAAAAACCAAAGCAGAATAGATTGTTTCATTTGCAACCCTGGGCTACAGACATAATAAGTGGCCCTGTGATGAGCTATCGTTGGGGAAGGCCCACCAGATGGGATGCATGAAATGGAAATGTTGTTTATTTCTGCAATCAAGCCAAAGCGAGCTGAAAATCCTGAATGAAAAACTTTCTACAGAACTTTTACACAAAGATCAGAGACTTTTTCTTGGGATGTACCACTTGGGAATTTGTGATCCTTGTTCCTACCACGGTTGTATAATTTTAACATCCCACAGAGCTGACAGACTTTGACGCTAACAACTGTGCAGGGAGTAAAACAGATTTACAAGTGGCAGTGACCTTTTCATCAAGGGAAGTAAAGTAGACTCGAATCTACCATACCCCCGACTCACAGTCCTGACAACATCATTCAACATACAGTAGGAACAGCACTTCAGCAAAAGTTTATGAAAGTGACATTGACACAGCACAGTACATTAAATTGATCCCACCAGCATGCCATGAGTTTTAAGCAGCATCTCATTCCTTTTTTTTTTTGCAGTAAGATTTGAAGTGTTTGCTGTGTAAATAGTTTAGTGTCATTTATTACTCAGAGAAGACAATTAAAATGTTGTAATCAGCACCTCTTTAATTATGAATGTATACATATTTTGACCATCCTGCTTGCAGTAAAGAGATAAATAAATAAATAAAAATTATCTGTAATTGAAGATTCCTGCCAGCATTTCTTTCTTATCTTAGACCCTTATAACACTGAGCTGCCTGGACAGGCCTTATTCACTATCTTGAATCTTGTTACCCTAGCAACTAATAGCCAAGCTGGCTTAAAAAAAAATAATAATAGAGGTGTTCTCTCTGATTTTTAAAGGAAATTGGCTACTTTAAACCCAGTGAATATCTGTTTTAATTGCACTGCTTATGGCTGAGAATCTCTCGCTTGGTATTTTTTCACGGTTTTATCCATCTATGTGGTTTGCTGTGCAGAAGCAGTAAAGCAAAACTTCTCGTGCCAGAAACTTCAAGCATAGTTGGCTAATTTTAGGCATCTAAAAGTCAAAAACTAGGTGTGTATCTGCTTATCTAGAATCTTTGCAATTTCATTATGATTAAAATAAGGCTATTGTTTTAAGCTTCAGTAAGAGGACAAATAGTTTACAGATAAGCATTATACAAGTATAGATAATAAAGACACTCCATCTTCAGAAGAAAGAAAATTGTTGGACAAATTTATGGTAAAACAAATTTTTCCTATCGATCAAGCCCTAGAGGGGCATTAACTACACTTAAGGGAACAAACTGCAGAAGATGGCATAACTGACACATAAAAGAGTCGGCAAGAGAACTGAGCAGGGCTGGGAGGAAATGGAACACTTTAACATTACATCCCGGTCATACCAAGGTCCATTGACCCTGTACTCATTCCAGATAATTAATTTACAACACATTAAACCTCTGTGTGAAGAAGGATGTTATGCATCAACTGCATAGGAATAAAAAGTGTTATTGATTTAAGATTTCTACTGTATCATGCACTGACAGAAAGAAACAATCTAGCAGTGTTTTAAAGACAAAAAAAACCTTTTCTGAAGGACAAGTTTGCTAAATAAGTGCACTTTACACTACATTTAACTGAAGTATTGTTGACACCCTAAAATAGATGCTGTTAGGAAAGAAACCCTCAGCATAATTAGGAGAATATGGCGTGACTGGATAGTATTGGCATTCACTCTAGTAACCAAATGCTTTGAGGTGATAATGCTCTCCTTTACAGTAAGAGTTTAAAATAGAAAAACACATTGACAAATATTATTTGATGAATAAAATATGAGTGAACCAGTGCCATTAATACAGTACAATGTATAATGAGAGTCCAGCCCATTTTCCTCATGGAAGCACTGTGCACTTAATACATAAAAGAAGTACATTGTTGCAGATTGGCAAAGTTTTAAGATTCTGGAACACTGGAACCAGCTTCATTGACAATCTTTTTTTCTTTAATTAAATTCCAATTTTCAGATACAGTTCAGAAATTTCAGAAATCAAAGCCAAAGTCCTAGGCTGCTCAGTATTTCTCACTGCAGTGTAACTTCCCAAGAACACAGGATGCTGACAAATTCTGCCCTGTATCACTGCAACTTTCAGGAAATATATACTTTAAAATCCATTTAAGACTTACAGTGGTTAGAAAGAGATGTGAATCAGCCTACATGCAGAGTGTTTGCAATGCAAAAAGATCCAAGAAATTCAGTTTGAAGCAAGCTGTACAAAAAGAGAGATAAAACACAGAACTGTCTTTAATTGATCTCAGGATGAACTACAACTCATCTCACAATATGGAGGGAAAAGTTAGCTTCCTGGTAGAAAGACAGATGTTTGGGGCAATTTGGTATAAAACACTCAAAAACAGAGTGTGGAAGAACTAAAATGAAGCCTAGAATTTTGCAAGCAAGGGAAGCTACTGCAGCCAAATTGAAACCAATATGGGAGCATCCCAAACATAACAGAGAAGTCAAAGCACTACAAGACTCAAATAGAAAAGCATGAAGAATTTGAGTGTGCACAAATACCTCCAGATGAACTCACATGCAGCAGCAACAGTGTGAAAAAAGACAATCCCTAGTGTTTAGAAGATTTAAGAACAGCAGTTCACCTTTCTCTGCAAGAGTTTGCGAGCACCTGCAAGTATACAAAGTGTGGGCAAAGTAGATGACAGTGGCATTATTAAATTCAGGACCCCTTTGTAAAATTATACTACATAGCCCCGGGACATAAAAGAAATGATAGCTTGAAAGCCAGCCATGAGCACACAAAGAATATGATGGCAGCAACAGGAATGCCAGTGCTCCAAGGAAGTCTGCAGACAACAGGAGGTAAACAACTCAAACCCAGCAAGAAGTAATTAATTTAGAAGGAAAATAAGCTTTTCTTCAGCATTAAAGTTGGCTGTTTATGGACATCTGCAAGAAATATATAGTAGTTTCTCTCAATAGTAGTCAAAACTGAAGTCAAGTGTATTATTCATCATGGGTACTAATAAAAAATTTAATGTCAGTGCTCTCAAAGAGTGAAGGGAGCCTTTGCCCTTAGTCTACATGTGTAAAAAGTTATGTATCTTATTTATAGAAAGCTTATGTTAACTGAAACTGACTATAAACTACTTACTGCCATCCCCAAAAGGAATCTGATAAGCACCTTTATCTCCCCCGCTCCTGAAACCACATAGATTATTTCTCAACTGCAAATGGTTGATTTACAAACTAAATATAAATCTAAGTGAAATTTGTTGCCTACAGATGCATATACCAGAGCCTTTGATACACATACAGTGGAGCTATGTGCTGCCCCTTAAACACATGTATCCATCTGAAATTTGTTATCTCTTTAACCATTTTTGGTTTCAGACAAAGGATCTTGAGTAACAGAGAAAAATCAGGGTATTGTCTTAGTTTGCTGTGCTCCCCACTTTCCCGAGACAGCCCATATGAAGATCCTCCATCTAGGCTGCAGACAGTTGTTAGTCCCTTTTCATTAGTGAAACAACCGCAGTTCTACAACACCTCATGTGTGAGTAGTTTGCTGCAAGTTTTGGCTAGTCTGCCAGAGATTTTTCACAAAAAAAACCCATACTTTTGTAGTAGTCTACTACAAACTAATTTTTGCTGTAGACCTCACACCATTGATTACAGCAGCAACCAAAAACCAGCCTTGGCAGTTCCCTGGTGGGAAAAATTATATCCTAATACCTGCACCATGATCAGTTTTACATATAGTAATAAAGTAGAAACTTTGTCAGTCATAGGAATAGATAGGGTGACCCCTCTATAACATCCCTGCATTTTCTTGTATGTAAGACTGGTATAGGCTAAAGAAGAGAAAAGCTTCTGCTTTACAACAGCCACAGGTCCAGTCTCGAATTTAACTTGGCAACACAGAAAACCCTTTCCCAAAACTCTTGCTGACCCATCATAGTAATTTCTCAAGTACATGCGGTCATCACATTTTTCCATCTGTGTACAATGAGAAATCCCCAGCATATTTATTCTGTAGCAACAAAATTACTATCCACTCTGAGTGCAGGAGATAATACATTTTTAATGAATCTCTATTGCAGTTAGATATTTTACTGAAATCACTTATTTTCTATTTTAAAAATAAATGCTTTGGCATTAGAATTTTAAACATAACAGTCAATTATAATTATCCTCTAGTAAAGTAATATTAAAAAATAAAACAATTCACATCTCTCTAAGATTTAATGAAATTAAACATCTATTTTTAGTTTTTATCTTTTGAGATCTCATCAGTCCATATAAATACACCACAATATTATGAACTTTAGTAAGTATCTCAAATGATATTTTGGTATTTCCCTGGAATAAACTGTAGCTGTAGTTGCAATAAAAAGAATAAGAAGTAAAAAAAAATTAAATAAATAAAGGTAAAAAGCTCTTCCTTTTGATTTTACAGTGAAAACATGAAAAAAGAATTGTGCATTCTTAATTCGGATTATTTCAATGTACCAGCCTTAACTATCTGCAGCTTAAATGGTCAAAATGGATGAAGGACAGTACAGAAAAGCAAAATTATTTCTTGGGGCTATATGATGCATTCTGCGGTTATAGAACCAAAAGAAGAGTGCAAGTTCCCTTACACTTTACCTATTTGATGACATTGTTGCCTCAATCCATATCAGAGGTATATGTTACTTAATAGCCTGTTCAATTATGAGATATCGTTAATAAGTAACCTGCGTGTGTTCACCCAACACTAAATTATAATCAAGTTATACAAATATAATATACAAATATAATATATAAAAAACAATTTTACGTTTGTTTTTCTCTCCCTACATGACAAAGATAAAGATTTCACATCTAGTACTCTTGTATGGATAATCATACTATGATGTTACTCCCATTACCACAGCTAGGGAACTGATCATTTTCTCCTTGGCCCATAAGGTATGACACAGTCTCATGTAGTATTGCTTCATTATTTTAAAAACTTTTCTAAAATAAGGTGATAGTGTCAGTCTAATAAGAATTTAGATTTCCCTTTGTAAACAAGACAAAGTGTGTTGAGGAAGATTACAGAACTTCTACACCGTGCCACAGATTGCCCACCTGCAGTTAAGGGACCTGTGCTCCCTCAGGCTTGCCTCCTTTGCTCACCATATGCCAAGGTAACCATGACACATCCCACAATATACATTTCCATCACATTTAGCTGACTCATAGCAGTTAGATGATTGCACATGCCCCATAGGAAAAAGAGGACAACTGAGGAACCTGATACAGAGGAACAAGCAGAAAGAAAGGCCCAAGCTGTTAATCAGGTGAGAAAGTGCAAGCATGGAAAAGTATGCATAGGAGGTTTAATGATAACTAAAATCAGTCTGAAAGTTCAGTTAAATATACCAATGTTTTGGTTTTGCTTATTTCCTAAGATACTATTTTTTCACTTTTCATTTGTAAGAAAAAATACCTGTGTTACAATATCAGTATTTCTTGCGAGATTAAATTTCATCTTTACTGTCCTTTACTATGTGTTTCATGCCACGTGCATTGCCATGGATCATGAGCACCTGACTGATCAGACCAGTGTTCTGCATGTTAGTGGTGTACAGCTGATGGTCACATTTGCACTCAAATGAGCAACCAGTTGTGAATCCAGCATATACTACTCACCAACTCTTTGAGATCTAGCTGGTGGCAAAATTCCATTTAAAGTGTAGTGGTACAGTGTTTATCCCAGAATTGCTGAAGTAGCTCAGAGGTTTGGGCTGCCTTTTTTGTTCCAGTGACCACTATAAGCAAATTATTTACTGCACAACAGAGGGTTTCTCTACTCAGGTTTCATTAATTCATTGCAAAGCGATTATTTGCAATCACAGAGGAACCAGATCACCGTTAGGCACACATTGCTAGAGTTCTAAGATATTCATTTATCCCATGGATATATGTTTTATATGTGAGGTGTGTACCTTTGAAAGACTACCTGCCTGTTACATGAATCAGGATGTCACACACACACACATCTAAGGGTAGGATTGTTTTTACATTCTGCTAATTTCATGGAAATCAGTATCTTGCTGTTCCTTAAAAAAACGCTTTCTCAATAGAGGATTATATGTGTAATAACTGCAGCACCAGACTCAAATAGCAAGTCAAACTTTCAAACTTGATGAAAGAATGCAAGTGCAAGTAGATAACAGGAATTTTTTAAATTATTCACCCATACTTACTGTGTCGCTCTCCAGAATTCATGGATCATTATTCTTTGTAGCTCTTTTTTCTTCACTGTAAGATTGTGGGATGAAGTCCACATTCTGAAATTACACACAAATATGTTAGAAAAATGGAGTGTTTGAAATCAATTCTAATGTTAAATGCAAAGGACATTCTGGGCTCATTAAGTAAAAATATCTCATTTAATGAGCAGGAAAGCACTGGAGCACACTGAACCCTGACACAAAGCAAATTATTTAAGTGATAAATTATATTTTATGGGGAATGTAAAAGTTAATAATACTCAGGGGTAAGGTAATAAATGCAGAGGTGTAACTAACTTCATTGACTGCTTTACTTACAAACATGCCATATGTACCTGGTTACTTGAAATAGTAATAATAGACATTGGCAGAAACTACTGGAACTGAAGATTCAGAGACCTTTGTAGCATTCTTTTCCACTAAGCAATCTGTGTTTTATTCTTTTCAAACTCATTGCTCTCCTCCCTCTTTCACTTTAGGGTATATACCTCCGGTCTTTGCTTTTCACTTTTTGTCAAATATTTGATCTTGCATTCATTAAAACTGAAACCTTCTTATCTACTAGAGAGGCTAATAAAATCTCTGCTCGTTTACCTGCAACAATGCCCCAGAAATGACCTGAAACTTTACTTGAAGAGAACCAATCTATGCTGAAGGAAAGTAGTGGATCAACTTTTAATCTACTGCCCTTCCAGTGGCACCAAATCTTATAATGCTAGCTAATTGTCCTTGGAGATCAATGCAACAGACCAGCTAACTGCAGATACAGCTCACAAGCGCACCTCTGCACATTAGATTGTTACCATGAATTTAACTACGTAACCCTTTCTTTGTGTTTTAATAGTATAAAAGAGACAATTTAGGTATTTATCAAACAGAAATCAACAGAGGAAGAGTATGCTTGACCACAACTATTTCCTGTGACTACTTCCTTAATCTTAAATTTGCATTACCAACATGGTCCTTTTTTTTTTTTCAAATTTTCTTTCCTATTTACAATCCCAGCTACTGCTTTTTTCCCACTCTTGCATCTGGGAAGTAAATATGAAGCTATCACACTGAGTGTTAGCCTGAATTGATACAGCTTCTACATGGATAGAACTGTCATTCACACAGCATAAGTGCCTCATTTCTCAAAATCCATCAGCAGAATTGTTGTACAAAAACAATCAAACAAATAACAAAAGGATCTAGATTTTTTCCACTGCATCAAAAAGCAATGTATGTATGTGCTGTTGTTTTCTAGCAACAAGAGCTGTCATTCAGTCCTGAATTAATTCAACTTAACCTCAGCCTGCTTTTTAGGCTTGCATCTTTAAATTGTCTTGTGATGGTGGTCAATGGTCTTAGGGCACCACCTAAGTGAGCTCAAGCCATCACTTTGAATTGGGAAAGTTAAAATATATAAAATCAGGAAAGTTTTTCTAACCAGGTCCTGAACAAAACAAACCTATTGGGGGAAAAAATCTCATTTAAAAAAATAAAAAAATAAAAATCCTCATCCAAACTCTCAATTTACAGTTGGACTAGATGATCTTAAAGGTCTTTTCCCACCTAAATGATTCTCAGATTCTAGTAAGCAACAATAAATATGCCATCTTCTAGCAGAAAAGACATGCCTTTGAGAGTTAACGTAACTAGAAATATAGAGTCTTTGGAGACTAAGAATGATTACACAGCACTACTTGTAAAATGACCACTCTGTATGTCTGCAAAAAATAGGGGAGCAGTAGAAGACTCATCCAGCATGATTACAAACCTTCAAATAAGTGTTTATCCAAGTTATTCTCTCCTTTTAAATACAGAGATAACTTGCTAATGTTATGTGCATTTTGAATCTGGACTGGAAGATTCAGATTTATCAAACGTTTCTGAGGTTCCAGCAGACCTATTTCAAACTAATCCAGTAACCCCATGAGCAGGAATTTTCAAGAAAAACTTTGAGTATTGTAATCATTGTGAGTGGGAAGTACCACGAGTTTTAGCAGATATATGTATGTCTAGTTGTGTGTGCATATGTATATGTACACATAAAAACCAAAAAATTGTAAATTTATGGCATTAGAACCGTAATAAAAGCAATGTATTCAAGCATTTAAAAAATATTTATAATTTTCATTTGTGAGAAGTGACTCCAAAGATGGAAAAATAAATATTGACCATAAATATGCATATGCTTTAAACATTATTTTAAATTTTTTATGGATAGATTTAGTAGGTTCGACTAAGTGTCTGGCATTACAATCCAGCGCTCCTGGACATTAGCTATAGTGAATAAATAAGATATATAGAGTTCATGAGACTTGTATTACAGCTCAAGATGAGGTCACTGTTGAAGGTCAGACTACTGAAATAGGCAAATATTTCAATTTCTGTATTCATGTCAATATAAAGATACAAAAATGTATAAACGGGCCAATATCCACAGCCTTCTGTTATCTGGTAGCAAGTGTCTTTTCACTAGTTTAATTGTCTTTCTCATGATTTTAAACCATTTTTATGGTCAATAGTCTTTGTATCTAATACCATGTATTACCCACTAATGCTTGTCATCTCTGCTTGTGTGTTTCAGAACCCCTGGCTATCATACACCTGATAAAGAGGATGTAAAAAAAAAAATTTATAGAAGAAATTCATCACTGAAAAAATCAAGATGCACCTATTATTTACTTGGGAAATATTAGTTTTTTTCAAAGACTTTTTTAGGTCCAGAGACAGTTTGTCTCAGGTGTATGCAAAAAAAAAAAAAAAAAGCTTTGTTAAGCTTTTTCACAAAGTAGGTGATACAGCAATTTTCTCTGAAATTTCTCTTTTTAAGAAAGAAACATTGCACTTCTTTTTGAAGAACTTCAAAATGGTGTGGGGAGTATGAAGCTCCATAAAGCTGGGAAGCTGAGGGACAGAAGGGCTCAGCATGCTCTCCACTGAACTTCCCCATGAACTTAAGCACACTTGGCAACAAAAATCATGTCATCTGTGTCTTTCTAGCCAGTAGATGCTGCTAGCTCTACTCTCCAAATATTGCAGTTACGTTTTCAGCTATATGTAGAATAACTAATGGTGCCAGTCAGATACTTTAAATCACCAAACCCCCACAAGCAATTTTGTTTTACACAGCAGTTGAATGAAAAACATCCTGTAGAGAGTGCAAATGCAAGGGAATGAAAACAGAAAACAGCACTAGCAACATGATTTAAATTAATTAAGTGAACATTAATACCTCCAAGACATTGCATTATCGCTTCATACATTTAGTGAGAAAAGCTGTGATTTACATGTGCAATATTTTTAACAACATCTATTAATTAGATATATATGGTTACTCTGTTTAGTTGATATTGTAAACAAAAGACTCATTTGAAAACATATGCTGTAATAATTAAAATACTATTATGCTGACAGTGCCTTTCTCTGAGGAACTTGTAACGTCTGTATTGACTGTGATAAGCATTGATTATCTGGAGTGATATAAATATTTGGGGAGCTAATAACAATCAGGTAGGATTTCAGTACATGCTATAGGCAGCAGAGATAAATCACAGGAAGCCTAGATCAAAGTTGGTTTGTGAATAAGTTTGTTTTTGTACTTAATGACTCAATATAAAACACACACAGAGAAAACTCTTCAGAGATTTAAAGCACACGGAAATGCCATAAAGAAACATCCCATCCTGTGCAGCATTTCTGTACATCTATAGAATCTCCCTATGCAGCAAGTAGGATGTCAGCAGACAGGGAATTAATTCAATCCATCAAGTACTTACCGTGCACATTTACCAACACTAGACATTTCTTTGAGTTATTAAAACTTTTTTTTAAAGCAGAAAAAATGTAGGTAACCCTCATATCTGAGGGTATGAGAGCCTGCCAAAGGCTCTCTGGATTTCTGGAGGGGATACAGACTTGAGACAGTTCAGGTAAAATAGGTGAGATGGCCTTGAAAAGCAGGATATGCTCTTCATGTTCATTACTGAGGATTTGTACTGCTACCGTTTCCTTCTTTGCAAGTAAGACAAAAACTTGTTCCTGCCAATAAGTGGAACCAGGCACCAGAAATGGTTTGGGAAGACACACAGCAATGTGTGCTGGCATAGAGGAGCAAGGGCTGAGATCCAGCGACAGATCCTGACTGACGACACTGTGTTGCTCCCATTGAAGCCAGTGCTGGCAATGGAGCTGAGCCCACTGTATGCAGAATCCTGGACCCAGTGATAAAACAGGAGCTTTTTGCTGACGATTACGGAACCGGGTTTTTACCCGGTTAATTAATAAATCCAAATATGTGCCTGATTTCAAGTGAGTGAGAAGCCCTCTTGACTACCCATCCCCACAGGACTTCCCACATACTTGTGATCAGGAAAGAAGCCCAGTTTATGTAAACCTTTGCCCATGAGTCAGGGTTGAGTAAACAAAGATTTTTCCATATTTTCTGCAAGCATTCCACTGTTAATACACAGCATGCAACATTTGTTTCTTATTAAGTTGTATTTTCATTTCTTTGCTCTTGTAATTTAGGTCTTTCTAACACTCTTTTTTTCTTTTTTTCTTTTTTTTTTTTAAGCATTGCATTAACTTGCCTTCCTGTAACCTCTATACAGCTTTCTCTGTGATTGTTGTAACAATTTGTACTATTCCAAAGCACGGGGATTAATTGCGTCTCTAGTTATTATCTTGTCCTTGTTTCTTTCAGACTAGTGGCCTCTGAATTATTTTTTTTTTCAAAACAGCTAGGAGGTTAAAAAGACATCATCTTCACAGTAGCATAAAGTAATGTTCTGTAGACACAACAATGGCTGTTTATTGCACCTTGCATAAACTACTTTAATTACCTTCAGATTACTGGTGTTATTCAAAAACATTCATTTACAGTTGAGAGGGTCCATGGACATTTACCGAAACTCTTTACAACAGTACTTTGTCCTAGGTTGCAGCAAAGTCTATTATAGTCTTTGTCTATTCAAAAATAAATTGATTTATACAAAGGAAACTTCAGGTATTCAGATAGTTTTTATTGTCTTAATATTATGATGGCTTGTGTTATTCTAAATTAAATAAAATTATAGCGATGTAACTAAACTAAACATTGTAACATAGCAATGCAGTAGCACTGTCACCATAAATATATTGCTACATCTAAATTTAGGGGGGTTGGTGCATTTTTTGCTCAAAATACATGAAAACACACACAGTTACATACAGTGTGTTGGCCACACAGTCTAGTCTGCTTGAAAGCCAAAAGGATTCCGATTTCTGCAGGCCTGCTAGCTACAGTGGGGCTGTGGCAGCACAGTAGCCCCCATTACATGGGAGGTCAGGAAGCCCGGGAACATACTGTAAATGGTTGGATTCTTTTTTTTCCCCTTCTCTGTCCCTCAAGTGCTTCTGCAACAATAGTATTAATAGACTTGCACAGAGCACAAGACCAAACTGAAGAGCTGATTATTGATTATTTGTTCCAAAGTACCACGTAGAGATAGAGTGGAGCTGGGCCCTCCCTGGAGGTGGTGCTGGCAGGGGCAAAAAGACCCTGGAGAGGACGGTCTCCTCGATTGCTTAAAAGACACCAACTGGGGAGGCAGAAAACAGTGGTGAATTGTGGAAAGCTGATATATCCTAGCTGATTTTTCGTGTACTTCACAACAGAACTATAAACCAAATCTCTGTAATGATACTGGTACAGTTAATTACTATATCCTCTTCTAAGTTAGTTTCTTGGCATCTATTTTGCAGGAGGCTTGCATTTATTGTTCCATTATCACAAATAGCACAGGACTGGTTCACTCTACATTTCAATTATAATAATCGTATTTTAAACATAGAAATGTTGCCACATCTCATATAGCTTTTCACTACAAACAAGGTGTTTCTCCCCTCCCAAGATCCTACATCCATTTAATGAATCTTCTCAACAATGTGGAAAGTAATTCCATTTGTACATTATGGGGAGGCAGAATTTCACATATAGGTATATATTCACCTTTCATTTCTGTCTCATACAGTTACAGAGTGCATTGAAAGCTTCACAGGCTTTTCAATATCCTGGATAACTCCTGTTACTGTTATGTTAATGATTGCTGTAATTTGAGACTATGCTTTTGTAAGTACCAAAGATGCCTGAATATGCATTTGTTTCTAAACAAGAGAGACTGTAACAAACATACTGAATAGCAAAAGGAGGCAGAGGGGCTAGGGGACTGGAAATTAAAAATAATAAAAAAAAAAAAGAAACAAAACATAGTATAGCAGCCTATCTGAATGACCTTGATACAGAATCTACTATTTCACTGTATATAGGGCTCAGCTATTCATTCTATTTTACTTCTTTTAGATGATGCTACCTTTATTAAAGAGAGAAATAAATTTGGGCAGAAATAATTACAATTTGTATGAAAGAAACAAAAAATAAAAGAGTGACTTAACAGTGGCGTTATAAAATCTCATGCGTCTTCTCTGAAAAAGAAAGAATTTGTACACAACTATAAATTTTTTATGTGTCTATCAAACATTGATAATAAAGGTTTTAATATTTATAGTTACCCTTGGCCAAACTCTGAGAGTTTCCTCTCCAGTAGGGTACACTCACAGAGGTACACATTGCCTTTGGGTACCGCTGATTGGGACAGTAAGCACACAATGGATTTCCCTTTGGAATATAGCACTGATAGCCAGCTCCTCTTAATCTTCTTAATATTCAATTCTACGCATTCCTCTGTAATCAGCTTTATCCTGAATTCTAATGAATTCTGTTTTTACACTGGGAGCTGTGTCTTTTAACAATCAATGTTATTAAAATGACCCTTGATAGCGCATGATTCCACAGTGGGGATTTTCAAAGCTATGTACAGAAATACAGTTCATTACCACTTTAATATGGAAGTTTAAAATCAGAACTTCTCTCTGCCTTGTTCAAAGCAATTTCTCTAGCTTTGAACAGCTGCTTGGCACACCATAGTGAGTACTGCAAGATTTCATCTCTCTTGCCATGGTAGCCCAAGAACTCAAACCAAAAGAGAAAATATGGTGCTGGGGATTGGAGAGCTGGTAGATTTACAGTCACTGGTCTGAACGCAGCCCAGGAAAAAACTGATTAAAGGGCTCCATGACGCAAGGTGCTCTGTGTTTGTTAGATTTTTTTATTGCATTGTTATAACTTCATGGGAGTTATTTAATGATCTTTTAACTAGTTTTATTGCTTACTGTATATAAGAACCACCAAACCGCCAGCATAGATAAAATGTCAGGAAATGAGTTTCGTCTCACTTGGCCTTCTGTTGAACAAGAGAATCTCTATCAAGTTTCTATCATACAGAAAATATGCCCAATACAATAGCAAGGAGATTATACATCACCTTGACACAAGCATATGAACAGAGCATTAGCTTCTAGGTGGAATTTATCTGGGACTCTGGGAAGACACCAGCATGCAGTGCCAGTAATGCATGCGTCCCACTGAATAAAATTGCAACACATGGATCTGTGACTCGCCTGCTTCTTATTAAGGATGAGAAAGCATGTTGTTTTCAGGTTTGGGTTTGGGGTTTTTTTAATTGAAATCAAGATTAAAAAAATTGTGCTTTGAGATAGGCAGAGGGAATAAACACAAATGAAAGTGCATGAGAGAAGTTTTCATGTCTGTCAAAGTACACAGCACAAGAAAGCTGCAATTTTTTTTTGTTTTTTTGTTTGGTTTGGGGGGTTCTGTGTGTTTTGGTTTTTTTAGATCGTAGTCATGGAGAACATTACCAGCTGCTGTGCAGGTAACTATTAGTTAGAAGCCCGCTACCAATAAAGACTGTTCACAGTGAGCAGAAAGGGTTCTTCAAAATATAAAAGAGTAGGGTAAATATAGACCTCTGAAAATCAAATAAGGAAACCTTGAAACTCCTTACCCACCCAGCAGTTTCAGATCTAATTTGTTCCGTCCTGAAGCAGAGTTCAAATATTTAAAAAGTATAATATAAAACAGAAATCCCAGGCATCCCGTATTCAACAGCAGTTTCCTTTTCTCCTAAATGTCATGAAAGGAAAGCCTAAGAAATCAAAAGATTGTTTCAAAAACAAAGGAAAAGAATGTTCATACCAGAAGAACATGGTGCCTGCTCAGTGTGAAAAACATTTCCCCTTTGACTTATTTCCATTATTGAGAGTGAATAACCAAATTAATCCCAATGGTAAATTTAAAGTAAGCAAGGCAAAAAAGGCAACACTTCACTTGAAAAGAGGACATATGTCAAAATACTAAACAGAACTAAACGTTTCCTAATTGGAATTTGTGAGCTTGCAGTAGCATTTAGGTAGAAACACATTTATCTGGGCGACAGTAAGAAGATCCTTAATATGGAATTTTGTCACAAAGGCATGCTTTGAAAGAAAAAAGAACTCTACAAACAAAATTTCCATCAAGCAGTAGTAAGAGAAGTTTGCCCATGCAATTTAATTATACTTATACTTTTGTGCTTATGAATTTGGATGCTGGTAGCAATGATGTGATCTTTTTTTTTTTCCTCACTCAGTGACCAGGCAGGATGCTGCTCTGGAGGTGGACAAGGTTTCTGTGGTGGAGGAGAAGAACATTGCCACCAGCCTCCCATCTCATTATGTCAGAAAACAAGAAGTGAAAGACATGGCACAAAGGGAGCAAAAGGATGTTGTCAAACAAAGTAATTTGATGTCTCTGTGTCCTAAAGTAATATAATGATATCTGGATCAATGTCATTATATTCTACCCCATGTCTTAAGCAGGTTGCCACTCTGTAACTAGCCAACTCATTTAATCAAACACACAGGTTTGATCAGCATACATTCCCACCTATGCCTGTGCTTCTGAATGTTCAGGCTATGATCCAGGGTCTGGTTTAAAGAAAAGCAGGATGTGTACTCCCAGGTGCAGGATAGAAGTGCACTGGACATGAACGGGGAGATGTGGGGCTTACCAGCCTAGGATAGCAGCAGCCTGAGCTTCTCAGCTTCTCCTAGCCCCTATGGTGATGACTAAAGTTGGAGGAATTTTTAGGGAATTTGTCTTTCAGAAGATGTTCAGCATGGTGCAGAATGGAGCTTTTTGGTCTTGTCATTTAATGAGCTACATCCTAAAAGATAGACGTGAGGCCAAGTCCTGAAGAATGAGGAAGATCTGTAAGCCATTTTAAAGTTAAATTCACTGTAGTGGCTTAACAATCTGCAAAAATAATCTGGAGGACACTAGTGCTTTCCCGTAATACTAAAACCAGTATAACTTAAAACTCCTTTATACCAGCATAATAGGGTTGAACCCTGTGTCCTTGTTTGAACTAAACTGAAATTTCTGTCACGCAGCTATTCACCTCAGAATATCTGCAGTTTAAGAACTCCCCAGTAACTTTTTCGCTAATTAGATTTTTATCTACACAGGGATGAGTTTTTCTTCAGAAACATGTTGTAAAAACACACACTAAAGCCTCATTGTTGAGGAAAACCCTGACATTACTGATCACTTGGAGCCTCTGTAGAGAAAGTGCATTTCTGTAGGCTCACCTGGAATGATCCCTCATTATTCCTTTTGCAAACCCTCTCTGAGAAGGAAAAGATAACTGGCAAATGTCTTAAATACTGCTTACCAGTCCAGGACTTCATTACTCAAATTCAAGCTTCAATATTTCCTCTCAACAGTAACTTCCTAATTGAAGAAACAGATCTCATTTTTAATGTTCAGGAAATTATAAAGAGGAGGGTATTTACTGCCACTTGAGATGACTGTAGCATGGTTGATTTACAGCCAATATAAAAATTGAAACATATCTGTCATTTCCTCATTGATTGGTATCGAAATCCATTGGAACAAGAAAGAGTGTGGACATCAGCATTTATTACCCTATAAAAACAGTTTACTTCACTTTGTCTTTCAAAATGACTGTAAAATAATAATGGTTTATTCATTTCTTTATTTTTAGGGAAAAAAATCAGGGCACAGGTGATTGCTCTATAGTAGTAGCTACTTTAGATAATATATTCAATAATCAGTAGTGACTTGCAAAGTGAAAAAAAAACAAGTGAACTTGACATGTGTAAAGCTATAAGAAAGAAGTGGCAATATATATTGATTGTCCTTTATGCCATTTAATCTAGGAAGTGTATGGAAAATAATAAAAAAGATAAGAAAAAACATCTTCTTGGAAGTCTGGATGCAAAAATACAGAATTAAGATCAAATTAATGCTGATGAAATTATTTTGTGTAAAGAATAAGGTACAGATCATGAAAAAAATCTAAATATAATCTAAGATTACTTAAAGGTTTACTTGAGGCCATATTGTATTTCTTGTTTTCCTGATTAACAAATCATCACTGCACAAACCAACACAGGTGGTCAGTCCCCTTGGGCTCACATCAAAGGGGCCACCATGAAGCTTTAGATGTTATTCAAAAGGAATCTGAAACTTGTCTTTCACTGTTTGTCCCATCTATTGTACTCTACAGGGTCATCATTAAAGGACTGTCTAGTTTGGAAAAATAATAATAATAATATCTTGTAAAAGATGCTGTTAAAAACTGTTTCATAACTGTTGATTGTTTCACAAATGGTCTATTTTCAGAATACTGGCATTATAAATTATGGCATTCTAAAACTATTTTTACATGAAGCAATGTTTTTCATCCTTAGACACAAGAAGAAATGGTGCTTTGCTAAATGATAGCTACATCTCTATAATCATCTCTATAACAGATAGCAGCCATTTTGTCCACAGGAAATTTAAAAAAAAATAAAACGGCAGAAAATAAACAATAAAAAGAAAAAAAAATACAGATCTCTGAATGCCCCACTCAGCTTTTACAAGAAATTCCAAAATGTATTACTGTAAAATAAAAAAGAAAAAAAAAATCAAATCATTTGTTGTATTCCTTAGATCAGAGAAATTTTGTTTTAACCTCTCTTTGGAGTTTTATTCTGGAACTTCAAAATCTGTTGGGTTTTTTTAAAGAGGTATTTTCAGAGTCATTGCACATGAAATAACATTTCAGTGTACAGACTACACTCATGGAGGTTTTTTCTGCATTTTTTTTTTAATGTTAATACTTTGAAGGCTCTACCAGCATTGTGCCTTAGTATATGTGAATTGCTTGAAAAGATCAAAGTCTTATTAAGTCCCCAGTTATTCCATCAATACCAACAGGATGTTTATAAACCATGATTCATGTTGGGTATACCAAGAAGAGAACAGAGAATCATAGTTCACAGTAATAAACAAAGCCAACAACACTTTTCAGCTATGGAAAACTGATTAAAGAGTTATGGGCAAGCTGTCATAGGAAGGAAAACCCAACAGGGCTTCCCACTTTTAATAGACAGGCAGGAAGCTGACTGCACAACACTTTCTGAGTTTCTAACTTTATTCTATGTGCAATAAAATGATCTGATAAACTCTCTAGAGATAATTTACTAAAACCCATAGTTATTCATACAGAGTTGAGGAATGGTTTCAGCTAATAATACACTCATCAAATGAGGCTTTCAGCAAAAACCTGTTCAGTTATTTCCAAAGTCACAAAAAGTTGAATCTCAAAATAACCAAGGGTTAAAATAATAAAACCGAAAAGGCAGCAGTCCCTGTCTGCCCAGTAGGACTCCAAATATGAGGGAAGAAAAAAAAAAAAAATGGGGGGTTGAACTTTTCTTCTGCTCAAGGGGTTCTAAATTCACATCTCCCAACTAGTCAGAATGTATTCAAGACAGTAAGCAAAAGGAAAGTCTCACTATCTCTTGAAAAATACAAAACATTGAAATATTCAGTGAAAAAAAGTGACATGGTTTAATGGTCCTACAGTTCATGTTATCTCTTGGGAAGTAAACTCCAACTGAGTTGAGACATTTTAGATAAGGGGAGAATTTGACCACTGTTTTTAATTTCCTGATGACATGCTAACATTACAAATTGTAGACTTTAAGACTGGTGGTTAAAAGCCACTGCAAGGCAGCTCAACATACATCCTTTCTTTTTCAGGTCACTGAAGTTTGCTGGGGTTATTTTATTCTTATAATTTTTTTAGGAAAGTATTTGGTGAAGGAAAATGGAAAAAGAAATAAGCCCCAAAAAAAAAATTTATTATTGAATATCAAAGTCAAATTTTCCAGTTTCCAAACTTGTTTCTCAGGAACTGGGGATGGGAGAAGGTCTGCAACCCTGGAAGAGGGCACTGCAACACTAGTCCAAAGTCTACTAATGAAGCCATCAATTTCTGATGAAGTTCTGCATCTTGTAAGCATAAACAACTTAGAAATGTACTTTTCCTGTAGTTTTAAAATGGACATCTGTAAGTTACACAGTGGATGCAGCACATTCCTGCAGAAATACTTCATGTATAAACATGAACTGCAGCTTCTGACTCCCTAATGAATATTACGTCACTCCTACACTGCAAAATGCAATAAATATGTAGGTAGTGTTATGGAAAATGTGTGTAATTTATATTATTGAGTTTGTGTCTTGTAGTCAAAAATTATTTCTTCATGCACATTGTAAGATTTTTTAATTTCAATACTTCTGAAATCTCTTATTTGATCACAGAGCATCCTCTTTATAAAGTTCATCTGCCACCATTTAAATCAATAGAGGGTTTTTAATATACTGCTGCTAGGGAAAATAGAACATACATAGAAAATGGCTAACTTAAGAATCATATTAGAATCAAGGGTAAGTCTTAGTAAAAACAGAAAGTGGAGCAATAGCCTGAAACAATTTTATTCAAGCAAAAGTCTGTGTGTGGTCAATGCTTACAAATGAAACAGTAGAAACGTGTGTTCTTACATTTACTGTATTGCCTGGGGCACTTAAATTGACCTCTTAGGAGGGTAAACATTGTGTCTATCCAGTTGACTATGTAGTCAATACCAACCAGAGCAAAGGGGTTTTTTTCCAACCTAGGAAAGTAACCCCTCAGTGAGACTAATTAATTTCTCTGAAAACATCCAGGATATTGATCTGAGATTTGAAAACGTTGATATACAGTAGTCAGCTACACATGAATGAGAACCATCTTTGAGGGAACTTTAAAGAAATGGGGCAAATAGTATTTTATAGTCTGGCTTTCACTGTTATGCAGCAGCCAGTTCAACTAAGTGGAGAATCTGAAATTTTTTTCAAAGAAAAATTCCATGATTATTCAGAAAACCCCAGGATTTTCTACTAGAGATCTTAACCACACAGATTTCTGAGACACTCACTGAATATTTAGTTATATTGTTAGGAAACATAAAAGCTGCTGAAGTATCTTGTTTCTCACTCTCACAATCATAGTTTATCAGCATTAAGTGCAAAAGTTAGTCTGATATCCTAGAGGTAAGAGGCCTTCTACACCGAACTTATATGCTTAAAGCATGAATGCATAATAGTTCCACCAGCCAAAGTTGACTTTGCTAGAAAAGTCTTTCTGAACCTTTTTGCGTTATGCTCTGCCCTTAGACACACGTGTAACTAGTATCTATTTAATTCACTAGCAGTAAAATATTTCTTGCCACATCAAAAAGTATGTATCAATGTTGTTAAGACACAGAATTCAGCTTTTTTGCAGAGGACATGTTTAATAATGGGAGCAAACTACTCAAGGAAGAGACTGTGATGAATTTGCAAACACACTGATGTCTCTCCACATCAGTGCAGTTTCTGAGTTTAGCATAGGGTTTAGGATGAGGTTCAGCCCCAGGGCCTGTACGACAGGGACACCAGGCTGGACAAGACCAGCACCCCTTCGGGCTTCAAGTGAGTCTGTGCATCACTCTCAACTACTTGGCCTGGGACATAACTAGGTCCTCACCCACCACAGAGAACCGCAGCTGCTCTAGAAGACTGCATTGGAAGCTGCAGTGCTTCCAGCCAACATCGGATTTTAGCATATGGAATTTGGCCCCATACCATGGACAGTCCCAAAGCTCCATAGAAGATTTTTCAAGGCAAACTCACAACAGCCCAACAAAGGTAAACAGTGCAGAGAAGTCAAAGCTGGCACAGTAACTGGAAGCAAGACAGGTGTTATGGACTTCCTCTTTGCAGTGGTGGATGGGCAGAGGGGGTCAGCCAGGAAAGAAGGAGAAAAATAGCACTGGGTTTGCAGTTGCTGACATTGGTAATACTTTTCAGTGGGTATGAGATGATACGCACCTCTAAGGACAAGATAGTTCACTTCTTGTCAAGATATAAAACATCTAAACAGAATTAATTTTGAGAACATGGTTAAGGAGGCCCTTTTGTGAAATGCAGCCTGAATGCATTTTTATGTATGTTGGAATTTCCTGTTAAATTGCAGGGGTTTTTAACGGAAATGCTGACAGAACCTTAACCATTGCAGTGTGAACAAATGAATAACAATATACATATTCTTCTTGCTAATAAAATTTTATAGCCTTGAAATTCAGTGTAGAATTAGTCTATTGATTCTAGAGAGAATTTTTGAAAGAAAGGCTTCATGGTGCTTTCCTCATTCCATGATGCGAAAAACAAATTGTTCCAGGGTTTTAATTTATTAGCAGGCTTTTAGAGATACCTTTAGACTTTTTTTTTTACCTAATTTTTTTTTGGTGTTCTTTCTGTTTACGACCATATTAAAGACATAAGCGCAATTTCAAAAAGATGTAATGTGCTTTTCAGACTTGAGAAGGAACAAAATATCCAATTTTTTATTCATTTAACTAGAATCATTGCTTACATCTCAAGTTCATCTTTTTCTTTGATTTTACACTACATTTCCCCAAACGTTTTTCCATTAATATTAACAGATTTATGAATCTCATTACTCTGATTTATGTCTTTTCAATATATTTAAGGCTATGTCAATATTAAGTTATTTGTCCCCTGTGACCACCTTCTACAGAGTTTGGATTAGAAATATTTTTAAACATATCATACTGAGAAGGACTACTTTGGGCTCAGAGGTAATATACTTATATAACTAAACTGCTTCTCCAGTTTAGTTTAATTACTGAATCAGCTTTTAAAAAAAAAAAGAGGAAAGATGGGGAAAGGAGGAAAGACGAGGAAAGATGGGGAAAGGAGGAAAAGAGCATTCTCCAGCAATGGGACAAGTCACTTTTAAGTTAATCAAACCAATATGATAGCATACAATACCGATAGAATACAATACCAATATGATACAATGACAAGTTTCTTTAAGGACATACATGGTGCTGTAAAGACATACTAAAGGACGTACTGTGTATGTGTTACCACCATAGACTTTGAAGCTGCTCTACAGCTTTCAGGCAGCCACGGTAGCCTTGCCTGGACCCTTAATGTGCTACTTAGCTCAACTCCACATGCCCACAGAGGTATTATTCTGCCACTTTAACTCCCAGTCTTGAAGAAGTGAAAGTAACCTGCGCGGGACAAAGGAGATGGCTCCACTACTGCCAGGAGCGGGTTATGAGCTGTACTCTGTAAATGCATTTGCCCCAACACACTGCTTGCATCTGAAAGTGCTACACCTGCAGTATAATATTCCCCTGTCTGTATGCAGGTATGAGAATGCAATTTCTAATTTTTTATTTTTTTTTAATGAGGCTTTTCTCATCATGAATTGCAGATACAGATTCTAGTAAAGGAAGTTAGAACTTGGCCTATCTCTATAAATATTGTTCATAATTTGTTTACATATAACAAGTGTTATATGTTGATATATTTTTATTTTCATATAATCATATTGTAAAGTTAGTATAAATTCCCAGACTTTTTAAAATAGGTCCTAATGACTAGGTTACACAAAGAAAAAAGAAAACAGAAAAAGTTATTTCTGAAGTAAAGGATCCATGGTATGTCAACAGAATAGTTTCTTTTTCTTTGCAAAATATCTACATAACACTGGAATCGATTGCTTTGTTAATTACTCTGCTTGCCTCTTTTCTATTACTGCGTCAATAACAAAGATAGAGTTGGTATTGAAGCATTTCAATATAATTGACTTTTTTATTAAAATCTGGTTGTACAATATTCCTCTTGCTAACCTTTCTATGTACGTACTGAAAACAATCAGAAAATATGTTGAAAGTAACTCATATGTACAATGGCGATCAATGCTTGGCAAAGAACACTCAGCTATGGATACACACTACTGAATCTACCAGAAAGTGATTAATGCAAATTGCTTAATAGAGCAATGCATGAACATCATTTCATCTTGTAGGTGAGTTGCAGCTTTTTACTCCTTTCCACTCTGAACTCCCACTGACAGGTGTCTCCAATTCCCAGGGATTAGTCCTGTTGACTTTTGTGACATTTCTAAAATTCATTGTAAAAGAGAATTATGAAAACTTATGAATTATAAATTCCATATTGCTCTTAGGCAGGCCAAGAAAAGACCTTACCCATTCAGTAAATGACAATTTCTTTCTAAAGACAGTATAAATATCTCTTACTAGAATTTAAAAAAAACCACATCAATACTCGGGGAAAGTACCTGCTAGCTTTTGAAAGTTCAAATAGAAACCAATTGCATCAGGAAGTTTCTAGGGAAGACTGCAAGCA
Organism: Pedionomus torquatus; assembly: GCA_013398155.1. Lineage (NCBI taxonomy): Eukaryota > Metazoa > Chordata > Aves > Charadriiformes > Pedionomidae > Pedionomus > Pedionomus torquatus. The sequence goes on from VZRU01008084.1 coordinate 548,515, forward strand.
AACTTTTAAACTCCTTGAAAGCTGGATTTCCACTGCTTCAAGAGAACTGAAGGTGTGCCAGTCCCTGTTGGGTTTTCCCTTTCTTTCTAGGTGTCATGGCTCTAAGACAGGTATCAACAAAGCACAAAGCTCCCTTTTTAAAATAAGTTACTAAGTCATAATCCAATATATATGTTATCTGTACCTTCTAATTATTAATAACTGCTTGAGAATACATTTTTCATACACATCATTCTAAATACACTGTTTCTATATTTGAAAGTCATAACCATCGAGTCCATGTAAGAGGAAGTCTCTTTTTCACAATAAAAAAATTATTGTGAAATAACTTGGCTGCAACTAGCATTTCCTATCATTCTGTGGCAATGACACCATACTTGCTTTATTAAAAGGAAATGCAATAGGCAACATAACAAGATCTACAAAAAGAATCAACTGTGCTGCAATTTATAGATAGCCTATGTGTGGTACATGTTAAATGCACACAGACAAAATAAGCAATAATAATCAGAACACATCTGCCACTGCTCTGTGTTTGATAGCTATTAACTATGGGGCCTAAATTTTCAAATGGCCTATGTGAACACATCCTGGGACACCAGAGACATTTGGCTGTGAGTGGGCCAATGGGAAAGAAGAAGTAAAGTAGAGGTTTGCACTGTTGTGGGGATTTTTTGCCTTTTTTTTTTTTTCTTATTAAACTGTGTGGGCTATAATCCAACTTCCAATTTGCATCCTGCCTTGTCAGGAGACAAGGCCTACCTGGAGGGATCCTTCCATTGTCTCTAAGGGCAAAACCAATCATACCTTTTGCTGTGAAAGCTCCTACTGGGTAGAATTTGCTCACTCCTTCATGAATTTAACTCCCTTCCTTTCTCATGATATAGGAAAATGAGTCACAGGGCTGACGATCCCTGTCAGCCTCTTCATTGCTTATATTTTTAACATAGATTATCCAAGGCATTATAACAAGAAGAAAGGAACTAAAGCAACCATTCTCTTTTTGTGTTAAAAGTTTTCTAAAGATGCAACAGGAAAAAATTCTTCCGCGCATTAATTTTGTTGTATTATTGATACCAATTTGAAAGTAGTTTATAAATAAAGAAATTATTTATTCTTTACTGTTATTTCTGTAGCAAGCTGGAATCAATTGAGTTCACTAAATGGTAGAGATTTCTGTCAGAATGTGCAGAACTATAACCTGGTGCCCAGAATCAGCTGAAGTGTTGCTCCTGAGAGGAAGGTGGGAGTCTCTGCTACCAAGACCTTGGTGCAGAACAGGGTGAGCAGCAAATGCATGACTTCTCACCTCTGGGAGATGGAGGAAAAGGAGAAGCCCTGAGTCTGGGCTCTGACAGAGTTGAACCTATGCACAGGATACCACCACACAGAGGAAAGAACTGGCAGTGGTGGTTTGAGCTTCCTGAGGCATAGCGGTGCCCTAAGACATCCTCTGGTAGTGCCCAGGTTTCATTGCACTCTGCTGTGCAAGGAAGAAAGAAGAAGAAGGACCCCAGCCCTGTAAATGCTATACTGCAAACTACTGTGTTTCTTCACCTGAAATGCATTTTATTTGGTTGCTCTTATTAATGGGTTCTGGTCTCACTAAAGGAAAAGGTAGTGCAGAGCTCGCCCTGACAAGCTGCATAAAGCTGATTTTCTGCACCAGCCTGACACTGCCAAAGCCCACCCTGGGCTATGAGAGAGAAAGTAAAAGCCAAAAAGCATGTTCAGAGGCCTGGAAGAGGTACTTGGCAGCAAAGACAGCAAGAATCCAGCTGAAAACAGATTTGCACAGCCCTACAAGCACCTCCAGCAACACAGGAGAAGACAGTCATGTCAGGGAGCCCAAACCAGAATACCGATGGCCGTAGGAAAAATAGATAAAATAAAAAGGCAGTATGCAGGCAGAAAACACAGACTTCTGAAATCCACCTGATGTGTGAAAAACGAATGATATCTAATAAAAGAACTTGTCAAATTCCTTTAGAAAGGTAATGGTGGTTGAAATTCTGCTTTAAGGCAACATAGAAAGTTGTTCTACACAGTTTAAAACTGTGCTTTGGATAAGCATCTCCACCACTGCCTTGAATAATTTCTCTTCAAAAACTTTTCAAAATTGCAAGCTCAAAAGCTTCAGTCACTGAAAATCAGCTAGTGTTAACCTAGTCATTATCTGAGCATGGGCATTTCCATTGGAAAGAAAAGGGGGAGTTAGGCACATTGCTGCTCCAGAAATATGAGACTGAATTTTATGTTACGAGGGCTGAACCCAGGCTACAAAAAGCCCAGATATATTTAGTTATATACATGCTCTCTGAAAAATAATTAGGAAAAGCCAAATTGACTGAGTGGTAACTCTTATACCTGTAGCTTTATTAGTAATTTTTTATTTCCTCTCAAAAACAGATTGGATTATTTGTAGCTGGAAATGGTGGAATGGGGTGTTTTCAACTTTCTGGTATCTGTAGGGAAACAAAGCCACGATAAAAAGGACAAACAGGAACCCCACACCTGACAACAATGAAGAATCTTGCTTTCAAACATCACACAATTGGCTGACACTATTTTTTTTGTTTTTTATGGGCTAGCAGCTGCGTGACTCATTTATGTATGTTTTGCCTGCCTTAGCACTAAGTGGACTGATGTAAATAGGAAGTGATGAGGAAAATCAATTCAGGGCAAACACATTTTTTTCAAGGCTGTAACAGGAAGAGATAGGAAGCCCAGGAAGATACTTGATAGATATTCAACTCTGTAGAAAAGAGGAAGCAGCATGTTGAAGCACTAAACTGGTTATTTTGAGTTGTTGAACGGAAACGGGATACAGAGCAGAAAGGATGCAGATAGGATGCATTTTGTTGCATAGCAACCCAGGGAATAGAAGCTCCTGCATATAACTAGAGACCATCTGCTAGTATGAGAGGGAGAGAAAAAACACGTGTTTAAAAGGGAAAAAGGGGGAAAAAATGCAATACTGAAGAAGGAAGTTTAACTATATTGTTATAGTCCTGGCCAAGTCACCCCTGGTGAAAGATTAAGGCATAGAAAAACTTAAGTAGAATTCATTGTGTGCAGCTTCCTACTACAGTATCTTTGTGTTGAGTCTTTTCTTACAGAACCAAATTAGGCTTTAGGGTAAAATGGGAAAACTGCCAGTGAAGACACTGCCAGTTAATTCATTTGCACTAAAGGCAGATTGCAACTTCTCTTATTTCCTAAACAATACAGATTGCAACTTCTCTTATTTCCTCAACAATATTTATAGTAATACTGCATCAGCTTTTGATATTTTCCCCAATGCTGTAGTATACTACCTATCCTTAGAGCACCACCCAGTCATTGGCTTGCAGAGGAATTCAGTATAACAACTCCAACTCTTGGCACACTGCAAGTATCATTTTGTTCATGTGAGTAAATATTATATGGAAAAAAAAATACATTCAAATAAAAAAATCTAGACTGATTTCACTAATTTCCTAAATTAAAACTGATTGATGAAAATTTTAGACCAAACGATTTACTAAGAAAAGGAATTAAATAAAAAAAAAAGGGNTGAAGAAGAGAGCTAAATTAACAAGTGAGGTTAGGAAAACAACAGGAACCTGAGCCTTGCCAGATGCTGCTGGAGCTACTGGTTTTACCTAAGAGAGACAGTCCTGGTCTTGGAGCAGCTGGTACCTGTAACTGATGAATGCTGGAGGAAACCTCAAGGAAAGGAGACAGGGAGCAGGACAGAAAAGTTAAGCTCCATTACAGGAGCATGCCAGTTATTGAAATGGCCCTGCACCCACAGTTTAGGAAGAGTCTCTGTGTACCTGGGTAGTCTGGAATGCCTCAGTCTCCAGACTTTCCTGCTGTATTCTGCTCCTCTTGATACAGACTGCAAGAAGAAGTGCTGGTCCCTGCCTTTGTGTGTGTAGCTGTGGCCATGGGGAATACAATTTTCCAGCAGGAGGAAGAGACTTCCCCCAAAGCATGATGTGCCCTTACAAAACCACTTCACAGCTCTGCAGAGTTGGAGAGAGGAAAGACCTATTCTACCAGGAGCTAATTAAGGCAACAAGATCTCCCCGTATAACAACCAACACAACTAAGGTGCTACAGGTGATAGCAATAGGCAGCTCTCTTCTGAGAGGTACGGAGACACACATTTGCTGGCCTGGTGCACTCTGTAGAGGGAGATATGCTGCTTACCAGGGACTCATACCTAGGATGCTACCAAGCCTTGTACAGTCCTCTGATCATTTTCTGCTGCTGTTCTTTCACATGGGCACCAGTGAAACAGACAAAAGCAGCCTGAGGAATATAAAGGATTATAGACAGTGGTCTCAAGGACTCTGAAGCACAGGTAGGGTTTTTCATCAATTCTTCTGGTCAAAGGGAAGGGGGTTGACAGGACCCATTGAATCTGGCAAATCAACAACTGGCCACAGGACTGGTGCCAGAGCCAAGGGTTTGGCTACTTAGACTATGGGACTTGCTTTGAGAAAGCTGGTCTTCTGGGCCCCAATGGGGTTCGCTTGTTAGAGAAGGGGAAGAGTATCTTCAGTTAGAGCCTTGCCAAGCTCATCAACAGGGCTTTAAATTAAGTTGCTGTAGGAGGAGAACCTCAATCCATCCCACTCCTACCAGTATGACACCAATGCCAGTAACAGATGCTCAGAGCCTGAAGAACAGTCGCAGTTCAACAGGAGAGCACCTGGAGTGCAGCACAAAGGAATACCAGGCACTCTAGTCAGTACGTTTATCTTCATTAGGGACTCAACTTAAATGCTTCTAAGCAAACACACATAGCATGGAGAATAAATAAGAGGAGTTAGAGACATGCACACACCTACAAGACTATGATCTTATTGGCATCACAGGGACATGGTGGGATGGCTTCTACAACTGGAGTGTTAGAATGGAAGTATACAGACTCTTCTGGAAAGATAGGCAAGGGGAAATTAGGAGGGGGTATCACTGTCTGTGCCAATGACCAGCTGGAGTGCGTGGAGTTCCACCTGGGGATGGATGAGGAGCCAAACGAGAGTTTATGGGTCAGGATTAAAGAGAGGACAGGGACAGCAGTGGGGGTCTGCTACAGGCCACATGACGAGGAAGACCAAGCAAATAAGGCCCTCTATAGACACGTAGGAGTAGCCTATCTGTCTATAGGACATTCACAAGCCCTGGTCCTCATGGGGGACTTCAACCACGCTGATAACTGTTGTAGGGACAGCACAGCAGGGCATAAGCAATCCAAGAGGTTCCTGGAATGCATCAATGATAACTTCAGTGATAGAGGAGACAATGAGGAAAGGTGCTGGACCTCGTTCTTATCAACAGAGAGGGGCTAGTGGGAAATGTGAAGCTCAAGGGCAGCCTTGGCTGCAGTGACTATGAGATGGTGAAGTTCAAGGTCCTTAGGGCAGCAATAAGGGTGCACAGTAAGCTGGCTACCATGGGCTTCAGGACAGCAGTCTTAGACCTCTTCAGGGATCTGCTTTGTAGAGTACCATGGGATAAAGTTCTGAAGGGAAGAGGGGCCCAAGAAAGCTAGTTAATATTCAAGGATTGTGTCCTGCAAGCTCAGGAGAGATGCATCCCAAGAAAGAGGAAGTCAGGCAAAAGCGCCAGGAGGCCTGCACAGGTGAACAAGCAGCTCCTGAACAAACTCAAGAGGAAGCTTATAGAGAGTGAAAGCAAGGACAGGTAGCGTCGGAGGAATAGAGAGAAATTGTCTGAGCAGCCAGGGATCAGGTTAGAAAAGCTAAAGCCCTGATAGAGTTAAATCGGGCCAGAGATGTCAAGGTCAACGAGGTAAGTATGTCAGTCATAAAAGGAAAAGTAGGGAAAATGTAAGCCTTCTCCAGAAGGAAACTGAAGACCTGGTCACCTGTGATATGGAGAAAGTACTCAATGACTCGTTTGCCTTAGTCTTCATCAGCAAGTTCTCTAGCCACACTGCTCAAGTCACAGAAGGCAAAAGCAGAGACTGAGAATGAGAAACCACCCACTGTAGAAGACTGTGTTTGAGACCATCCAAGGAACCTGAAGCTGCACGAGTCCATGGGACCTAATGAGATTCATCCACGGGTCCTGAGGGAACTGGCAGATTGAATTGCTAAGCCACTATCCATCATATTTGAGAAGTCACAGCAGTTTGGTGAAGGTCCCACTGACCGGAAGGAGAAACATAACCCTCTTTTTTAAAAAGGGGAAAAAAGGAAGACCCAGGGAACTACAGGCCAGGTAGTCTCACCTATGTGCCCAGTAATATCATGGAGCAGATTCTCCTGGAAACTCTCCTAAAGCACATGGAAAAAAAGAATGGCTAGCAGGTAAAGGGAGGTGATTCTGCCCCTCTACTCTGCTCTTGTGAGACCTCATCTGTAGTACTGCATCCAGCTCTGCAGCCCTCAGCACAGGAAAGACCCTGTTGGAATGGATCCAACAGAGGGCCACAAAAACGATCAGAGGGGTGGAGCACCTCTCCTATGAAGACAGGCTGAGAGTTGGGGTTGTACAGCCTGGAGAGAAGGCTACTAGAAGACCTTATAGAATCCTTTCAGTACCTAAAGGGGGCCTACAGGAGAGGGGGGGAGGAGGGAAAGGACACGGATTCTATCAGGTAGTGTAGCAATAGGACAAGGCACAATGGTTTTAAACTGAAAGAGGGGAGATTTAGATTAGATATTAAGAATAAATTCTTTACTCTGAGGATGGTTACCCAGAGAAGTTGTGGATGCTCCATTCCTGGAAGTGTTCAAGGCCAGGTTGGATGGGGCTTTGAGCTACTTAGTCTAGTGGAAGGCCTGGAACTAGATGCATTTTAAGGTCCCTTCCAACTCTAACCATTCTACGATTCTAATTCTCACTTCTCCCCATCATTGCCCCTCATGTGAGCTTATTGTACACCCTCATCTGGTTCTCCAATGCTCCAGGAGAAGAAAAATACAAGTAGTTCTTGTTTTTCTCATTCCAATTTTCCTTTCTTTTTCTAATATTTTATTATAAAGACATCTCAGAAGAACTGTCATTTTCGAAGTCATACAGTGTGTAATTGTTGAGGAGAAAACTGTTACAACAGTCATATGAAATTTATGGTCATGAACTGTGCTGTACTGAATAGCTTCCAGTAACATTATAGTGTTCCTTGGATTGTGTTTTTCCTTATCTAGCAACCATTCATATGGGACTAGCTGGGGTCTTTCATGAAACATAGGCTCTCTTCTGCTTCTCATACCCAAAGCTTTAATATCCTCTCCAGCCTGCTTGTTCTCCAATTGAGGCAGATTTCCCCGTCCTAAAGGAAAACATCCCGTTCTCACTGCCAGGTGATTATAAAGCACAAGGGGTCTAGGCCAGTACCTAGCCTAGCAGTAAGAAGGAGGCAGAGGACCCTAAGTGGCACTAGACTGGTGTCATAAAGCCTGTGCTGCTCTTCTTTTGCATTACAAATTGGGAGCGTTTCCTCTCCTTTTCCACCTCACCTTCATCCTGACTTTCTAACCTATGAGCTCTCTCTAAGCAGGGGTTATTTGCCATTAAGTTCTGGTCTAGCACCCCATGCTTTGTATATTCTTAATATCTATGTGTCAGAGGTCTACTTATACCAAGGCATATAAGATTATGCTTCTGCATATGTCCTGGTTTAAGTACTACGGCATATGCCACCAACAGAGTTCATCCCTGAGGTTGCACAAGCTGATTATTGTATGCAGGTGGCAGCATAAGCATCTACTTTTGAACATCCACATCAGCACATAAAGACACTGTAAAACAAAATGATCGAGTAGCTGCAATTATGACAAGTCAGAATAAAAACAATCACTCATTAAATTTAGCACCAAAACTCACACTGCTTTCACTTTAAAAAGTCTCTCTCCATTGCAGATGCATGGGAAAACACAAAATATTGTAAAATGAGTTTACTGCTTTGTTTCAGGAAAGAAACTCCTGAAAGTATCCCAGAGCTGCTTGACAGGAAGGACATACAACCTCTCATTATTAGTTGATTACATTCCCCTCAAGCCTGTAACTTGCATTGCTTTACTTTGCAAAGTATTTGTCCAAAACACATAAAGCAGCAAAAATCTCACTATGCTTGCAGAGTCAGGAGGACTTTGCATCTCCCAGCATACTCTGAAATGCCATGTGCTTCCCAAGTAAGCCAAATGAAACCTGCAGTAAGGTTCCCTGCAGAGGTACAGCCCAGATACATGGAGGCTGATCCCCGTACATGTATCTTCCAGCAGAGAAAAGCAGAAAAGCTGTGACGAGTTTCTGTATTATTATCACATTTGAGCTCCTATTTCAAGAAAAATTTATACCCTGAGCTCAGTTTTTCACTCATTTTTATTATTGTTTTTGCACTGGTGACCTATTTGTAAAATATCTTTGTCCTGTCTGTGAGCTGCAGGGCTACCAAATACAGCCCCAGATGTGAAGCTGAGCTAGCTAAGAGGAAAGTTATACTAGAACTCTTACACCAAAACAAGAGTAATAAATAGATTTATTAAATTGTCCAAAGAAACAAAGGAAAGAGCTGACAATAGTTTAATGTTTAAAATATCTGGGAGTTGTCTACCTACAAGTGTTTTTGTCAGGCAGCATTATATGAAAGCTCTCACAGAAACCAGCTGGCAGGGCTACAAGCAAGAAACACCTACACTCAGCAACCCTGAGCACTCTTTTACCATGTGCTTTCCTTCCTCTTCTCCCCCCACCTGCCCACCCTAAAAAAAAAAAAAAAAAAAAAGGAAAAAAAAGCTAGCGGAAATCATTATAATCCTGATGATGCTCCCAGGGTTCATATCCAGTTGAGAAAATCTTTGCTAGAGCTCAGTAATGACTCTTCACAATGCTCAGGTGCCCTTGGGCAGTAAAATACTTCCTAAGGAACTTCTCCTGCTATATGCTAATTATGTAATACCAGTATATATTTTTCTGCTCCAGTACACTGCAGATTATTCTAGCATGACAGACGGTAGGAATCACCCTCTTGGCCAGCAGCATAGGCAAATCCCTAGTGGCTCTCAGGAAAAACCTTTACCTTAAGGAACAGAACCCCAAATCTGGCCAAGGTAGACTTTCACAGACTCCTTTTGGGAGCAGCAAGGGTTGGCTACAGCCCAAGAGAGATACTGGTCTGGACTCAAGACTGGTCCTGATGAAAGCCAAGAGTTCCTGTATCAGCTACTCATTCTCAACAAAAGCCCAGCAATAGTGAAGAAAAGCACGTTGGTCTGCCTGCCATTAGAAAAATGTGGGAGGTAGAACATATACCCAGTCAAGCAGTGATGCATCAGTCTATCCATGTGCACTCTTCCCTGATACTAGCCTGATTACAAAGGAAAGGATGCTGATATGGAAAAGAAGTAAAGAAATTCATCAGTTCTGTGGCAACACACTGCTCTTACAGGAATAGCTAGCTTAGCTTGTAAGGAAAAAGTTTTTCCTCCTTCAGAGCTCACATAAGATACACAGCATCTTCAGACAGGTTTTTTTTTCATCAGTTAGGTAGTTCTTATGCTACCAGCACCTATGGCTGTATCATCAGTGCAGGTATTCAGCTTTTCTATGAAGGACCATGGAAAACCCTGTGGCGTGAGATGTCTGACAAAACAATTCTTTTGTCAGACAAAATTAGTCTTTTACCTGACTAAAGACCATAATGCAAGTAAAACACTTACTTAAGCTGAAGTCATGTCAAAACAGTAGTGCTAGGCTGTTACAATGGTATGATGTTTTGATTCATTTTAATTGTTTTGAATTTAAAGTGCTGGATCCTTTTACTTTGGACAACTTGTGACTTTTAAGGTTCAGCACAGGCTTAGGTATTTTGCTATATGAGTAATCAAAGAGAAGTTGATAAAGCTAACCTTTTGTATTAGAAACTGTATCTCAACAGGATTAAAGTAGTCACAGGAAAAAAGGATGCCCTAAAGCCAGATCTTCCTTGTTAGGTAGCTATCACCCCAAACTGGTGACAGGACAGTCCAAGTACAACACATCTCTCAGTAACAGTTGGATTTAAATAATGAAAAACCATGGTTTTCAGTGAATGTGAACAGAAAAAAAAAATCCACCTGAATAGATGTAAGGTCTTTTAGATGTTGTGAAAGGGACTGCATTAAAACAACAGAGTCATAGCATGCTCATGTAGAACTATGTAAACACATTTGGAAGAGCTGTCAGTTTAAACAAGGTTGAGTTCTCATCTCCAGCGATCTCAAAGCAAATCAGGGGAACAAGCATGTGTAATTGTTCTTGTAGTATAAACATACTAACTTTGCATGTTTCTTAAATGAGAAGCACTCGGAAATTTTGTGGTCATTAGCAAACCCTTTAAAAATACCAGCAAAACAGAACCTTAGTAGAACCTAAGTGGTTCCATCAGCTCTGGCCTCTCTTGTATCAGGTCTAATTAATCCTAAATAATGTTTTAGACAGATGCAGACTTTCAGTTTTTTTAAGAGTGCCCTTACTGGGCAATGATTTAACATTTAACCTGATTGGGTTAAGTCTCCTAATCCTGTAGAACATTTATCTACTAAAACAATATGTCTCTCTGTATGCCACAGATGACCATTACATTTTGTAAAACGTGGTAGAATATTCCATATTTTGAGAGAATACAACTGCAAAATTATTCCTACTTTTGGTGTAATGAGCAAACGCATTAAGCACTATTATCTACTCAAAGTGCAGTTGCATGAAAAATCTAAAAAGAAAAGTAGCATTCACAGAAGAGACAGGGCCTATTTGATGATTGATGTTTCACAGATTATATTACTTTCCCGTGTGTGTGGAATAAATAGGAAAAAATGTAACCAGCAATGGGATAGTTTGAAATATTTTCTTGCTAGAATAAATCAGTCTTAACTACACACAAAAACTATTTGAATTTCCAGTTGTTTTTTGCTAACTGTTCTCTTGTAAAGAATGTCTGTGAAAAGTTGCATCAGTTGCTCCATGAAGGAGCATTGAGTCACATCACAAACAGAATAAAGTACATAGTGCATGATTTGGTTCTTTTTAACTGAAAACTGAAGCTCTGTTAATAAAGCATAATTTATTGCATCACAGGATAGGAATTTTGGCATCCTGTTCTATGCTTCTCTAAGGCAAAGCCTGAGCTAATTGTCATGTACATCCATTTGATATTTGAGAACCACATTGTATGGATGCCAGTTAGAATGTTCCAGGATTTTATTTCTTTTTCTTCAGCTTAATATTTTTCCATAGTACCACACTTCATCGGACAGGAAAAATCTACATCGTACATTTCTCCAACATAATTAGAAACATAATGATGGAGAACACTTCAAACACATGAACATTAATTAGAACTTAAAAAAAAAACCCAACCTATATTTTCTGCCACATTTTACTGTGCATCTTAATTCATTAAGAGAAATTGGCTCTCTGTGTTCTGCGTCAAGCTGCACTTTTCTGACATTGAAAACAAAGGATCCATCCAATAAAATTGAACAACAAACCTGTTTTCTCCCAAAAGATCACTAATTGGTGGCTATAGTGTTTGCACAGTTTATATAAATGTATGATTACCAGCATATAAAAATATATCTATGCTTGTATATTTGCATATATCAATACTGAACTTTATATTATGAGCATTTTAATATATATATATATATATACACAAGCACATACACAGAGCAAATAATGTTAGGCATTTTGATTTATTGTTTATATTTAGCACAAAATCTTTTTGTTTAAATTGTCTTTACAAGGTTCCATGGCTATAAGAAGACTAGAAAAAATGAAACAAATAAATAAACAGCTTAACCAAAAACAAATTTCTAAAAGTTAAGATTTTACCTAAAGCATATTTCAAAGGCTTGCTGTGTGGGTTAAAGAAGCAATAGGAGTAGGTCCTAAGCTTCTTTAAAGACTTTTGTATAGCTGAAGTTATTGCGTATTTATCAACTGTATTAAGACTTATCAAGACATATCAGGATGAGAATTATTATTTGTTATCATTAGCTTGGGGAGATAAATCACAGACCTTTTTATGAAAGCTTATCAAATGTCTAACAACTTCAGCTCCTTTAATAAAACTGCAAACACTCGCTACCTCCCCTTCAAAATAACAGGCGATATAGAGTTCATTAGCTGCAATAATTTCTCTTGTGTGAGTTTACTTGTTTGGTTTTTACTTGTTAGGTTTCTGGATTTGGTCTTGAAAATAAGTTTGTGTGAATGGATCTCTTTGGGATTGTCCAGCTTCCTTCCACCTCCTTCTTAATGGCCCCTCCTGCAGCAGGACATCCTGCATTTTAGGAATTTCAGTTTGTTATCTCAGTAGCTTTAAAAGCATTGTCTGAGTCAGGAGTTTTCTTTTTTGTCTTAAGCGTCTGGTATGCAGCTGGCATCTAACCTTATACACATGTGAACCCTCAGATCTGTCTTTTTCAAGCTGACATTCAACATGGAGATAGTATCACAAAGGAGCCAAATGAGGCACTGCTCCATGACAAGCAGAGTATCTAGGATGCTCTGTGTATTATTCTTTTTTTCTAGTAGTAACACTATAGAGACTTTTCTCTCCCTTCTCAAAGTCTTCTAATGTAGGTCATCATATTACTAAAAAAAAAAAAAATAAAAAACCTACAAATACCTGATTTAGTATTCTGTGTGTTGATACATACAGGTGTGTAATGAAAATGTATTCACACACAGGAATATAAATTCAACACTTTTCCTCACACTTGGCAGTTTCTATTACCCAGTAATCTTTGTTAGTCACCCGTAATACCATAAACTGAATTGACTCTAAAATGATCTGTTGTCTTAAAAACTGGAGAAGTTCTCCAGATCTGTGACAGAGCTCAGAGGTTGCACACCAGGGTTAGTCAATTCAGTACTATTATCTTCACTGTGGCTCAAAGGTATGCATCACAGATTGCCCTCTGGGGGTTTACTCATCTTCCATCTCAGTTAGCATTCCCTTGCTGCAGTAAATTGCTTTGAATACAGAAGAGCGCCCCTGCTTGAAAAATTCTTCCACAAATATCCCAAGTAGGCTAACTGCTATCACAGCCATAAGAACAGAAATGGGCCAAATTGGAGCTGGGGCTAAAAAGGGAAACGGGAGACATGCTGCCTGGCAATATTGCTCTTTTGTTTTCAGATATGCTATCAAAAGTTTCTACATCTTCCACATTTCATAAATACTTGCTCATTGACACTAAAGCAGTGATATTTCCACGACCAGGTCACTGGATCAGGTGCTAGTACTCGACATTTAGTTTTTGCTCTGCCATCACTGTACTACCTTAGGCAAGTCATTGAAACACTTCATACCCTATTACATCAGTATGTGACATGGCCTAGAAACCAGTTACTTGGGGACTCAGTATGATAACTGTTCCTATTTTACTTGACTGAGAATAAACATCAATTGAGAGAAGTCATTTTTCTAACTGAACTCAGCTGTAACAAATATATTCTCCTGATTTTGGAATAAATGGTGATTCCTAAAAAAACAGTGTGGGTTTACAAGTCAAAATCTTCAGCTATTCATTGATGAGTCTTAACCCTACCTCAAACCTTAACTGATATATTTACATGATCTGACATGAGAATTTAAATTTAAGGCTGAAAAAAAAAAAAGTTTTTTATTAATAACATTCATTTTACCTGTTTTAGCTACACTTAGATTAGTAACCAAGCATTCAAGAACAATGCTGTCTTCACAGGTACTAGAAGAGTTGCATATATTTTCTTTTAAAAAAAATACAATAATTGCTTTAAAATTAAGATGCCTTTGACGTTACTGCATGCTGCTGTCTGTGATGAATATATTGCCCATATCACCATTTTCCTCTACAACAGTCAAAGAGACAGGTGCCTTTCACATTGAAAGAAACAATGTCCAGATCACCTTTACATGTCTGTTTAGATTTCATTTCTTACTGGTACAAAATCAGGTTTTTGTGTTTGTTCTGTGTATTTATTTTGGTTGTAACTCTATAGGTCAAACTAAGCCCAGCAGTTCTACGAATCAAGTATTTTGTGCCACAAACTATGGCACCTAAAGACACTCAGCTCCTTGTCACTCCAGTAGCGAAATACTCGGCACCCACAGAATTGTGGAAAAGGATAACAGAACATTCAGCAGCAGTTGGTTCTCATCCACGCTGGAAGTCTGCAGGAAAACATTCTCTGGAAAGTAAACCTGCAGTACAGCAAGCTATTTGCTATGGAAACCTGTTTTTTTATTCATGAAGTTCTAGAATGGCTTTAGACCAAAATAATAGCTTCTACTGTTGCATTAAGAGATGTATGTTATTGTGCACCTCTCGCAAAAAAACAGCTCCTGAAGAATAGATACTACTGCTATGTAAACTGGCACCTTACCTAACTGCTCATAAAACTCTCTGTTGAGACAGAAATCTAGAAAAAGTTATAGGGATGCTATTTGTACACACTAGGACACACGTCAGTAGAGAGGGAGATTAAACACAAAAAGGCACATGATACAGTAGAACAAAAGCAGACATTATACAGCTCCCTATTGTACTAACCAACCCATAAAGGCAGGTTGACCAAAAAGTACTTGACTTCAAGATTTCACATTAGTAACTAGGTTAAAAGAATACTCAAGAAGTTCCTACTGATATTATTTTATAAATTGTGATCCCTGCTTGATCTCAGTGGGTGCTTATGAGCTGAGACACATTTGCCATTTGTTTGATTTGCCCCAGCCCATCACAGTCCTCTGTATATGCTCTACAATATTGTCCAAAATTAATGCAAGACTGGAAAACTCTAGATGATCATACAGATACTTCTGCTTGTATCCTCTCAAACTAGAGATGCTATGAAGCATGGAAGCCAAAGTAATCCAGGAACTACAGACTTCCACTGAAAAAAAAAAAAATACAAGCCATGAATTAGCAGCATTCACAGCTAGAGAGAAGCAAGATGAAACAGTGAATTAAATAATAATGAAAGCTGATCCTTACCAAGAGTACCATGTGTGAGGAAGAAAAGTTGGAAACATGCCTGTTCTTGAAAAACTGATCCCTAAGCTAGACACCTGAGCCTCACCTCTAAAAAATGCACTAAAATAGTTGGTTTGGGACATAGCTTCAAGTGGATATACTTACTGCTGAATAAGAGTGCTGAAAACCTGCAGGAAGCACACAGGGAGACAGACAAGACAAGGGTTCTGCTGAGATAAAAAGTGTTTCAGGATATAAACTATTGAAGTGTGTTGCTCTTGGTAAATTTTAGGCATTGCCAAACTCTATCCACCAAAAATACTGGGCATCTATGATCACCATATGCTGCTCCATTGAAAATCAGATGACATTTAGGGGTCCAAGATGTAGTACAAAGGCATCAGTTACTAATCATTGCCATGAGGCAACAGATCACAGAGGGATCTACTCCCTTTTCTCCACTTTGTTTCACTTACAATGTCCCCTCTGTAGTGACAAGTATTGCATTAACACAGGCTGATATTCTAGTACTTGCATTTTTGTAATGGTCTCAGTAAAATGGGTTGAGGGTTTGGGTTTTGTGAGTTGTGGGTTGGGGGTTTTTTGTTGGTTTTTTTGGGTTTTTTTTATGCTGAGGTTTGGCTTTTAGTTGGGTCGGGGGTTTTTTGGTGGGTTTTTTGTTTTGGGTTGGCTTTTTTGAAGAGGGCAGGAAGAGGGAAGGGGTTTGTTTTACTCCTTTTACAGTCTGCCTTATTTGAGGTCTTTGGGGAAAGTTAAACTGAACCAGCAATTTTAGTTATTAGATCTCCTCTCTAGTTTCCCATATTAATCTAGTTTAAATTTTGCTGCCATCCTGAATATGCATATCTCATCACATCAATGACCCATAGAGCAAGTCTCTCCTTCTGCCGATTATTATATCTGATATATCTGTGATATTATTATATCACATCTAAGTGCAGAGCCACTGAGATCCAGCTAATAAGAGGCAAGATGGTCAGCACTGTTCTTTGGTATATTGTGATATTGTTTCTTTGCAGTCCTACATTTCAGAGTAATTATTGCATTTATTTCCATAGCCCCAAAATAAAACTCCTCTAGTTACTTTATGTATAAACTCCCTTCCATGTAGCATAAGAAACAACCAAGGGGAACACAGAAAATTAGAACAAGTATTTTTACAACACAAGACTACCTTATTTAGAAAGCCCTACCCCTATATGATTCTTGGACTTCAGAGTCCTAAGCACACAGATATGCAGTCTGAGACAGCAGGAGGAAATACTAATTCATGTGTTAAAACGCAAAGGTCTTGAAAAGGAAACATGCGGCATTACTGATAGACTCTTCTTCGGGGAGTCAGGATGCTGTTCCTCTCCACTGCCCTGCTGCAAATGTTTTGTAATCAGAGCCACGTAAAACCAGACCCTGCAATCTGTTTTGCTGACCATTATTAGTCTTTAACAAAATATCAGAATTTTGTTGGCTGTTAATAAAAATGCCTTGGTTAGCAAGGATGCTTTACAGCTGCATCAAGCACTAGTACATGAGGACCAGAGTGACCAAAGCAAACAACAGAAGGGCATCAGAATAGTTTGTCCACTGGTAGATTTGAGACAAAACACTAGTTTACAAACAGTTAGATAAGATTTTTTCATTGTCATGCCTCCTCTGCATAGCATTGAGGAACATGTAGTTCTCTTCACTTTACATTGTAGTTTTCCACAAGGATACAGTTAAAATGGCATTTAATTTTGACTGTAAGCTGCAGGCTAAGAAGCCTTCATTGCTGGAGTTGTAATGTCTTGGTTTTATCTTATCAGTGCAGTTAAGTCTCACCCGTCCAAAGCGTAGTTAAAGGGAACTTGCTCACATCTTCCTCATGTCCACATGCATTTTTGCCTAATCATAGGACCATAGAATGATTACAGTTGGAAGGGACCTCAAAGATCATCGAGTTCCAGCCCCCCTGCCATGGGCAGGGACACCTCCCATGAGACCAGACTGCTCAAAGCCCCATCCAGACTGGTCTTGAACACTTCCAGGGATGGGGCATCCACAACTTCTTTGGGCAACCTGTTCCAGTGCCTCACCACCCTCACAGGAAAGAATTTTGTTCTAGTATCTAATCTAAATCTCCCCTCTTCCAATTTGAAACCTTTACCCCTTGTTCTGTCACTACACTTCCTGACAGAGTCCCTTCCTATCTCTCCTGTAGCTGCCCTTTAGATATGGAAGGCTGCTATAAGGTCTGCCCGGAGGCTTCTCGTCTCGAACCTGAACAAACCCAACTCACTCACCCTGTCCTCATAGGAGAGATGCTCCAGCCCTCTGATCATCTTTGTGACCCTCCACTGGGTCTGTTCCAACAGGTTCATGATCACTTACCCAAAAGTGTATTTTCTCTACAATGTTGACAGTTTTCATTGCAATTGCCACATTGGTAACTTGAAGTTCTACACTGCCATCAAATGGCAGATTACCAGCTCTGGGTATATTTTAATGAGTTTACTAGAATCATTAAAGCCTTTCAGATAAACGAGGCCAGAGATCAGAACAGATTCCCAAGGGCATAGCCCTCTGTACTCATTTGCCTCTGAAAGACAGCCCAGTTAAGATTCAAATCCCTGACTGAAAAGTCCTCTGGGGGATCCAGATCCCCTGGACAGTTCCAAAAAACAGTCTTGTCAGGAAACATAAGATCAAGGAATCATTCCAGCTGTAAGGGACCTCAGGGCATCTCTGTCCAGCCTCCCACTCAAAGTAGCTTCAGCACTGAATCTAGACAATATGTCTCAGTGCTTTTCCAGTTCCAGAAAACCTCCAAGACAGATTGCATAGCTTCCTCCAAAAACCTGCTCTAGTGCTTTGTTATGCTGATAGTGACTTTTTATCCACCTAAAACCTCCTGATTCAATTAAGGACCAGGCTTTTTTTTTTTTCCTGCCATGCACGTCAGTGAGAACCTGGCTCCATCTTCTGCTCTTAGGTCCCACCACCATCCCCCCTTTCCTCCAGGCTGAGCAAGCCCTAGACCCTCAGCCTCTCTTCACAGAGCCTCTTCTCTAACTCCTAAAGAGTTTGATGACTTCTGCTGGGCTCGCTCCAGTTCAATCCATTCTTTTCTGTACTGAGAGACCCAAAACCAGACGAAGTAATCAGTTGCTCATCAGCAATTAGTATCTGCTATTATACCTAAACACAGTGCAAACTGTTACTGCTTACAAGCAAGAATATCGCTGTAGAAAGATAGCCATGTATCAATATACCAGGTGCAAGTGCGTATTTTTTATTTCATTTTCACAACAGCTTCTAAACCTTTCAAATTCATTGCAACTGAGTTATACTAAAAATTTTAAACACTTCAATTAATTTTTAGCCTGCTTCAATGGTTCTGAAGTGTCCTAGCTGAACATTTCTTGATGCTTAATGGACAATGGCTCAAGTCTCCATTGTGCTGAAGTTTATGCAGACTTTTAGATCAGCATAGAGGTAGTACAAGCTGACTGTTAAATGCTACCATGTTGATTTGGCTGTATTTTTACATCACACTGTTGTAAACAACTCTACAAGGTGATGGTCAATAACAGTTCAGACCCAGTGCTATTGTTTTAGAAGCATCTTCTGTTCATTGCACTTGATGGCATCCAGCCTGAATGTTCTCAAATTTTATACAAATTTACTCAAACTTTTTGTCAACACCTTTTAAAGATATAATACCTTTGTGCTTGTGCTTTGGCCATAAAAACATTAT
The DNA here is from genome assembly GCA_013398155.1 of Pedionomus torquatus. NCBI lineage: Eukaryota > Metazoa > Chordata > Aves > Charadriiformes > Pedionomidae > Pedionomus > Pedionomus torquatus. The sequence goes on from VZRU01008084.1 coordinate 567,229, forward strand.
TCAGTGACAAATATTCTAGAAGTCCCATAAAAAGCAATCCCATAATATAAATCAAAGGGGGTAAACCTTGCAAAGCAATATCACTGATGTCTACTATCCAGATATGATTGATTAGCTGCTTACCCCAGCCTCATCTAAGTGCCAATCTATACTGCACAATACAAGCACATTTGTTTCTAAAAATAGCAAAAAATTAAATAGCCAGAAAAAAATTGCCACCTTTGTCCTAGTAATACTTCACATCTGAATCAGAAAGTTCTTAAAAGACAATATGGTGAAAAGGAACTGTCTAGAAACAACCTCCAAGGAACAAAAGAGATGCAAGGAAAATTAATTGCAATTTAGAATTTGATTAATAAGCATGAGCAACACAATGGTGTTGTGGCAGACATCATTAAGTGGTTACTGTACTAACAGGATGGACATTGAGAAATCAGAGCTTTTGATATTTTTTCTAGATAAGTAAAATGTTTCTGATTGGTAGTTTTATAGATATTTAATAGCGTTAACTTACATATATACTGGGAAGGAAGGATTACCCACATTTGATAATAATTTAACCTCCAAATAGTTTTGACCCTGGATTATACATCAAAGTTGTGCATGCTCTCTCCTTTCATAAATCCTGTATTTTATGTCTCCACAATCTCAGCTATAATTCTCAGGGATGAGAAAGCCTAAATGCACATTGTACTCTGTTAACTGAAAAGAGGCTTCAGCAACATTTTATACTCTTACAAAAATTAGAAATGTTCTAAGTTTCAGTGTGTAAAGATATATCTCTTTCAATTGCTGCCTACAGCTTGCTATAACCTCATGGCAAATTCAATATCTTACCACTTTCTAAAATGTAAACTTCATTCTTAAGGGAATATTCGGAGCAGACAAAAGTACAATAGATCTTTACTGAAATGAATACAAACTGCACCTCATGAACAGAACAATATTAGTATTGCTTAGAGGGTCTCATGTGACATTTCCAGACAAACCTTCCTCAAATCCATTCCAAAAGTTACAGGAAACAGCTGTACTTATGGTGAAATACCTTGCAAACACAAAAATGTTTTTCACAGGTTTCTTTTCTACTTGTCCATTACTTCACTTTTGTAATTTGGATTTTTGCCATACAAATTTTATGAAGTGATTAAAAATCAAATATTAAGGTATTAGGAAGAGAAGCCATGATTTCAGCACAGGAATAGCTGTATGACATAGTTATAAATACATTTCCTTGGGGCTTTTTTCTGTGTTTCTATTGGTCTTCCTACAATTAATTATTATTTTTAAATACAAGCTAGTTTAAATCAAATTTGAAAGAGTGATGAAAAGCTGAAAGATAATGAAGTAGTTATCAAAGGAGGGAAGAAAACAAGCACTATTAGACATCTGCAGGGGTAAGGAAGAAGAGTCAAATTATTGCTGCCAAGAGGAGTAAAACAACGAAGGAACTTTTACAGGACTCCATGCTTCAGTTCTTTCACAAAGCATTTTTGTGATTTGCTCTAGATTTTTGATTTGCTCTAGATTTTTGTTCTAGAGCAAATTTTGTTTTTACTTTTGGCTTCTTGCTTCCATAGTTTCACATGTAACAGTTTTCATTGCAGTCTGTTACAGCATTGTCTGGTCTGGTTTTGGTTAGACTGAAGTTTAAGCTGTGAGAGTTGAAGAGATCCTTCCCTTGATTTTGTTAAGTAGTGGATAGGACCCTTCACTCCTGGTAGCCTAGTCCCAGACCTCAAAAGAAACATATCGACCTAACTCAAACACATGCAAAAGCTATAATCACACTTTTTAGGGTGATATTAAGTCTGATGATGCAAAAAAAGGACACCAGAATAAGTTCTTAATTTTTATGTTGTTACCTGTACATAAGAAATCTAAGCTACAACTTTTACCTTTTTACTTATTCACAGCCAAATGCTGAATCAGATACAAATAGAAGGACAAGATATAGAAAAGGGCTTTCACATACCTCCTGTCTATTAAATTTCAGCTAGGCTTTTCTTTAATTTATTTGGACAAGGTTTTTCTACGTTCAACTTTACAATTAGCAACAAAAATGTTGGAAGACGCCTTTAGAAACTTATCTTTGATAATGGTATCAATGAAAGAAAAAAAAAAAAACAGAATACATAATATTGCAATTGAAAATAATAAATGAAAGCTTGTTGGGAAACCTGACCTCAATTAATAACTTATTACTAGTCATATTCTTCTTTCTTCTGGGGCCGAGTCTTAGTCAGAAAAGAGTTGATTCTGTTTTTCCCTTAATGTGTCTGTAATCTGACATGGAGAGTAATCTAGTTTATTTTATGGGTATATATCAAGTACAATGAAAAGCATTCCTGAGCACAAAGGCAAAAGCACACACTCACAAAATTTGGTACTCAATCTTAAAGTCAAAGTTTAAAAACAAAATATGTCTGAGACATATTGCTGACAGAACTTTTTCATATCCTTTTTAATTAGAAGTAAAAAAAAAAGGATCATACCATCAACATGAAGATTACTTTCAACATTATCAGGAAGGAGTGAAATGAAAATGTTGCTAGCTAAATGACATGTTCAGGATACTATTTTCCAGGGTAATTTTGTTGACTCCTCAAATTGGAAGAATCGCTTAAAAAAGCCTAATCTTTTTAAGACCATGAGTCGTGAAACTTCAGTTAAGTGCTTTCAGCCCAGCCTGCTCCTCTGCACTGGTAAGGTTTGATAGGGCACTTTGGTCCAGAATTACACCAGTTTTGTCACTGCTGTATAATCCAGTTTGAATAAATCAATGGAATTTATACTTAAATTATGCTAAAGTGATTTCCTTAAAGTCACAATGAACAGTGTATTATCAATGTGTATTAAAAAGTTCATATTATAAATTACTATTTTATCTTCTACATGATTTTTATCTTAATGTTTTTATGATGCAATGAAAGTGTACAGTATCTTACCAGCCTTGATATATTAAAATTGCCTCATAAATTGTATTAAAATAGCTTTGTGAAGCATTCCTAATATAGTATAATACTCATAATACCTAACAATAGGTGATAGTCTGAATCATAAATGCTTTTCTAAACTTGTTAGAATTGGTTTTTAGTGTGGCATGTTCTGGTCTAATAAGACACTCCTGCACTAAGGCAATCAACGGAAATTAGCAATTGACATGAAAATTACTGTACAAGAAATTGCATTGCGTTTTCTCCCCCCACTTTCCCTTCATTATGCCTTCACAAACTCTATAAAAACAGATTTAAGTAAAAATTCACAACTAGGAGACTGAACAGCGGGAAAATGTTTTCCAGAATTAACCAGAAGTATTTTTAATTCTAAGAAAGATTTGATACTTAAGAATAATGACATAGAAAGATCTCCTCTTTTCAATGTCATATTTCAAAATACGTTCAGCCGATATTCCATGCAAGTCAGACTTGAACTTATTGAACATATCCTTTGCAATGGGTGCAATCTCTGCTGGCCTGTTGTGGCACTGAACTTGTTCTATAGCTTTTTTTTTTATAAGATAGTTGTAAAATTATTTACATGTAGGAAAATGTAGAATTAATTATGGTGGAATAATAAAGAAAGATTGGACATTTGTTTCTTTGTCAATCAACAACAATTTGGGACTTACTTTCAATGAAACCACGTATGCCAAGTGAGTTCTGAGACACTCTGCATGCACCACATGTAGTACTAGAAAGCAATGCTAAAACTACCTTGAAGGGATTTATGTTGTTGATTATTTATTGTTTTCAACATTCTTGGGAGTTTGGTTTGATACCCATTTTCTGTAGCACTGTACAGGGTATACAGGCTGCTAAGGGCATCTGTATTGATACAGTTTTGAATTAAACTTTTTATGCCAAACCTGAAACATATTTCATTTTTAATTGTCAAATTAAACCCATTCTCGCTTTTTTTCTTTTTTAGAACAGATGCACAGAGCGCTTACTCTGCATGCTGACAGGTTTTTGGCTGCTTATAAATCTTGAAAATATTGATCAGTTAAAAATATTCGGATGCTTGCATCCCTCAATTCTGCTTACCACAGCCTTTCTTCCTGGTCAGCTAGGAGAGCACCAGCAATTTTGTTATAATGATAAATGACCCTCATAGACAGGTCACTCTTTTTTACCTAACACCACAATTTGCTCCTTCCTTTAGGTCACAACCTGATTTTTCAGGGTGACAGATTTATTACTTTCTTTGTGTGCTAAAAACCAAATCACAAACAATTGCTCAAAATACAGTCCTGTCACAATAACTGTAAGCACTTCCCAGCCAGAATGATGCAACAAAAGAGGTTTTTTTCCTGTTTTCAAAGCAGCAAAATCACTTGTATGCTTACCACAGCTGTTGTGAAGAGCCATTTGGCTCATTTCATTACACACAATGTGTCCAGGCTACTACTCAAAGAATAAAATAGTAAAAACATGATTAAAAGCACCATTGAGTCCTTTTAATAAAGAGATGTCACCTTTTTTAAGGTGAGGGTCATGAAAGAGTAACTTCAGACTGGCCTCTCTGTGGTCATGAAGAAGAGACTTTTGGGTGGAAGTAGTAAAAATAATGTTTGTCAGAAAATAAGTGAACTTCATAGACATCTCTATCACATCCTCAGTATCTGGACCACTGGGGAAACTCAGAATTATTCTCTAGTAAAAACTGTATTTTTAGCTTCCTCATGTGTTTTCAGGAAGACTGTTTTCTGATGACTCTGGATAACACAATTGTCTCGGGATGCTGGCCCCATGCAATGTGACAGAAACTAAGACCTCTTGGACTGGAATAAAACTCACATCCTCAATCCTCAAAATCTTGGTTCAGCTCCAGTTCCCCAAATGGGAAACTCATTATGACTAGAATAGGGTAGGAGAGGAGTACACAAGCAGAACTACAAATGACTTGGTGCCTATGTCCCAGATTACGTGCTAAGGGACTTCACAGTGACTCTCCATGAGCATTGCTGGAAGACAGGTACCACAGCTGGCAACTCAAGAAACAAAGTCATGAGTAGCCCTGGACCAGGGAAGTCTGATCAGAACCTGACAGTATAATAATCTGCCAGTATATCAGAGACATTCAGGATCTACACTACTGTAGCAAAGAATTGACAGGTGTCCTCAGATTCCACAGTGTATCCACCACACTAACAGCATCCAATGTCTTACCATCACTCTCAAAATATTAAGTCTTGCAACATTAACTATTGGGGTTGGCAGTGTGTATATATTTTATAGGAATATAGGAATGGCCAAGGCCAGGAGTTTTGAGCCAAATATACCAAGTAGACCAGCTGTTACAAAAATACCCTTGCAACCAAGATTATGCTGTCATGTAAGAATCTGATATAAAAAAACAAAAAAGAAGCTGAGCTACAAAGCAGCATGCCACTTGTTATAAAAATAGTAATTTTCTGAAGTTATCTTGGAATCTCATATTTGTAATGGTCTTCCAGATAAGATTTCAGATTGTAACCAAGAGTTAAAGTCACTTCCCACGTCATTTTCATTTGAGCTTGGTAAAGTACTTCATAACTTCATACTTAACCCCATACAAAAATCAAAGCAATATAACACTTCCTTGTACCTTCACATCCTTGGATCATAAAAACCTCCAAGCAAATATTACTGTTTGCCATATATACTAATAGCAAGCAGAACACAGATTCCTTTGGGAGCCTGGATGCTAGTTCTATACAACCAAAACCAAACAATAGGACAGTAGAAGCAGGCACACATCTCTTTGATCCATCTTACAAATAAACAGGTTCTCCTCTTATGAACCTCTTTGTGACTCTGATATCAAGAACAGTTTAATTAAGTTTCTCAGAGGCTTGCAACATTTAATTGCAATATAAGGTTCATCTGCTTTCAGCACCCTTTAATGTTATGCTGATAAAGGTGATTTCTTTCTGAAGAAAAGAACTAAAACATTCTTCAAGTATCACCAGTTATAAAAATTTTCAAATTATTCCAAAATACATGATTTGGAACAACTGAAGTTCTATAGCGCTGCAATTGAGCTTCAGTCCTATAACCCTCACACATGCAAAATTACCAATGAGTCCAACGTGATTTCCCACATCAAGACAAGGGAAGATGTCTGCACAGGATGCATTTTATAGTCTGTAAATTCCTGAGGCTGGTCTGTCCAAACTTCTCATTTCACAGAGAGTTCCAAATCCTGATTAGTTCCAGTTTTTAGCTATAACAATATACCTGTCACTGAGGTATTTTCGTTATACTGTGCAACATTTGTGATATTATGCCACTAAACACACACACTGTAAACATACTGCTGGGTAATGCATAATTTAATAGAACAGCTTTTGGTAACCTGTGAGTAGTGCTATAGAGTTCATAGGTAGAAGATACAAGCACAAGGAAACAAATGAAGCAGAATTATTTCATTTAGAAATTAGTGTATCTTTTTGAATAACTGTCAAATGAGATGACTGGAGTGAATAGCATAGCTGGAACTTATCAAAAAAGAGACTGTGCAGGAGCAAGTGCTAAGAGTCATAAATCAGGCATTGAGAAGTCCAGAGATAATGCAATTAAGTGAGGTTGAGGAGGGGGAAAAAAGAGAAAAAGAAAGAAAGAAAGAAAGAAAGAAAGAAAGAAAGAAAGAAAGAAAGAAAGAAAGAAAGAAAGAAAGAAAGAAAGAAAGAAAGAAAGAAAGAAAGAAAGAAAGAAAGAAAGAAAGAAAGAAAGAAAGAAAGAAAG
>VZRU01008084.1:574776-595133 GCA_013398155.1 Pedionomus torquatus
GAAGGAAGGAAGGAAGGAAGGAAGGAAGGAAGGAAGGAAGGAAGGAAGGAAGGAAGGAAAGAAAGAAAGCGAGCTTTTTGGAGTAAAAGACCTGCTCCTGTGTGTCAATTTGAATGCCACTAAAAGTTCAAATACATTGAGCTGGACAAAGTCCTGATTTTCAGTGAATAATTGGCATTGTGTCTCAATCTTTTGGGTACAAATAGTGACACCCTGGTTCTCTATGGTTTTTCTAGCTGTCTGTGCTTGATGTGCATGTGGGGATCCCAAGGTGTCTCACAAGATCTAGATATAATGTTCACTTTGTCCTACTACTTATTTAAAATTTAGTTGTTTGCAAACATGATCCTTTTCTTGCCATTTCACAATAGATTTCCCTGCTCCTGAGCTTTACTTTGCACATAGTTTGCAATAAATACAAGCACCATCTAGTTGCTTTTAAGGAATTCAGATCACCCTCCCAACTGCAATCTTGTAAATACACATGGCTGCCTCCAGCTGGCAGCCCTCCGTTTCAGAAGAGCCCCATAATGAAGACAAGTTGTTTCCATTTCTCCCTGATGGTTCTAATGAGTTTGTTTTCTGAGGCACCTTCTATTTAAAAAAAAAATTAATTTCACACAATTCTAAGACTTGCCAAGCTTCCATTAACTTCCATAGGAGGTCTACCCAAAAGGAGTATGGATTTGAGAGATACATGCTCAGAAATTGATCTATCCATCAAGCTAGCTACACACACCATACTTACACTCTTTACATGAGAATATAGGTGATAAGTAGCCTAAAAAAAGGCTTCTTATCTTTACTGATATGCAATGAAGACTATTTTCTCTAAGATGCTTTTTGTATTGTTGAAAGAAATTACTACCTTTTCAAACCTATCCCCTGAAAGAAAAGAACATAAAGTTGGTGATCATTAGCCAGCTTTATACTATTTACTGAGATAAGGTTTATAGCTCTGATATGAGACAAAATTCTCTCAAGACAGCTCACACTAACCTTTTAGCACAGAAAGTATCAAGATAGTAATAGATACTCTCCTATCATGACAACTGCTGCAGGATAGACTGACTAAAGGAGCAAAAAGTAACTGAATTATGCTCTATTGCGTCAGTTCATTGTCACTGAGCCACAGAATACTTCTCTTTGCAGACAACTGTTTTGCAAACTATAACAAGACATGAAGTTAAATCTGCTGCTTTAATTTAGCCTGTCTTGCCCATATTTGTCCAGGTCACATTCTGTGACTCAATTTCTTTCATTTCTCACAAAAGTGGCAAAAAAGGTCAGTTCATGAAAATTCGTATTTTTCCTTTCCTTCCCATCAAGCTCACACGTGAACATCTAAACAAGGTACTTTAAGCTAGTAAGTAAACACAGCTACTCACCTAAAGTTACCAGAAGAAAAATTTAATTACTTGCAAGCTGTTTGAACACACAAATTGTAGGGAGCTGTTCACTAGAGTTGTGAACAAGCATCTCAAAGGCTCATCTGCCAGACCTTCTCATGATTACAAACCGGAATGTGCCCATTAGGCTCAGAGCAAAATAAAAATCATACTGTTGTACAATACAGTGGGAAATGCTAAATTTCTTTGCATGGGTGCCAGCCAGCACAGCTGCTAGAACAAAATTTAATGTTCAGAACAAAATCACCGCGCTGTGACCTCGTTCTGAGCATATCTGTTTCTGAGTTGAAGGGATAGAGAGACCAAAGAGAAGAAGACGGGGCCTGCCCTGCCACCAACCTTTACTCCAAGTGAAACAAAACTGTGCCTGCTAATCCAGATTAAATAAATTAATGGTGCTACATGTATGAACACACTTTAAAACACATTTCCCTCAACCAAACTTGCTTCTGTAGAATTTCAGGAATAACAAACTAGTGTAAGCAGAATTAACCCTTAGGAATCACCTGTACACAAGGCTTTTTACCATTTTAACTTGCTTAAATGGAAAACTTGGGAATTACTGGCATCAGAGAAGTGCAGCTACAGAATCCTAGAGGCAAGAACAATTCTGTTGGCACAGTTGCATTTTTGTTTGCTCCAAATAAACTTTCCCCAATATTTCTGTTTTTTTCCTGTTGACTCTAACTGAGATCACTTCCTCGTAAGGGTGACTGTGTCTCTTTTTCTTTAGAAATCCAAGAAAGACAAGGACTGGTTAGAGAAGTCTGGTAGCCAGATTCACGGACTTCCCTCCCTGACTCAGTTTATACATGAGTAAATTGTTGATAGTCTTGCTCACTGCTTCCCTTCCTATTACAAAGCATTTTGTGGTTTAATTAAATGTTTACCAAGCAAGCTGTTTGCAATTGTCACAAAAAGGCCCAAAGAGTATTACTCAGTTAACAACTCTTGAGATCAGCTATGAAAAAGGATTTGTCTCAGTTTACCTGTTTCAACCAAAAATCTGTATTAGTGACAAAACATATAAAGCATTACTCACCTCAGTTTAACTACATCAGAATAAGGACCTACACACAAATACCACGTTTCTAAAGCATGTTTTTGAATTACATATTTTGCTGTACTTAAAGTAAAATAAACAATCCTATGTTTCTGCAACAGCTCTTGCAACAGACTGAAACAAATGTGAGGGATTTTCACTCAGATTCTCAGTTTTGATTATGTGCACAGAGCTACCTAATGCTCAAGTCACAGCTGTAACAGTGCCTGAGAACAGCTCAGCTGCAGAGAATGAAACACAGACATTTGCACCTATGAGTGTCAGCTGCTACTTTTAGCTAAAGCATACATTTCTGGTACTGTCTACCACCAGGACCCAGAAGAACACACACTACTGGATTGCATAAGACACCTACATATGCCTTGTGGAACAAGAATGGTGAAAGCCCAGAGAGAGAGAGATAACCACCACATGAAAACAGTAGCAGATGTAAATGCCTGCATGCATAAGAGGAGGCAGCTTTATCAGGGAAGAGAGAGGTTTTGGCAGGACGTCCCAGAGCATACCACTTCCCATGACTCAAACCGCAACTTAACTTTTGCCCATCCTTTAAGGGCCTTAGTCAAAAATCATTGACATCAATAAACTAAGACACAGAATCGCTTTTCTATGAAGGATCAAATCACACCAGGTACTGAACCACCACACATTGCCATTTGCTTTGTGCACACAAGGCAGTTACCACAGCTCAGTCACAGTTGCTTATTCCTGAGGTGATGTAGTCACACGTATCAGAAATTAGAGTTTTGGCTTCTATAAACTGATCTAAAATTCAAGTTCAGTGCACAGAACTTAAGTCCTCAAGATGCAACCCAACTAAATCAAGATAAATCAGACTGTTCTTTCTATAAATAAAGCACTAGTCTGACACCGGGTCCTTTCACCTGGACTCTTTCTAGCTTTCATTATTGCCACACAAGTTACTGAGAGTCGTTTTCTCTTTTCCAGGCAGCAGTAGCAGGCATTATTTACCCTCTTCAGTGTAACCCTCTCAGGCCATTCTTGCTACGGAGTACGTATGGATATAAATACTACAGTGAACAAGCCTCACTGGAATAGTCAAACAGATATAACACGCAAGTTATTTAATGAACAAAACATCTAAGATGGCCCTTTTCCTTGCCTTGAATGGCACTAGTTGTTCAGACCATAATAATGTGGTGTTAGGTTTTATTCCTGGGTCTTTGAACTTCTGCCCACCCTTCACATCAGATGCAGAAGCACTGAAAAACTTCACATTGGGTAGCCCCCTCTTTTCAATTTCTACCTCCTTAAATCTTCAGTTCTCATCTCATGGCAAAATCCATTTAAACAGGGCTCACAAGTTAATGGTTAAACTTGTTGTTTGTAGTACCATTAATATAGGTCAAGCAGCACAATAGTTACAATTGCTGAGAGGGAAGGTACATAAAGACACAGTAAGCAGTTCAGGACCTTATTACAACACGTCTATCAAATGCAGGGGTACAAACAATGTGCCTGATTCATCAAAAAGATAACTTTTGCTGACAGTACACACTGTTCCCTGGAGTCTCTTACGCATGGCTCAAAAATTAAAATTGGAAATGTAAACTACACAGACACATTCTTGCAAATGCAAGTATGTTTCAGCACAGTGCATTTCTATGCTAAATAGCAGGTATAGGCACTGGGATGAATTCAGCTCTCATTTGCATCACTAAGCACTGAAGAAATCAGCAACAGCTATGACTTTACTCTGCATTTTCACTCACGTAGCAAAGGGAAGAATTTGTGCCACCAGGCCCAAGGACACACATTTTTCACTGTGGGATGCACATGCATAATGCCTACAAGTGGGATTACCTTATGCTTTATTCACGAATATTCAAAAGGACAGACCTCTATGCCTTAAAAAGTTAGTATTTCAGGAATACTGACAGTAAGTACTTTTTCAAAACTAATGGCACCTTAAAGCTTCAAAACATGGATTCCTTATGCTCAGCGCCAGTCATTCACTGTCTGCCAGTTCAAACAGACATCATTCCCGATTTGGCTCTTAAGCTCCCTGGCCAAAGTTCCCAAACTAAAATAAATTCCCAGATACTCTGCTGGAGTGAAAGCAGAACAACCGGGCCTCAAGTCTAACGGCGTCTACCATGTGTGTCACAGACACTTTCCTCTTTGCAATTATTTGTATCATGATAGCATGTAGAAGCATCGATCAAGTTTGCAGTGTGAAATACATCCTTCACCTCCACTCCCAACCCACTCCAGCAAAATCAAACATCATAAAGCTGCCATTTCCGACCATGCATTTGGAAAGTATGAATAGCATTTCAAATAATTTCTCCCTTTTAAACTGAAATACTTCTAAAATTCTTTTGCCTCAATCTAATAATTAGAAAACTCTACTCATACCCAAGACCCAGCAACTGTAATTCCAAGAGAACTGATTTGACTACTGTTAATCTAGGGTGGAGGGATGAAGTTGCATTAAGCAGGATATTTTATGATGTATAACAAAATTCAGATCTAATACCAGAAAAACAAAAGTAATTGCAGATTAAAGGTATAATGCACCTAAGCCTTTCTTTCAGACTTTTGTGCTTTTTCATTGGTAAAATTGAAGACAGTTTTCTTCCATTTATCGCACCAACATAATATTTTGCATTTCTATGGTACTTGTTATCTCTAACTTCACTGCACTTTATGCACCTTGGACTAGATCATCAGGAAGTGTGAATCAGCATAGCTCAATACTGACTTTAACAAAATTCTTCTGAATCACACTACCTGAAGAGTAATTAACTGGTGTTGCAGAGTCTTGTACACAGATAAGAGACATATAACAATAACATGACATTAAAACACGGTAGATCTCAGTTGTAATGCTACTAATATTTTATGAGATAAAAACATCCTGTGGAATTGCAATCGTAAATACCACTTAAAGCTCCCCAAAACTGTTCTACCTACCTCATGCATGTCGTAGACTGTTATACCTGTCTCATCTGGGCTGTTTTCCTGTCAAAAAATCCATGACACACAATTAAAATTACACTTTTGACACTTCAAATTAATAATAGTACATGTTATGTATACTACATAAGACAGATCAACAGACTACTTTGCCTTCTCTTTGTACACATCCTAGTAGGGCAGCCCTTCATAACCGCTTGAATTATAAAACAGGTCATATCAACACAAATACCAGCATCACAAAGGGATTTTTATGCATTCATCTTGACATCTTTTTCTACTCTATATTACAGGTCATCTCCCATAGCTTCATATGTTGCACTTCCCTCGCTAGGATAAGATGAGCTCCGATTTAGCACAGATGTACAGGAAACCCCATTACAGAATAGTTCTTCCCTATTAATGGAGCTGAATCCCCTCTGTACAGAAAGCAGTGTTGTCTCACACTATTGTTTTTCTTGAAAATGGCTAAAGATTTGGTTTATTTCATTTGATAACTACAAAGAAGAAGAAATAAAGTAACACAAAGTCAAAAAACTTTCTGTTCTCAGAAAATTATGAATAAGAAATATAAGAGTCCATAGAAAACGATGTAGTTGCTTGTAAAAACAGGTGACCTGATGGGAGTAAGGCTGATTCCTTAGGCACTGGAGGGATCTCTCTGCCCAGTCATCCAGGAAGCACAAAGTGGAATTCTGCCCTGCTTACTTCTAAGGGAAGGAGGAAAAGCCTTTTTCTTCTCCCACCCACTACCACCGTTTCACTCTGAGGAAGTATCTGCTGAATTGAAGCTAAAAATACTTCATCTCATTTGAAATGGGGAAATAACAAAGCACTTATAAATCCATCAAAAACTGTAAGTCAGCCAAACCAGTTCTATTAGCCTCTCTAAAACATTCCGATTCTGAATATGCATGTTATACTTCAGTGAATTTCCCCTTCTGTTATTTTGACTGTCCTATTTAAATAGAGTTTTAGAATGAATACAACTAAATCTGTTGAGGTTGCTACAGGACTTATTGAATGTTGATAAATCAGTACAATTCAGATTCAGACGCACTTCCATTGGTTTAGCCAGGATGACAACAATTCACTTGATTTCTACTAAAATGACAATACAAACACATCCGGCAATAATGCAATCCTAATTTAACATCACACCTTTGTAAAACCAGCACAAATTTCTGTGAAAACCAGTCGACCATAATAAAAATATTAATATATGTAATGAAAAGTAATTCCTTACTAGTGAAACTTTGTACCCACTCACAAAGCAGGTAGATGGTCTTGGAAATATGACACTTGATGTGAAGTGTAGACTGTATTACTGCTTCCTTATCTAAAGGCAAGTTCACACTGTGTACGAAGGGCACCAAGTAGGCTTCATCTCTAAGTTATGTACTCTATTAAGGATTCCTGTCTTGTGCGGCATGTTTGAAACATGATAAACCATTCTGAAAACTACAAGTAGCAAATTCTCCTTTACAACAATTTAGTAACCTGGTGGGACAATAGGGCCTTTGTTTTGGAGTGACTCTAGGAACTAATCATATCATCACACTGATTCAAAATTCTCTAAATGACTTGTCAGAACAATTGAGGCTTAAGGAAGAGCACAAAGTACCATACACTGCAGACAGCTTTCAACATTGTGGGTAATGAAATCAAGTAAGATAGAGTGAGGATCACCTCATTCACTACGCAGCCATGTTGGTCTGCTTTATAGATGGTTCTTTTTATCTTCCATAAGCAGAAATCTGCAGGCTTACAGGTCCAACCTGTGAAATTATGAGGTCTCAGAGTTGCCTGGTACATAGAGAGGTCTTGTGTGCAAAGGTCAGGTTTCTTAGAGGTTTCATTTTAACATATTCAATTTGTATTTTCCGGTCAGCTCAAGTTGGTTTGGCAGAATCAAAAACATAGCTGCAGAAATTCTGGGATGCTTAGATTTTGGGCAGGTTGGTCAAACTGTAGTATACTGAAAGTGGGATAACAGTTGTTTTCATAGTGGACAAGACATAGAAAAGGCTTCACAGATAAGATACGATACATTCCCGTAAAGATTGTATAGAACTCAGCCTAACAGACCCCTTCCAGATATGATAAATATGTATTCACTTCTGATGTTATCACCAGAGCTACCTCCCTTGTATGAGGTAGTAAGACATATTGACATGGCTGGCTGAGCTGAAGCCTTTCTCAACAACCTTTTGCAATACGATCAGGATTAGCTTAAAGTCCCACAAGAATCTGTTATAAAGCCCCAGAGCTACAGCTTTTTGGCATTTGCTGTGGCATTTGGGGGTTTTGAGTTTTGGGTTTCTTTGTTTCTTGGACTTTTGGTGGTTTGAGTTTGGTTTTGTGGATTTTTTTTTAAACAGAATGAGGCACTTTCATGTGGCAGATCTACTGAGATAGTAGCTTCAAACTGTTCTGCTCAAAGGAAGCTCCCCTGTGTAGCTGCTTTCAGCATAGACAAGATCAGAAATGGGCTCCTGACAGCCCCCAGCATCCAGTGCAGTCGGAGGGATTCAGGAAACAAAACAACATTGTAGACTGCAACTTCCCATCAGAACAAATCCAAATACCATGCTTCAGTTGAAGCAAACACTATCAAAATATGTGAAGAAATATAGTACAAGTTCAAAGGTTAAAGGCAATCCTTATTCTTCCAAAGACTACAGCACAAGAATACAGCCCTAGGTTACTAATGTTGCCTGCTATTTTAGTGTTGCATATATAGAATATTTACTGCATCCCTACTTTATAAAAAGGAATAATTTCTAGTAGCAGCAGTGCTGTTACTACAAGCAACACAGAAGCTTAACTTAGAAATATCCTCAGCATCTGCATTTCAGAGGATTCACAGTGCAGATGCCAACACAAAATTTCAAGCATATATGTGAAACAGCAGCCAGACAAAAATCCACAACAGAAGACAATGAAGGACCAGGCAAAGAGAGAAAAATGAGACCTAAAGCCAAAGGGAGGGGGAATAAGATCAGACAGTAACAGAATGAAGAAGGAAGAGATAAAAACGTTTGTGTTTGAAGTAATAAAATGTGCTTTTATTCTCATTGTGGAAACATTTTAAGCTACAACAATTTCACTTGAATTCTGCTAGTTTAAATCCACTGATACTATAGGAGAAATGATACAGAAATGCTTGACTCCATGCCAAAATCCTAGAGTCTGTTGCAAAATCACGGAATATTTTCCAAACTTTTGAAACTTCAAAACAAAGTCTCAGCTCTTGTCCCTTCCCAAAATTTTATATAACTACAGTGTCAGTGACTTGACTAAAGCAGCCCTCACCAGGATAACCCGGGAAAGAATCCTAGATCACAATTCCTTTTTATAAAGAAAATTATAGAGCTGAAGTCAGTGTCTCTACATTTGCCTGAACACTGATCTTGAGTCAGAAAAGACTTCCACCCCATTCCATCCCCCTTCTGTCATTCATTGTTGGTCATTATCTCAGTGTTCTTTGGGTAAATAATTGATCCAGTACATTTATTCATTTTAAGTTTAATAGATGTCTGTTCCAAGATTGAAAATCAGCACCATATATGTGTATATTTTATAGTTTGTGAAACTCTGATGCCTCAAGAGTATTCTATAAAGCTTCTTGAGATACAGGATAAGGATGCAGGGAAGGCAAGAAGACACATCGTTACAGCATATATACACTGGCATCCTACTCTCACTACCGGATTCAGAACTTGCCACACTGTTAATCTGAAATGAAAAATCAATAGCGATTGTTTAGTCATTAGCTTCCATAAACTGATGCATGAGCATCACACATGGCAGTGAGTTAATGGCACAGGAGTTATTTTTTCAGCAACAGGCTTGCACTGATGTGAACACATCCTGGCCCTAACAAGTGTTCTCTACCCTCTCAAGGTACTAGTGCACAGCTGAAAAGGGCTGCGTGCCCCCATAGCAACCACAGTTTGGAGCTGGGTCAAGCTTTTCACAAACAAGGTCTTGTGAAGGTCAGGGGCAAGGGAGCAGAACAGAGCTGGCACATCTTTAATGACATCTTTAATGGGAAGAGTACAGGGATGCTGCCCAGTTGTATAGGGATGGGGTCAAGAAGGCCAAGACATAGTTGGAGCTGAACTTGGCAAGGGACACAAATAAGGACTTTTACAGGTATGTCAGCTAGAAAAGGAAGGTCAAAGAAAGCAAACTCTCCCTAATGAGCAAGACAAGCAAACTGGTAACAACAGACAAGAAGTCTGAGGTACTCAACTTCTTTGCCTCTCTTCCTGCACCTCTCAAGTGGATGGACCATAATCATAGAATTGTCTAGGTTGAAAGGGACCTTTAAGATCATCTAGCCCAACCATCAATCTAACTCTGATAAAAAAGAATTCATCACTAAACCATATCACTCAGCACTATGTCAACCCATCTTTTAAATACTTCCAGGCATGCTGCCTCAACCACTTCCCTGGGCAGCCCATTCTAATGCTTAATAACCCTTTTGACGTGCGGAATAACAGCTTCACAACCTGGTTTCGGTACGTTCCGTGGCCTTGGCTTCTGTTTTGCTCCTGTTCTGCTCATAGGGGGTTAGCTCTTCGAGATAAGAAAACATCAGAAAGATTTAAAACTAGACAAAACCGTTCTAAGGTTTCATGCCTTATCTATAACAGAAAAAAAACTAAAAAAACTGCTAAACCTTGTATCACCTTTCAGTGTAAAAATTTTTCCTGATATCTAATCTGAACCTCCCCTGGTGCAACTTGAGGCCATTTCCTCTTGTACTATCACCTGTGACTTGGGAGAAGAGACCGACTCCCACCTCTCTACAACCTCCTTTCAGGTAGTTGTAGAAAGCAATAAGGTCCCCCCTCAGCCTCCTCTTTTCCAGGCTGAGCAACCCCAGCTCCCTCAGCCTCTCCTCATAAGGCTTACTCTCCAAATCCCTCACCAGCTATGTTGCCCTTCTCTGGACCCACTCCAGCACCTCAATGTCTTTATTGTGGTAAGGGGCCCAAAACCTATACACAGTACTTGAGATGGGCCTCACCAGTGATGAGTAGAAGGGGACAATCACCTCCCAAGTCCTACTCGCCACACTGTTCCTGATACAGGCCAGGATGTTGTTGGCCTTCCTGGCCACCTGGCACACTGCTGGCTCATGGTCGACAGCTGGTTGAACAACACCCCCAGGTCCTTTACTGCCAGGCAACTCTCCAGCCACTCTTCAGGTCTATAGCACTGCATGAGGTTGTTGTGACCGAAGTGTAGGACCCAGCACTTGGCCTTACTGAACCTCATCCCGTTGGCCTTGACCCATCAATCCAGCATATCCAAATCTCTCTGCAAAGCCTTTCTACCCTCAAGCAGATCAAAACACCCACCTCGTTTCTAGTCATCCACATACTTATTGACAGGGACTGGGGGAGCAAATTCCCTCCCACTGTAAAAGAAGATCAGGTTTGTGACTACCTGAGGAATCCGAAGATACAAAAGCCTATGGGACCTGATGAGGTGAATCCCAGAGTCTTGAGGCTGATATAGTTGCCAAGGCATTCTCTTTATTTGAAACATCATGGCAGATTGGTGAAGTCCCCAGTGACTGGAAAAAGGAAAACATTGCACCCATTTTTTAAAAGGGGAGAAAAGAGGACCCCAGAAAGCACTGACTTGTCAGCCTCACCTCTCTGCCTCAGAAAGACCATGGAAGAGATCCTCCTAGAAGCTATGCTAAGGCATATGGAGGACAGAAAGGTGATTCAAGACAGCCATCGTGGCTTCAACAGGGGCAAATCCTGCCTGATTTCTATGACAGAGTGACTACATCAGTGGACAAGGGAAGAGCTAATGATGTCATCTATCTGAACTTCTGTAAGGCCTTTGACATGGTCCCCAGCAACATCCTTCTCTCTGAATTGGAGATATTGATTTGATGGGTAGACTGTTCAATGGATGAGGAATTGTTCGGATGGTCACATCCAGAAGGTAGTGGTCAACAGCTCAATGTCCAGATAGAGATTGGTAACAAAAAGTGTCCCTCAGAGGTCTGTATTTGGGTCACTACTGCTCAATATCTTCATCAATGACATAAACATTTGGATTGAGTGCACCCTCAACATGTTTACAGGAAACATCAAGCTGAGTGGTGCAGTCAACGCACCTGAGGGACCTGGACAAGCTTGAGAAGTGGGCCTGTGTAAACTTCATGAGGTTCAATGAGGCCAAGTGCAAGGGCCTGCACCTGGGTCAGGGCAGCCCTGGGGATCAACACAGGCTGCAAGATGAAGGGCTTGAGGGTACTGGTGGATGAAAAGCTGGACATGAGCCAACAGTGTGAGCTCAAAACCCAGAAAGCCAACTGTATGCAAGGCTGCATCAAAACAAGCATAGCCAGCAGGTCAGAGAGGTGATTCTGCCCCTCCAGTCTGATGAGACTCCACTTGGAGTACTGTATCCAGCTCTGGAGCCTTCAGCACAGGAAAGACATGGACCTGTGGAGTGGGTCCAGAGGAGAGTGACAAAAATGATCAGACGGATGGAACACCTCTCCTATGAGGACACGCTGAGAGAGTTCAGGTTGTTCAGTTTGAAGACAAGAAGGCTCCAGGGAGACCTTATAGTAGCCTTTCAAGTACTTGAAGGGGATTGATAAAAAAGAACGGGACGGCCTTTTTAGCAGATCCTGTTGTGACAGGACAAGGAGTAATGATTTTAAACTAAAAGAGGGTAGATTTAGACTAGATATAAGGAAGAAAATGTTTATGATAAAGGTGGTGAAGCACTGGAACAGGTTTCCCAAGGAGGTTGTAGATGCTCCACCTCTGGAAGTTCAAGGTCAGATCGGATAGAGCTCTGAGCAACCCGATCTTGTTGAAGATTTCCCTGCTCATTGTAGGAGAGCTGGACTAGATGATCTTAATAGGTCACTTTCCACCCAAACTAGCCTATGATTTCAAGGTCAGTGGTGCCCTATCCAGACGCCACAAAAAGGAAAGCGTATGTTCTTCTGAGCTGTCTTTCACTGCGAGCTCTATAAGCAAAGTTGCTTCCCCCTTTATAAAAGAAAAAATTGAAAACTATGTATCTATAGGGAGAATCCCAAGACAAAAAGATTAATGTTTGAAAAGCTTTCTCTTTCTAACTGAAAAGCATATGCAANGCTATGTTGCCCTTCTCTGGACCCACTCCAGCACCTCAATGTCTTTATTGTGGTAAGGGGCCCAAAACCTATACACAGTACTTGAGATGGGCCTCACCAGTGATGAGTAGAAGGGGACAATCACCTCCCAAGTCCTACTCGCCACACTGTTCCTGATACAGGCCAGGATGTTGTTGGCCTTCCTGGCCACCTGGCACACTGCTGGCTCATGGTCGACAGCTGGTTGAACAACACCCCCAGGTCCTTTACTGCCAGGCAACTCTCCAGCCACTCTTCAGGTCTATAGCACTGCATGAGGTTGTTGTGACCGAAGTGTAGGACCCAGCACTTGGCCTTACTGAACCTCATCCCGTTGGCCTTGACCCATCAATCCAGCATATCCAAATCTCTCTGCAAAGCCTTTCTACCCTCAAGCAGATCAAAACACCCACCTCGTTTCTAGTCATCCACATACTTATTGACAGGGACTGGGGGAGCAAATTCCCTCCCACTGTAAAAGAAGATCAGGTTTGTGACTACCTGAGGAATCCGAAGATACAAAAGCCTATGGGACCTGATGAGGTGAATCCCAGAGTCTTGAGGCTGATATAGTTGCCAAGGCATTCTCTTTATTTGAAACATCATGGCAGATTGGTGAAGTCCCCAGTGACTGGAAAAAGGAAAACATTGCACCCATTTTTTAAAAGGGGAGAAAAGAGGACCCCAGAAAGCACTGACTTGTCAGCCTCACCTCTCTGCCTCAGAAAGACCATGGAAGAGATCCTCCTAGAAGCTATGCTAAGGCATATGGAGGACAGAAAGGTGATTCAAGACAGCCATCGTGGCTTCAACAGGGGCAAATCCTGCCTGATTTCTATGACAGAGTGACTACATCAGTGGACAAGGGAAGAGCTAATGATGTCATCTATCTGAACTTCTGTAAGGCCTTTGACATGGTCCCCAGCAACATCCTTCTCTCTGAATTGGAGATATTGATTTGATGGGTAGACTGTTCAATGGATGAGGAATTGTTCGGATGGTCACATCCAGAAGGTAGTGGTCAACAGCTCAATGTCCAGATAGAGATTGGTAACAAAAAGTGTCCCTCAGAGGTCTGTATTTGGGTCACTACTGCTCAATATCTTCATCAATGACATAAACATTTGGATTGAGTGCACCCTCAACATGTTTACAGGAAACATCAAGCTGAGTGGTGCAGTCAACGCACCTGAGGGACCTGGACAAGCTTGAGAAGTGGGCCTGTGTAAACTTCATGAGGTTCAATGAGGCCAAGTGCAAGGGCCTGCACCTGGGTCAGGGCAGCCCTGGGGATCAACACAGGCTGCAAGATGAAGGGCTTGAGGGTACTGGTGGATGAAAAGCTGGACATGAGCCAACAGTGTGAGCTCAAAACCCAGAAAGCCAACTGTATGCAAGGCTGCATCAAAACAAGCATAGCCAGCAGGTCAGGGAGGTGATTCTGCCCCTCCAGTCTGATGAGACTCCACTTGGAGTACTGTATCCAGCTCTGGAGCCTTCAGCACAGGAAAGACATGGACCTGTGGAGTGGGTCCAGAGGAGAGTGACAAAAATGATCAGACGGATGGAACACCTCTCCTATGAGGACACGCTGAGAGAGTTCAGGTTGTTCAGTTTGAAGACAAGAAGGCTCCAGGGAGACCTTATAGTAGCCTTTCAAGTACTTGAAGGGGATTGATAAAAAAGAACGGGACGGCCTTTTTAGCAGATCCTGTTGTGACAGGACAAGGAGTAATGATTTTAAACTAAAAGAGGGTAGATTTAGACTAGATATAAGGAAGAAAATGTTTATGATAAAGGTGGTGAAGCACTGGAACAGGTTTCCCAAGGAGGTTGTAGATGCTCCACCTCTGGAAGTTCAAGGTCAGATCGGATAGAGCTCTGAGCAACCCGATCTTGTTGAAGATTTCCCTGCTCATTGTAGGAGAGCTGGACTAGATGATCTTAATAGGTCACTTTCCACCCAAACTAGCCTATGATTTCAAGGTCAGTGGTGCCCTATCCAGACGCCACAAAAAGGAAAGCGTATGTTCTTCTGAGCTGTCTTTCACTGCGAGCTCTATAAGCAAAGTTGCTTCCCCCTTTATAAAAGAAAAAATTGAAAACTATGTATCTATAGGGAGAATCCCAAGACAAAAAGATTAATGTTTGAAAAGCTTTCTCTTTCTAACTGAAAAGCATATGCAAGTCACCAGCAAGTCCCTATGCTTCATTATAGAAACAGTTATTACCCATTCTTGGAAAGGGATAAGGAGAGGACCTTCAGAAGGTGTCAGGGAACAGAAAGGGCTAGCTGCACTCTGAGAGGAGGCAAACTGTGAGGTAAGGGCAACAACAGCATAGACACAGTAGGGAACTCACCGACAGAGTGCAGTCCCATAGCACAGGTGCTGGGCAAGTAGAGTAGTGGCAAGTCCTGCCGATGCTTCAGCAGTTGCTGGGTAAAAACAAAAAAATCAGCCAGGTATGAGGTCAAGCCAGAAAATCCAAAGAATAACTTAGGAACAGGTCCTCATCCAGCACAGCTCAGGGAAGAAGTTGAGTCTTTGGCTGGAACTTAAGTGAGCCTGTAGCCTAGTAGGGGAGTAGCATGTGAGTGGGGACCCTGGTGAAGCTGGTCAAGGCCACTAAGGCCTCCGGGCCCTGAAAAAAGCTTCAGTTTTTTTAACCATCCTACTATTGCTCTGTTAGATATTTCTTAGTGCTTATATATATGTATAAATTTGTAATACAGTATCTTTTAGAGGTGGTGATCAGGTCTCCATCTTAATTGTACACACTGCTGTCTGGACCACTGAAAAGTATTTCAGTCTAATGGGAGGGTAGGCAGTGGTGACCAGAGGAAACCAACAGTAGCAGTTTGAGAATGAGAATAACATGAGTTTACAGTTAATAAGGGTACATGAATATCTGTTCATATTTCCTGGTGTGGCAGACGTACCCAGAGGCCCTAGTCTGAGATAAAAAACTTGGTCTAAGCACTATACAAACAGAATGGTTGAATAGGAGCTAAAGATTCACATGCTACTGCAGATACATTAACAGTCTGATATAAAGCTGCTCCCTGAAAGTCAGGGTTCCTCAGAAATCCCAGGTACTCCTACTTTCTCCAGAAATACAGGCATCCACATTCAAGGTTCGTCTGCATTTTTTACTGTAGTCTAAGCATATTAAATAAAATAAGTATACTGTCTAACAAACTGGAGACATTGTATAGAAATATATATAAAAAAAATAATTAATATGTTGTACTAATCTATTATTCATGTAACTGCACTAGGGAGATAATGTTCTTGAAGGAATGAAGCATTTCTCAGATCTTAAGTCTGCTTGTCCTGTTTTTTAAGGACTGCGATGTTTACCAAGAGTAATGCCTAGGTGACTTGGAAGACAAGAAAAATGTGTTTCTTTAGTGCTACATATGTTTATGAAATATATCCATTGGACAGAATATATATAGCATTTTATTATGAAGCTTACATCTAAAGTAGTTATTGTTCAGATTTCAGCATATGCCTCTGGAAAACAACCACCTTAAGTTTTAAATTGCCAGGAGAAAGACTAGTGTTCTGTTTAATTATTAGTGTCGTAAACCAGAGCAATATTTACCTGCCTATAACAAAGCTTAGGAAAATCCACTTATCTCTCCTGCCAGGTGCTACATTTCTCACAGTTATTAAAATGATCAGAAATCCTTGTTTCTGAATGACCTTTACCCCACTTTTCTCTCCTGACCAGTGTCCTTCCCAATGCAAGTCAGCTTTTAAATTGCAACGAATTCTGCCTTTGCTCAGTGAAAAGACAGAAAGAAGCGGAATCATTCCTCTGCACCAGATCTGACCCATCACTTGAGCATTAAACTTTGATTCTTCCATCTTCTGGCTGGAAGGTCCATCGAGCGTGCGTTACATGCTGTTCTGTAGTTCATCAGCCTCCAAGCATCCTTCTGTTCCTGGTTCAATAAATGAGTTTTAGTAAGGAGATCTTCCTCTACTAGACATGAACTGCCACTCTGAACTTCTTTCTTTGGCCAGTCTTTCACCTTCCACTAGCATTCAGCTTGTGCTTGTCTATGTTCTCAAAGCCAGTCTGGGCATAGCATATATGCAGCTTCCTTCAGGAGTAGAAATTAGTCAGAAACTCATCAGAACACTCAGAGTCTTTCAGGATTTAGTTTTCTGGGGTAGGACTTGGCATTTCCATCCTGCCTCAAGCTAAGGTATTGGGGTTTTGTTGAGCTGAGGGGCAGGAATAGAAACTGTATCATCACTGCACATCTGTATACATCTTGAAAAAACAGAGAATCTAGCTACCAAATTCAAAAGCTTCTAAGTTCCACTTCAGATCCACTTTAAGACTCTTTGTCCTCTCCTTCTCTTCTTCTCCTTCCAAAATATATTCCTGATATTTTATTAATAGTGTACTAAGAAGAAACTGTTTTCTGCTCCTGAGTGTTATGTGAGGTGATGGATGAGTTCACAACACCTGTTAATGCTACGTACATGGAAGTAATTTCCGCCTGCCTGTTTCACAGAAATCTGTTCTTTTCTCACAAAGTCAAACACTCTGCTCCTATTTCTAGTAAATATCTCCTAGATAAGCTTTGAAAAGGTTCCACGAGTAACTAATTAATATAATTTCTCTTTGCACGCCAATAAATTTGATTATTGAAAAAAAAGGAGGCATGCAAGAAATTAAAATTGAAGCTGATTACATAGATAGACAGGCAGATAAAACTTGCCTAGATAGCTCTTCTCACACCAAGTTTTATTTTTCCAATGTAGAGAGCTAGCACTAAGTCTGTGTCCCACCAAAGATCATGCTACTCCTTCAGATAAGGCCAAAAGAGAACTTCTGTGATCCACAGCTGTGGATGCTTCCTTCTCCATAGAACTGAATTTGCCTCCTAAGCAGTCCTGAAGGTTTTCTGATTGCCCATTTTGCCTAAGAAAGTACTTACAAATGTCTGAATTTACCTCCACTTCTAGATAATAATTTATTAGCAGAAATAAGTATTTATTAGGGAAAAGTTACAGGAAGCAATTTTATAATTCCTATAATTCATTATTCATCTCCAAATATGGCTTCTATTAAGTTGTGGTCATCCAAACACAGAACAGGAACATATGAAAGACTAAAATGCTCTGACTAATGTAACCAGGGAAAGCAATTTGAATTTTGAACACCCACAAGGAACTTACCATGCTTCTGTTCACCAGAGTTCTATTTGAACATGCTGAAAATCATGAGTAAGGAGTGACATATACTGAAATGTATTTTAATGCCATTACATTCTATTACTGAGGTGACAAACATAACATGTAAAATATATATTGTATGTAAGGAAACGAAACTAACAAGGCAGCTAATAGTGCAGCCACAACATAAGACTAAAAAGGAATTGAGAATCAATTGATGGAAATAATTTAATAAATTAGAATTTTACATTTCAGTACTGTAATTACTTCACTGAAAAACCCAGAAGGTGAAGATCACCAGATATACCAGATTCTCTTAATTTCTTCCACAGAACTACTGGGGAAAAGTCATAAAATGGTATTTTTAATGTCTTGGTTTTGCACATGTAAAATTATATAAAATTTATGAAGGTGGAGAAAATACACTGAAGCATCCAAAAGAATTTTAAATATCTGTGATAGATCAGGAGAAATATTGAAATGACTGAAATGAAGAAAAGTTTTAAAAGACTGATTTCCAGATAAAAGAACAGAGTTTATAAATCTCTTTCCACCTAAGCAATTTTCCAGCTGAAACCAACTGGACTACTCTCAGGAGCAGAAAGCTCATACCTGGTAGGCACCATGCCAGAGTCAATGCCACGTTTGCCCTGGACTTTCAGTAGAATAAGGATCGTGTTCCTCATCTGATGTGTGCGGCACTGTACATTTACCTTTTCTGACATGTATTGATAAAAGAGGTGACATTACCTTGAGACAGCATAAAAAGACAGCAAGGATCATACTGGATTAAGAACAACATCTAAATCATTACAGAAAAATTACAAAATCTGGAGTCACCTTACTAACTTTATACCAACATACAGAAGTACGGATTAAAACTCTTTGAAAAGGTCACTGATTATTCATCTGTCCATTTCCAGAGCTTTTTCTTAACATCCTTATGTGCCACTTGTGAAATAAAATGCCACTTGTGAAAATGCCCACAAGAGGAGAAACTCCTTCTGACTCCATTTTTTTGTGTTAAACAGTTGCAAAATAATGTGATGTGCAAGAGTCAAAGTAGGGATTGTTGCCAAGCTTTTGAAATCAGGTACACTTTCTTTGAGGGACAAACAAGGGACAATTTCATCATATAAGAACTGGCAAAACAAAAAGACACTGAATGTTTTTTTCAATTAATTATCTTCCTGAAAGACCTGGGACAGAAAATATGTATGAAATAATAAAATTATTTTCCAAAAACCCTGTTGCACCCTCTCAGGATGGAAAGAGGAAAAAATGGGAGGAGGAGAAGGGCCTGAAAAACACTGAGATACATAATGAGTTTATGATGCTTCAGCCACAGCTAGGAAGAGCTGTTCCCAGGGAGGTCAGTGAATGCTCTACCAAGGACTTCCATGTGAAAAGCTACAGTTCAAAATTCCCAGTGAAGCAAAGTATTCAGCCATAAACTCAGGTACTTAGCTTCAGTGGTACAACCTGTATACCTCAATACATACAACTTTATATACTTTTTTTCAGCTGGGGGCCCAAACATATCACCACTAAACATAAAGAGCTGCTGGATCACAGGCTGATGTGGGTTGTCCTGGAGTTTCCCTATGAGTTTCTTCTCCCCCAGTAGAATAGGTATAAAAAAGGCAAAGAAAGTCTGTCTGGTTATGCACCTGGCATACATTCCTCTATCCGTGGAGACAAAGTATCAGAAAGGAAAAAAGAACGTTTTTCAGTGACCCTGACATTTGATACTGATGCGAAAAAGGAAAGGAATGATAGCGTTTGAAGCCAAAAGCATGAAGTTTCTTTATATTTCCTATGATTTAGTATCTCTCTCTCCCACATATGGCAGATTCCTTTATAAAGACTCTTGTATATGGGCCAACAGTGCTCCAGTAATGTCTCTGATGACACAGTAGAAAGTTTCTGATTGCAGTATCATTTGCAACATCCCATTTATTTTATAGCCAGTCTCCAAAGATAAGCATTTTCTGATGGAATAAATCATTGTTTTCATTTTTATAAATAGAATTGAGAATCTATTTGATGACCAAATGGTTAGAATAGACAATAAAATTATTTAGGTTTGTAGAATATCTGTTGTAAAAGCTGCTTTCCAGCTTACACTCAGTCTAAACAGATAAAAAATGTCAGTGACCCTGAAAAAATACTCATACTGTCTGTTTAACTAGACTTCTAAATCATTTTTTTCCTGTAATAAATAGGAAGATACATTCACACAGTATGTTTTGCTTTTAAGGCATTTCATACATATTGCAAGCCACCAATATTCATAGCATTGTTGTGAGGTACAGTTTAAAAGTATAAGAAAGAAGAAGAGAAACCTGATTTCTGGAAGTGTTTGGTGCACAAATTTATATGACTTTACTTGCTGCACATACCATAGACAAAATGAGTGTTTGTGATTGTGACTTATTAATTGGGTAAACAAATATCTGATTTATACACTCCAGCATGGCAAATAAAGCACACAGAATCCCACAGAATCACAGAATTTTCATGGTTGGAAGGGACCTCTGAGATCATTGAGTCCAACCATACACACACACACAAAAAAA
>VZRU01008084.1:606202-730669 GCA_013398155.1 Pedionomus torquatus
GCGAGGCCGGGGGCCACCGCGGCCGCCGCTGCCCCGCCGGCCCCAAGGGAGCTGCCCGCCGGCAAATAAGGCAGACCGCTGGAGAGAGGGCAGGCGCAACCAGGATCGGCGCAGCTGGTGGCCCATCGGGCTCCGCTGGGGCGGAGAGGGGTGGCTGCATCACAGCCCCCCCCACCCCGAAGCCCGGTTTAACAACCGGCTGGGGGTGGCCGCGCTGGGCAAGCGTGCGTGCTCCTGTGCGGGTGTGCGCGACGCGGGGGCTGCTCGTCCCGCCTCTGCCTTATTGGCTGTAAGGGCGGTGTCGCCCCCCCCTCACCCNGCACCGGCGGCAGCAGAGCGCTCCTGTGCACTGTGCCGCTCCGCATGGATCGGGGCGCTGGGCTGCCTCCGCTCTGAGCCCCGGGCGGAGCTGCTGCGGGCTACCGGGGTTCCTCCTTCCTCCCCGGCACCCCCCCAGTCTTCCTCCTCCTCCTTTCCTCTCCGCCCCCACCGCCTGCAGCCCGACTACCGCTTCGCGGCTTCCCCAGCCGCGGGCACCCGGCGGCGCTTCCCGGCGGCCGGGGCCGCTCGTTGTTCCCGCTTGCAGCAGGGCAAGGGGCTGGTGTGGAGCAGAGGGAGGGAAAAGGAGGAGGAGGAACAGGCAGCGCCCGCCGAGCGCCCCTTGCTCCAGCTAAATCTGTGCTGCCGTGTCCAGGTGCTGGTGTCGCGGACGGACACGGAGCTCCCAACCCGGCCCGCAGCCGCCTTGTCATGCTGCCCAAAGTCGAGACGGAGGCCCTGGGACTCGCCCGGTCGAATGGGGAACAGGGGCAGATGCCGGAAAACATGCAAGGTAAGGGGAGAAAAGCACGGCATTCCCCCTCCGCGCACGCTCGGGCACCCCTCGGCAAACCGCTCCTTCGTCCTGCCCAAAAAGTTTACGGCTGCTGAGTGCGGGCTCCCCGCCGCCACCCGCTCCGCGCCTTGCCGAGCCCCTGCCTTCGCGGGCCAACTTCCAGCGTGGCTCGGGCAGGCAGTGGGAGCTGGGCCACCAGCGCCGAGCCGACGGCAAGACCCCGGCCAGGAGATGCAATCGCGGCCGGGGAACAATGAAACATCGGGCCGGCGAGAGCCTTCCCCGGGGTGCAGACGCCCCGCCGGTCACTGCTCGGGGACACCGTCCCCGCTGCAGATCAGGGGGATCTCGGTCTCGACCCCGGTGCGCGCAAAACTGACTGGAAGTTTGTGGCAGGGAGAGTTACGCAGGAAAGTCCTGCTGTGAACGTTGCGCGCCACACACCGTCCCGAAACGGGACCCCGAGCGCTCTGTCCCGCGGGTGCGGCACCCGCGGGCACGGCGCAGGTGGCAGCAGCGGCGGCGTCAAACTTAGCGGCAGAGAGCCCCGACGCCGCGGCGGATTTGCGCTTTTGCGGGGGAGAAGGCAGCGGGGTGTCCCAGCTGGGATGGCGCTGGGAATGCCTCAGTGGGACGGGACGGGGCCATTCCCGGTACCGTGTACTGCGCCGAAGCGCTGGGCGGAGGGAGGCGGCGGACACCCCGTGCAGGGGCTGCCGCGGAGGTTATTAGCTCCCCGCCTCGGTGCCGGCCCGCCGGTACGCGGGACACAGACCGGTACGCTGGCACTGTCCGCCCTGCGCTATGCGCCCCTCCCGAGGCAGAAACTCCCGTCCCGTCTACTCTTTCGAAATTATTCCCTTCTCCTGGGAGCCTGCTGGGAACCAGGGGCGGGCTTGGGCCAGGGGCCTCGGAGGTGGTGGGGGTGGCCTGCCCGCCCCTTTCCTCGCCCGCGGAGGCGCCGTGCCAAGGCACGGCTGGCGGAAAAACCCTTCTTTCCCACTTGGTTTTTCTTGCGAGGAGGGGGAACTTCGTCCCAGCGCCGGGCTTTTTTAGCCGCGGGAGCAGAGGGGAGGGTTCGGGCCCTCCTCCGCCGCCGCCTGTGGCCGCCCCACGCCGCTGGCAGGGCCTGACCCCCCCGCCGTGCCGGGGTCTCTCTAGAAACGTTTTCGCGGCCGTGTCCTGGCGGGTTAATGCCCCCCGAGCTCCCCGAGCACCGGGGCGCAGCCCCCTTGCCCTGGCGAAGGGGCGCCAACTCCCGCACCCCCAGCCGGGCCCAGTCCGGGGGCTTCGGGCGGACTCTGACCGCTCCAGTGTCCTCGAACTGTGGCAGCCGCGGGGTTACCGGCAAAGAGACGACAACCTGAGCGGTGCCGCTGCCTTGCTCGGGAGTCCTCCGCTGCCTCTGCGCTTGTCGAGCGGATCGGAGGCTTAGCAGCAGGGAAGGGGAAGGAAGTTGACCGCGCGGTGAGGTTTCTTTTTGGGAATAACCAGAGCGGCTGACTGGGCTCTTTGTGGGGGGAGCCCGGCTCGAGTGACCGCGATCTGTGCCTTCATTCAGCTTGTTTTGCGCCCACCTCGTCCCCTCCTGACGGCCGGCTCCTCCCCGCCTTTCCCCCGAGCGGCAGAAACTTCAGGCGGCCCCGGCGTGCAGGTTTGCCATCGGTACGGGGGGCGCTGGCTGGGCAGACCCAGACTGCATCCCTCCAGGACGGGGTCCCGGCCCCGCTGTCTCTCTGCCGATCCGCGCCGACGGGGGCTGAAAGCATCTCCCTCGTCGCCGCGGGACCGCTGGCTGCGAAACCCAGGGGCTGTGGGCAGCGCTCGCCCCATCGGCTGGGGCAGGCAGAGGGAACGGGCTGGCTCGGCGCGGTGGGGGAGCGCGGAGGACGANGTCACCCCGAGCCAAGGAGTTCGGGGAGAGCGGAGGACGTTGTCTTAAGCTGATTTTGCAAGTAACTTGCATTTAACGCGGTGCAAAAAGTGCTGGGTCTGTAAGATAGAAGTTTAAGCTAAGTACATATTTGCAGGCTGACGTTGAAAGAAAACTTTAGAGGAAACGAAGTGAGTTACTTTGAATACGCAAGTAACGCTTGTTCTTTAGGTTTTGCTTTTTTAAAGCTTGCCCCTGATCATTTTTTGATTTAAATTAATTTATTTAGTTTGTGATTCCATAAACTAAGGACTACGTTAAGGGCACTCTGTAAATATAAATATTTAGAACATAAAACTGAGGAGCTGAAGGTTTTTGTTCCACTTGCTAAGTTATCGTGCAGATTTGCTGTTCATGAAAAGTTGCACATCTCAATGCAAGCTATGTTTTTAAAAATGAAATTCAACCCACCCAGCCCCCCAGTTTGCAGTGGTCTATGTGCCTGAGTGAGTTTTCTCTCTAGATGAGAACAGTTGCAGAAAATCTGATTTATGAATGTAAATTTTAATTGAATGTGCTATTTCTCCTTTCCCCAGTGTCTCAGTTTAAAATGGTGAATTACTCTTATGATGAAGACCTTGAGGAACTGTGTCCAGTCTGTGGAGATAAAGTGTCTGGGTACCATTATGGACTTCTCACCTGTGAAAGCTGCAAGGTTCTGTTCTAATTACTTCATACAAGCACAACAACAACAAAAAGTTTCAAATATAAGCATAAAAAGTGATAATTAAAAAAACCCCAGATGTGTAATAATTCAGCTTATTTCTGATATGCTTATTGTTACATTCATGTAGGAAATTAACGACCAATTAGCTTTAGGATTTAGAAGTCTCTTGGAGAGATCTCAACTGCACAAATGGAAACAACTTTATAATTGCTTTTGAATATTTTGCTGTTGTGATATAGTTCTAGACCAACTTGAACTCTTAACTGCCCTAAATATTGATTTTAGTTGATTTACATACATTTGTAGTATTCTGTTCCTCAAGGATAAAGTAGGAAAAGTATCCTCAATACAGATCAGCTTTGCAAAACCTAATGCAGTTTTCTTAAGATTTTTTTTTTCATCCTTCAATGTTACAATGTAAATTTCTGTGTCTATAATGACCCTGCACTTTTTTCATACAAACTATAACTGTCAGAGCTTACTTGACACACAAAGTCCAGTAACTAATGTGTGATTTGGTTTAGATCATTGATTAATTTTGAGAATAAAATATTTGTAAGTGCAGCTTATCTTATTGGAAGATAAATGTATCTGCATGGTTGTATTATATTAAAGGGTTTAAATACTTATGAATTTATTACATTTCAAACGTAATGTAAAATCTTTTTAAAGTTCTTTACAGTTATCTAAGTAATGCACTGTAAAAGAAACTCCTCTGATAAAACACCACCATTTAAAATACTTAGTTGCATGGGAAAATTAACTTAGCACATTATATTTTCATTAAAAAATAATCAATGAGAAATGAACAAGCACTTACTATGCCTCTAGCATGCACCACTGGGATGTACAGTAGCCAGAGGTAGTCTGTATTTCTGTTATCTTTGCAACAGTGTCCCTACTTATTTCATGTAAAACTACTTTAAAAGGAAAAGTTTGATAATTTTGCAATGATTAAAGAATACAAAAGAAACTGGTCAGCCCCACTAGTTCTGCTACTACTTAGCACCACTGTGTTAGGGGCACAGGAGACTACAGCCAGTTTTACCAAGCTTTGACATAAGTCTATAAAACCACACTCACACAAGAAAACCTCTTCTGGAGTCTGGTTGTTTTCTCCTAGGTACATCTCACTCTGATTTAAAATGAACTATGCAACTTCAAAAGTATTTGAGTGGTGTGTGAAAAATGTTACAATGATTTCCATAAAATAAAATGCTCTAACTCTCTATCCAAGCAAAACAGGCTAACTTTTGTATCTATCATACAGGGATTCTTTAAGCGAACAGTCCAGAATAACAAAAGGTACACATGTATAGAAAATCAGAATTGCCAGATTGACAAAACACAGAGAAAACGATGCCCTTACTGTCGATTTCAAAAATGTCTAAGTGTTGGAATGAAATTGGAAGGTAAGAGTTACAGTTTTGCTGATACTGTCAACTGTACTGTATATTAATTTTGAAAATTATAGAATTACATGTTATTACATGCTGTTTCAAAAATGCTACATACTTACTGTGGTTCTGAAATCCTAGTAAAAGGTGACGTTGTGTGCCCAATTAAATTGTTACTTCATTTTTAAAAAAATCTAACAAGTATATCGTAAATCACTAACAACTAGTCAAAACCATAATAGATTTTTTTCATATATGTATGTAATTTGATATTTCAGTATTTTAGAGTTGTGAAGGGATGGGTCTAGATATAATAGTTTTGCAGCTTTTTAAAGACTTAATTTAGATTAAACATAAAATATGTAAAAAGTGTCCAGAATAGAAAAAAAATTAGTCCTTGTTATGGAGAGTGATCTGATTTTATTTATATTTTATCTAGGTTGGTTTTTGTTTTTTTTTTTTTTAATATATTCTGCTGACAATAAGGCAGAAAATAGAGAAACTGATAAAATAAGGGGATTTTTTTTTTTCTCTCACCAGCCTCTGTTTGGGATTAAGAAACCAAATAATCTCTAAAGTTGTATCCTCTATTTTGTGGTGCTACACCTGAGATGCCATTACAAATGAAAGAGAATAAGGTGTTTTGAAGTATACTTTTTGACTTCATTTCACTTTCTCACGTACAGAGAATAAAAAGCATACAGTACCCTTTGAGATAACCAAATGCAAAATGATCATCAGCTTGAATTTGAGAATCATACACAGTTCATTCTGACTTTGATATGTAAAATATTCAAATTCAGGTTTCACAGCAAATGATATTTCTGCTTGACCAAGGACAAGCTCCTAAGTTCTTTATTCTTACAATTGTACTGAAGTGGCATTCACTCCAGATGCTTAACCAGGAAAAATCAGGCCAAGGAGGCCAACCATAAACCATTAAAGGAACCATAAAGGATAAGACCCAATCACCTGAGTCTGGCAAAGGAAAGCTGTTGATACAACTGAAGATAAACAGAAAAATCAGTTTCCTGCAGGTTTATGGATTCAGTACTGTTCTGTTCGCCTACAAGACTGAACTAGCACTGACACACTGCACTAAACATTGTGAATCACTGCATGTTCTTCCAAATTCAAATAGTACAGTAACAGGACATTTGGAATCTTTTTCTCATTGTTGACATTAAGAAGAAGGATAAAATATGTTGATCTACTCCTACTTTTAACTCTTACCAGTTGCTGACAATGGTCACCAAATTTTGTCCTCTATGATTGCATGCAGTTCATCTTAATTTCTGTAGGAGTTATACAAAAGCATTAGCTAATCCAATTTGGCTCAGACTTTTTAATTGTAGAATACTTAGGAGGATACTACATACACAGATTTTAAATTAATTACATTTATCATCCTGTTGATTTAATTATTTTGATTTTCTGCATTTTGCTCAAAATCAACATTCACTGGCAAATTAGCAGCAGCATTTTTACTACAAATTACAGCAAAGTGGCTGTAGTTTTAAAGATACCAGAAAATGTACGTTAGCTTCCTTATCCCCACATTCATACAACTTGTCTTCTTTTCTTTAGAAAATTAGAAGAACACATGCTTCCATAATTGTAAATACTTGTGACATTTGTATGTGTATTTCCCTGATAGCCATATATATAGCCTTAAAGTCTAGTTCATAAATTACCATGGACCAAAAAAATCATTAAACGTTAAAGTCCTTATGATAATATACAGTATTATGCGTACCTAGCATTCATAATAAATTTTTAATGTTCTACTAATCCCTAAGATAAAAAGCTCAAGAACTTAACCTCCAGCAATCTCAGCAGTCTCGACATGTCACCAGGCTGTCAAAGGTTCCTCTTTCAATCTAATTGCTGTTGGGCAAGGTGGACTTGGTGAGAGCTCCTTGCTAGTCCATTACGTATATACCATGGTGACAGACACTGCTGTGACAGAGACCACCAGTATGACTCCCAAGGCAGCTGTTGAGGTGGATTTGTTTTAATTATTTCTAATTCCAAAGATATTACAAGCCAGAACAGTGTCAATAGTTTCTGTTTCACTTCCACCTTCTGTGTGGAAGGCAGCAAGCTGACAGCTTTCTCTCTGCACATTCCAACTGCAGCTAAACATTTCTGTAGAGCTGTTCAGCTAACTAGAAATCTTTTAAAGTTTTACACCAACCTGAACAGAATCACCAAAAGGAAATATTTCCTTTTTGCCAAGAAAAATGTATTCCCCTATATGACTACTGAACATTTCACAATTTACATTTCAGATGTTTTGCTGCGGTGGAAGGCAGTAATGGATTGATTATAATGAGACAGTGTGGTCCGCTGGATACGTCTCAGACAAATTCTGGACATCAGCCCTTGTTTCTTAATGATATGTTAGCTTGACATAAAACCAAATATACATTGAGATCTCCACATGATCCCATAGCAGGTGTGAAATTCCTGTAGCCAACCATTGTGTTTGTCCCTGTGTTCTAATCAATGTAAAAAGAAGTCCTTCTATGTTAGTAATAAATGCATGTGATATTCAAATTGCCAGAAAAAAAGTGACATTTATTAAGTCAAAAGAAATCTTTTTCTTTAGAAATAGAAGTGCTATTTTGCATTTTCAAGAGAAAGAGTTACATTTTTACATTTCTGCTCTGTCCTAATGTATGTTTCATTAAAGAATATTGATTCTGAGTTTTAATAGTGATTTACTTCCTTCCTCTCCCGTGACAGCTGTGCGAGCTGACCGAATGCGGGGCGGTCGAAACAAGTTTGGACCAATGTACAAGAGAGACAGGGCACTGAAGCAGCAGAAGAAAGCTCTTATCCGAGCAAATGGACTTAAACTGGAAGCCATGACTCAGGTGATCCAAGCAATGCCGACTGACCTGACAATATCTTCTGCAATCCAGAACATCCATTCTGCCTCCAAAGGCCTACCTCTGAACCATACTGCCTTGCCTCCTACAGACTATGACAGAAGTCCCTTCGTAACCTCTCCAATTAGTATGACAATGCCACCCCATGGCAGTTTGCAAGGTTACCAAACTTATGGCCATTTTCCAAGCCGTGCTATCAAGTCTGAGTACCCTGACCCTTACACTAGTTCACCAGAGTCAATAATGGGCTACTCATACATGGATAGTTACCAAACAAGCTCACCAGCAAGTATTCCACATCTGATATTGGAACTCCTGAAATGTGAGCCAGATGAGCCGCAAGT
Organism: Pedionomus torquatus; assembly: GCA_013398155.1. Classification (NCBI taxonomy): domain Eukaryota; kingdom Metazoa; phylum Chordata; class Aves; order Charadriiformes; family Pedionomidae; genus Pedionomus; species Pedionomus torquatus. Next base: position 614,273 of record VZRU01008084.1, read on the forward strand.
CCAAGCTAAGATCATGGCATATCTGCAGCAAGAGCAAGCCAACAGAAGCAAACACGAGAAGCTCAACACATTTGGGCTTATGTGTAAGATGGCTGACCAAACCCTCTTCTCCATTGTTGAGTGGGCTAGGAGTAGCATCTTTTTTAGAGAACTTAAGGTAGGTAACAATCTTACATTATATTATCATTCAATCAAGAAAAATATACAATGTTGTAGTTCAAGCAAGGGAGTATGGTTATATTCCTCCCACCCCTCCCCCACCCCAAGCATCTCAATTTATTTGACTTGAAGTAGGCAAACTATCATGAGGAGAAACTTGTAGTTGTCTTCCACCCGAGCCTGTAATTAGATGTAGCAAAGAGATTCAAGTTTCAGTTTAGCTCTTCTGTGCTTTACCATTTACTAACCACCATAGGGCCTCGCGTGTATTTTAATAATTACCTGTTAGTATTGCGCACTGTCTGGCTTGTATTCAGAGTTGTAAGCATGCCTGTTACCCCATTCTACATTCATTTATGTAATTATTTCATTACCTCATTTAACATATGGGGGAATGCCATTTCTGCCCTTATATAAGTCTGTATTTGGAATATTCACTTTCTCAATGGGATGCTATTCTGTGCATTCTTCTGTGTAGTTAACCATGAAGGCTGAATCCTAAGCAGGGTATACACAGAACAGAAAGCAAGGAAGAAGGTATCTTAAGGACTCCTTTTGATTCTCATCACTACTGATACATGGGGTATTTCTTTAATTTAGGCTGGCTACATGTGACATGTAGGCTCTTAATTCTGTTGGAGCACGCAATAAATCCTCACACACAGCTCTCTGGTAGCCAGAAATTCCTCCATTTACATTTTTGAGACTTTGTTAAGGCAATTTTGTGGGCTGTTGTGGTCACGACTGAAATTTTAAGCCAGAAATTTGGGATAAGACAATAGAAATAAACTACAGTTTTTAACCACGCTCTTGATAAAGAAATCAGCTCTAGGAGGAATAAGAGATCTTCTGTCCCAGAAAACCCTTCAAGGTGATGAACTCAAAACAAATACGAGTTTCCCCACTGTATTGCTAGTTACTGAATATCTGCTACAGAGATGTTTTTGCCACAACTATTTGCTGCTAAAATCTGTAAAATTTTGTGACCACCCATAATTTTTTGTTGACTGCTGTCAAGCTAAAGGAAAATAATAAAACATCCAAATACAAAAAACACTGTAGAAGCTCACTGAGAATTGAATCTACATGAATCAAGAGCATAGAAAGGAGATCCTATTAAAAAGCTGTAGTCAGGATGCTTGCCACAACAGTAATTCTGTCATAGCCATAATGATGCAGACACATGAAATAAAGCCTGATTACAAGAAAAGCAAGCTGCATATGTTGCACATACAACTACAGCTTCTCTCCAGTTTTTCATAAGAATGGTTGCAGGAACCATTAAAAACTCAGTCTATATAAAGAGAAAGAAGGAAGGAAGTTTACTTAGAGAAGAAAAAGAAAATGGATTAATGAGAGGAAAAGACTGTCGCATCTTTGTTTGCTATCTATGTTGTTTACAGTTTTGTAGTAAACTATAAGCCATGCTAACCATTTTAAACAATTTTAAAATGAAAATTGCAAACATGTTGCATGTCCAGTAGACTATGTTCCAAATACCAGGGACCAGATCTTTCTATCCATATACTGGGGAGTACTTTAGTTGAGAGTAACCATGTTAAAAATGACTGAGATTTGCAGAGCAAGATACTCTTCAGTGTAAGAATTTTTAAGTTACTTTCTGCCCTACAATTCCATTTATGATTAAAGTGAGAATCTAAGAAGATATTCAAGCTACATTTGCTTTTTATGGTTCCATAGCTTAATCTGTAGGCAGATTTTATAATTCAGCATTCAACATACTGAGAATAGTTTTAGAGACGGTCTTCACCATCAACCTCTGCTTGGATGACATTCTTTAACCAACACACGTTTACTAATATGGACAAAAAGTACACAGAAATTTGTTTAATGAAAATGCTGACCAGCTTCTCCTGGCTCTGGTTGTACGTATACACTACATACATACTTCCAGAAATACCTATATTCTAGAAATATATAAAGACTTCCACACATTTTCAAAAGCTTGGTTACGTCTTAGCAACTTACGAGTTCAGACAGTATCATACCTTCCTACCTTCTGGCATATCCAGATTTTTTTTTTGTTTTTGTTTTTGTTTTTGTTTTTGTTTAAGTTGGACAAGATCAACTCAACTGCACAGTATTTCAGAACAATAGCAACACACTTAGAAATCCATCCACATCTGATATTTAGGGATCAGATTACACATAATGCTAAGAACTTAAAGCTTCTCAACTTCAAAAAAGTGAGGTGCTCAAAGTGTGTTTAGATCAGACTCTACTTTGTTAACTGCACCAGGTAGCACCATCTCTTTGCAGTTGAGAAGAGAGGATCAGAATTAAAAAAAAAATGTTTCCAAACCTTTCCTGAACACAGCTCTCTTCTATCCATCCATGTTTTGAGCTCCTTCTGATCGAGGTAGCAAAACCAGCTATTTCCGCTGCAGAGAACATAAATACCTGTGGGTGAGGGAAAAAAAAAAAGACACCTCAGAATATGACAGGAAGATTTTAAATTCAGAAGGAAGGGAAAAAGCAGTTGTAATAAAGATGAAACAGAAGTTTTTAGAACAGCTAACTTTGTTCCCAACCTATACACAGCAGACCAGTATGTACTTGCTTCAGAAGATATTTTCCTATTATTCCTACTTGTCTAAATTTAACAACGGAATCGTGAGATGTCTTTCAGGTAAGACAAGTGCATTTTCAGAACTCTGGAACTAAAATTTCAAATTACTCAAATAATTAAACAGTAAAAAAGCACAAATGTGGTTTGTATTAAATTCATCATGGTTTTGTCATGATAAATGATGTCTTGCACAACTGGCTGTGAGTTACTACACAGCATGTTTGCCATTCTTTACTGTATCCTTTCACTTTATTCAAAATTTAGTCTTACACATTTGTCTCTTCAATCCATACAAAAGGGCAAACATTTTCGTTTCTGCTGCACCTAGAGATTTGTAGCTTAGAGAACTCAGGAAGGACTGAAAAGCCCTAATTCATTAGTGGTTTAGGCCACATTCATCCTAGAGATAATAAAAATATCCCACCAGTGAACTACATTTTTCAAGTTTTCTCTTTTTCTTTCTACTTGACTGCAAAATTTATTTTTTTTAGAGAGATCTCAAGTGATAACAAACATGTTTCAAAACATTTTTTTCATGAAGCATTTATCGTCTTATGCTTATCACAACCTTCTAATTTGTTGCTCTACAGATTGTCAACACCTCTTTTAGAATGGTTTATACTTGTAAGCATGTGAAAGGTTAAAATATTTACTGGGCAAAACTACTTACAGCATGCACTGCATTTTACAGAATTTGACCTGTGTATGAATTAAGTATGTAATTTAAGACTAATGCTCATATTTACTAAGGAGCAGATCCTCCCATCTTCATGTTGGATATCAGCAATCAACAGAAATAGTAAAGAAGCAAACTAGTTAGGATTACTAATAATGTAAGATCCAAAGCATCCAGTGGCAATCCACCTTGAATTTAACACCTGCTAAAATCTCAAACATACCTGTCTGTCTTGTGAAGTCAGAATATATTTAGTATTTCATAATTATATCATAAATTCAGGGTGTTTGACATCACGTATTACTTGCTTATTCATAATGAGAAGTGTTTCTGTATGGTTTTATTACACAAATTAAATAAGAATACACAGATAACCTCCTAGTAGACTAGTGATGATACTAGTAATGAAGGCCTTTGTTTGCTATGCTGGAGTTGCTGAAAGCTCAGTAAATATAAAAGTAAGATATATCCATCCTATCCTCAGCTAAGAAAACTCAGGAATGCCCTGGGGATGCTAGATTTGTAGCCAGCTGTCTTAGTCAGGTGAAAGGTCTTCGTACAAAGCTAAAAAGAAAATATTGCAAGAGTTTCAAGAGTCCAAAGGTTACCTGGCCCCAAGAAAGGATGCAGATAGTTCCACTGGACTGGTCTTTCCCCATAGTCTGCATCAGGGAAAATTCAACAACTGCTTCCAAAGCTGAGTACTCCTGAACCCATAAAAAAAATAGCCTCTTCTTGGGGCAGGAAGAACACAAGACCTATACTGTAGAACAGTCCTCAGAGTATTTTTTCCTGGCTGAGGATCAGAAAATTAACTAAACTTTGATAGTTACAAAAAAGATACTGAAAGACTTGTGACTCACAAAAAGTGATTTACCTTGATTTATTTGGCTATTTTAGTGAGGATGTCATAGGTCAAAGTTCTATGTGAGCACAAACCCATTTAGTGAATGATTGCAGGAAGAGCCAGTGTACTTCATGTTAAAGCAGTTCATCCTAGAACTATTCACTGAGTTTGCAAATTTAGACCATTCAGTGATGTCAGACTATCAGTTCTCCAACAAATTTCTTGTTGTAAGTATAAATTTGTCCATGCTTCCATTAGTTGCAAATGTGGCCGTCTAATAAACAATGGTTTTAAGCATATATCTCAAAAGGACCCTATCTATAGAACCTGTATTGTACGTGTTAACAGAAATATTTTGGCAGCTAATAAGCAAATAGAGGCTTAGTTTTACATTACGTATTCCCCATAAGCACAACTATATTAGGAAAATTTCAAATTATGTCATAAAGCAGTGCAAACTTAGGGTGAATAGAATTAACAGAACTTCTGGAATCTCTTACTTTTGTCTGTAAAATGTAGTTAGATAGATATAGTAATATAATACTCAATATATCAGCTTTTATTTCGAATTTCAGTCTCTGTATTTAAGTATCAAGAAATGCATAGAAAATAAGGAATTATAGTACAGAAAACAGATTCTTAAACTAAATTAACACAGAATATGAAAAAAATAGGATGGCTTTGGGTTTTTTTTGAGAAAAAGCATCAGCTGTGGAATACCTTAAAAGTTCTTTAGTTCAGTTCTTTCATCCTATCTGATGAAAGCATGATATATTATTTAGACTTAAGTAATTAAAGGCAGTTTGATAACTTGAAGTGCTTTTGGACTTTGTAGTATAGGTTTATCAGGACAGGAAATGGAACTAACATATCTGACGAAATAAAATTTCTGCAGTGTTCTTTCAATCAGGGAAGCTGCCAGTAACTGAGATCTAGGACTTCCCTTAATGCCAGTAATCATATTAGTTAACATGCTGTCATGTGTAGCTGTTGATTTTTATTCTTGCTTAAATGTACCTGGATCTGAAAAAAAAAAAATAATTCTCAAACATTAAAAAAATGCTGGGGAAAGGGAAAAGAATTTCTCTTACACAGCCAAATAATTCTTTGCTTTAGAATAATTAATTTAATTTCACAAACAGTCAAATCATTGCTAGAGAAAGACACTTCAGCAGAGAAACCAGGGCTTAATGAAGCATGGGATTGTATCTGCTACCTCTCTGAAATTTCTTAGGGGAACACTTTTACCACTTCATGATTTTATTTTGGTTCTCCTCTGAACCAGACAATGTGACTTAATTCTGTATTTCAGCATGCAGGCACGGCATTTTGCAGCGTTTCTAAACAGTTTGTTCAGTGCTAAGCCTCTGGCACTTTTCCTAGGGCTAAAACAAAAGATGGTGTTCTCATACACTCATTCATGTCAAAGCTGGATACTTCAGTTTCGCTCTACTATGCAATAATATTCTCTCTGATAGCAGGAGACTGAGTTCAGTCACTCCGGATTTAGTCATTTTCTATCTAATACCCAACGTTAAGCATCATGCTGAGACTAAGAACCATGCTTCTTGTAGGTGTTTTTTTGAAAGGCTGACACTGCTCCACTTGAGTGGATCTGCAGTCACCAGTTCACTGTAGCAAATTTACCCAGTTTCCCATCAACAGCCATGATGCAATAACAATAGTTTATTACTTATTATTAGAGGAAATTGAGCAAGTAACAATTCCAAAAAGCTCTGCAACCCATCCTAATGCTAGTGATGAGCAGAGATATAACAGGTTGTAGTATGGACATGTGGAATTACATAGCTACATCTAACTCTTGCCACATGTCCTGCGGCAGATGCTGCAGCCTTGGTGGGAAGGAAGAGCCACACTTGTGTGTTCCGCTGTGACTTGGAGGCATTTGTTACACATTACAATGTATTTTTTTTTCCTTCAAAGTATAACTTTCCAATTGAAGTTTGACAATTTTCAGCAGTAATAGAAGAAAGATTATTCGGGTGCATTACCAAATGTGTATCACATTGCTGTAGGGCAAGGTGAAAAAGTAGTGCTCATTAGATCTTGCGTGCTGTGGCTAGTCCAAAGTGTTATTAAAGTGAATTCTAATAATGACTGCTGTACTGGCTAAGGAACTGAACTGTGGATGCTCAGCCACGTTAACATAACCTGTTGTAATTCCAGACCACTTCTTTTAATTGTTATTTTCTGCTGTGAGAATTTGATCCTTTTGCCAAATGATGGAGAGAACCTTACACATTAAAAATGCAACAATTCCAGTCTCTTGGAAAATCATAGGTATATTTCCTGGTTTTGCTTAAGAAAGCCACAGTTTTCTTGGTAGAATGACAGATCTTCACTTGCAAAGAACTCAATTTCTTGGTAGTTTCTGCCACCAAAAAAAAAAAAAAAAAAAAAAAAAAAAAAAAAAAAAAGCCATTTTTGCCCCCTGAAAATTTCGTTTCTTACAACCAGGTAGCAAATCTTCTACAAGAAGATAACTTTTTTTTTTTTTATTCAGTAAAATACCTGTATCATTCAGATCCAGCACTTGTGTATGATACCTGTATATTTCTGCTCTATGGAGTGGTTTACAGTTACAGTGAAAGTTTGCCTCTTCAAAAGCATGAAGGCTATTCAGATTTAAGGATGTTATTTTGTAACCTGTAACCTTTATGATCACCTACAGTAAGGATGAAATCCTAGTCATACCAAAGTCACAGGCTTCCTATCAGCACTGCTGAAGTCCTATCATTTAAATAGATGTTTTCCTGTACTTTCACATGTAGAGGGAAGCTGCTCCAGATTGAGGAATGATCATCTTTGTACATACAGAACTGTGAAATCAATAGCTCACATAACCCACTCAGCAACGGGGCTGAAAAATGCTGACAAATAACAGGAAAAGCAGAGGAAAGTGTGATTTATGAAGAAATATTAAGAAATCTGAATATTCATAAGCTTGATCAAACAAAAAATGCAACCATATGGGAGCCATGTAGAAGCACAATGTCTGAACAAAACAAAGACCTCAGAGAGTTGTGTTCTACCTGTAGTAGCACCAGTAATACGGTTTCCACAACATTCAGTCATCAAACTCATTCTCGGAGAAAAGGCTTAAAGCTGAGAGCTTTCAAATAGTGCTGTAAATTGTAAGATGACTCAGAATAGTTTGGACACGATATACAGCTGTATAGGCACAGGAACATACTAGAGGACCTAAGTCTTTTCCATTGCCAATTTTAAAATTATTATAAAATGGAATTTCAAATAAAGTCATGAAAATCAAGAAACAGAATGCACTTAAACATCTGTCTGGTATCTCTCTATTTCCAAACAGTATGCATTAAGTAGATTTTCAGACTTCTATAATAGAATAGTTCTCTATTACCAGGGAAGCATATCTTTTTATGCTAGCCAAAAACTTAGCCATAGGTTTTAATTTCTTTTGTCATGTATCAAGGCTATCATGGATGGCTCTATTTCATAAGTTAAGTTTCTTAAGTTACAAGACTACATATTAAAGGGAGCAAAACATAAATTCATGTCTTGGAAATAAAATTCAGTTGCTTATTCCCTCACACCGCACACGCCAAGACACAAAAACATCAACCTCAAGAAAGGGTAAGTTTTAGTACAAGAAGAAATAATATTTCAAAAATAAGTTTAAACCTGAGTGCAGTTCAAGAAATATCCAAATGCATGATAAACATTTGGGTTGAGCAAAGGAGAAGAAAGTGGCAATGTTTAAAAGCTAGTACTCTGTTAAATGAGTGCAGTATAGATCTTCTATTAAAGTGACATATAAAGTAGCTATTTAATCCCTCCCACTTTTTCCAAACAGGGCTGGAAAGAGCAGTTACAAGCAAGCTGAAATGTAACCACTACCTTTAGGACTGCCTTTAACTGGTTTCCGATACTATTATTTTTTTCCCCAAATAAGAAACCTCTTAATTATCAAGTTTGCAGCCGTTTCAACTCTGAATAAAAAGCACAGTTTTATTCAGAGTTAAGGTAGCTAAATCACAACATACTTTCTCAACATATTGTAAAACTGGTTTGAAACATTTGCTCTCCACGTGCTGCAGCAGCCAACTGGTGCTCCAGCCCCCACCACCTCAGCCCAGGTGAGGGCCATGGGCTTGCCACTCCTGTGCCCAAACCAGGGCAGGTCCCAGGGCTGCCAGCAGGATTCCTCTGCCCCACCACCCTCATACAGGGCCCCTGGACACCCAGTAAGAAGTTCGGAGTTGGAAGGGTGAGGCAAGGGCACAGTGAGGGAACTTTACCTGTGAAGCAGCCCAGGGGGGGCTAGAGCCTTGGCTAGGGCTTAAATGGCGCTGTGGGTGGGGCCAGGTGGGGCCTGCAGGTGCTTCAGGGTCTTGTGTGAAGAAGGGGGTCTGTGTCCTGCGTGGGCCATCAGCAGAGAACTCTGTGAGCAAACCCTGAAAGAGCAGGTCATTTAAGGGCAGTGGCTCTGTCTCTCTTGTGTGTTCCTTCTCCCTGTCTTGAGACTGACCCTTTGCTGTGTAACAGGGTGTGGGCAGGCCGCCTGCAGTGCGCCATGGGGTGGATGGCATCCCCCAGCCGGCCGCTCTGCTGCCTGCCTCTGCAGCCACAGGGCACTCAGACCCTGCTGAGGCACAGCGGATTGGTACCCAGCCTTGGTCTGTAGGCGACCTGGGCAGCAGCAGGGTTGCAGGGTTCTAGCATCCCCATGACCTCCTGGGAAGGGGTCACTCATGTCACCGTTAGGAGTGGACTGCTAGGAGCTGCTGTGCCCTTTTCCGCTCCTGACAGGCAACACTGCCTGGGTGTAAAATGCTGTTATAGGCATTGGGGTGCCAGCACCAGTGCCCTGAACAGGCGACAGCTGCCTAGGTTTGTCCTCTGCAGAGGTGTAGCACCCGTTCTTCAGCCGGTGTGCGTCTGAGCATATGGCAGCTTTCCTGGCAGCTACCAGGAAAGGAGAAAGGGTTTCTGCTGAAAGGCAAACCACTGATTAGTCTCACGCCTTGCTCTAACATTGCCCCAAATCCAACTGGTTTCAGTAGAGTTGAGAGACATGCACCAGGTGTTTTCCCTAAAATATTCTTTATTTGCTGTTTTGAAATACAGACTGAAAGGTGTTGCTATTGGCATCACTGCAGGCACATTTGCAGAGCAACTACAGAAGAAATAAAAGGGCAGATTAAAGAAGGAATTAAGGGAAACTAAGAAAAAGATAAAATAAGGTGCCAGTAGAAAACTGAAGCTGTAATTTTAGGCAGATATCCTCAACGTCTTTTTGCCACTTCTGTAACTGGCAGAAGTTCAGTTATAGGTGGTTCAGTAAACATCAGGGCAGTCTAAGCAAACACATATTTAGCACTGTGTCTTGGAAACACTCAAGTCATTACAGCAACAATTTAAGACCTCCCCCCGCCCAAAGGTATGATAAACTAGTAAAATAATCATATTGTGGTGAAAAAAAGAAATTCCATTTTGTCTAATTCTGGAAGCCTCTGCCATACCCCTCAGTTGGAGAGGGAAAGAAACTAAAATCTGTTTTCAGAAATGGAAAAATGCTATTTACATCTAGATATGGCTCTTGCATTTCTTGAAAGAAAAGTTACTTTGATATTTGTTGCTAAATAAAATCTTGGATCAAGTAAATTTAATTTAAAAAATTAGTTAAGGCAACAATAAACACAGGAAATATACATGAATAAAGTGTTCTACAAGTCAGGCAACTCTTTTAAGACTATAAATATCACCTAAGCAAGGCCACTATAATTAGCAAGGGGTGAACAAAAGAAGACATCCAGAAATAGATGGGGAGGGGGAAGGTTGGGAGGGTGAAACATCTTGGTTAACCTTATTCAAGTGTTCTTTCCATAGCATAGGAAATGGTTCCAGCTAGCTCATGAGTTCTGTTGGTATTAACTGATTTTTAAAAGGACATTTCCACGTTGTCTGTATGCCAAGGAAATTCTTTTACTGGCATGTTTGCTGAATACAGGAAACATCACCCTGACTAAGTGACACTGGATGTGACGAAGAATTGTATCTTTATTCTGGTGTTACAGTCAGCATCGTCTGTTTGTTTCATCTGGATACCTTTTGGTATTTATTGGGGAATACTTAGTGCAGTCTCACAATTCGTCCTGAGTAATGAGCAAACACAGTGACTGGTGATGCTGAGTCATAATCCCTCACCACTTGAGAAGCAGTTTGCTGCAGCCCTTGTGCACCAGCTGCTTATTTAGTCTGAGGGCTAATCCAACACTTCAGAGGAGGCAGAGACAGGGCAGTCTAGTCATGCCCTAATCTGCTTCATCCCTCTTCAAGGTATGGGGAGAAAAGAGTCACAGAGTGCTGGGAACCATCCTCCTCTCTATGCTATGCCCAGAATTCCTGGTAAAAGGGAATAAATATGTACCTACAACTGCTTACTCTCCTAAATAGAGAGCTAAACAAGTTTGGCTTGCACGTAGCAATTTTCAGTGTATGTCAAGTTATGCTTATCTGAAGAAAACCTTACTGAAGTGAATGAGAATTTTGTCCCAAGAAGTGCAAGTTAAGATCTGGAATACCATATTTCCAGTTTCACTCACAGGATCTGCCAGTTTCCTGTTTTCTTCTCTAAAGCTGCCTGTGTCAAGTTTTTACATCTCATTTACTACGTGTTATTTCTAAATGCCCTTTTTGTTATTTATTTCCTCTTTTTTTGCTTTCTCTTTCTTGGGAATAGTGTTAATACCACAGCCACTATGTACAAAGCATTAAGTACAGTTATTTGTGCCTCTGGGCTCCACTGACCTATCCCACAGAGATCTTCAATAACAGTCAGCGTGTTTCAGCACCAGTCCCTTAAACTTCTTGTGCACCCTTTTGGGAGAAGATGGAAATCATTGAGAAAAAGGTTCAGAATGGCTAGGTCAGATGAATCAGCAGTTTTCTTTTCATCTTGCTACTCTTGCAGCTCAGTAAAAATCACTCTGAAACCACAAGGGTAGTTAATCTGTACTATTAACTTTCCTTTAAGTAACAGCAAGAGCATGTAGGGAGAATAACAGGCAACAATTGCCAAAGTCTCTGGTTCTACTCCCATTAACTGTGCAGTGGTTTTAGGACATAACAACCCTGATGTTAGAAAGAGTTGTGGGAGATGGTGGGGATGTAGTAAACTGCTGGGAGAGGTGAGACTAAATTAGATGGTGGTGCAAATCATGCAGCATGCAAGTGGAAGCTGAGACTAATGTGTAGCTCATATCCAGGTCACCATGGTATAAAATAGTTTCAGCTTCTTTTGTAACCACTCTATAATCACTGGTGTTCTGCTAATCTACATAGAAAGCAAGCTACTCACAAGAAAAAGGTACTTTTGGAGTACTATTTGGGTTTGTACATATGTAAGCACATATTACACTCATGAAAAGCATTTGAGGCTGAGACCTAAAATCTCCCAACTGTATTTTGCATATTGGCCATATTGGTAAGATTCTACCCAGACTTTCTAGTCTTTGAGAAATCCAAAATCACTGTAAGGAGTAGCATCAAAAAACTGTCTTTCTGATACAGGACTTGGAAAACAACAGTCCTTTTTTTGCAATGCAGTGAATAAATTACAAGAATAGTAACAGCAGCAGCAATAACAACTCTTAAGTAGAAATAAACATGTGGCAATTACTTTGGTTTTGGCCACACAAGATAGGTTCTCATTCTGCAAGCATGGTCAAGGACAATGCTCTCTACTGACTAGAAATGAACTTTCAGGGAAAGTGTTCCCAGCAGGAAGGGTTACATCTCAAAATCAGTGTTTACATGGCTAGTTCACTTGGTAGTGTTGAGCAGCATATATTTTTAATTTGCATGCTTCTCCTTTAAGGCATATCCTTCTCTTGACTTCAATAGAAGCTCCGCATGTTTTGCCTTTGATGCCCCTGCATGCTGGCAACTCTAATTAGTGTTACTAGGAGTTTCAGTGAAGTTTCTCTCTCTCCCTCTTTCTCTGTAAATGAGAATAGTTTTCAGTAGTTTATCCCAGCAGTGGCTGGTGCATTTACAGATCAGGAATTGGAGCTTTATCAAACTGGTACATGATGCCTATCAAGAATGTGTCTTCATTTCTTCTCTGTCCCTGCCAAAGCAGAGCTTTACCTTTTTCTCCAGGCTGAATAACAAACAGTGGCATGACCGTGAGATAAAATATTGATCATTCTAACAAACTCCCTTCAGTTTTTAAAAGATTGCTTAGTACTGTCTTTGGGGTTTTTTAGAGTAATGGTTTTAGCTAGTTAACACAGCCTTTCTCTGTAAGTTGCTAACATAGTAACTTGGTGCAATAAATATGAGTTAGAAAAGATCAGATCTTTGAGACTGATGTTTTCAAGGGCTAGATCCTGCAACTCATGCTAAAACTCAGCCTGCTCTGCTCTGTAGAAACTGCTTTGGATTTCAGGGAGATTTTGCATAGGGACATAATGCTGCAAGTCTGGGACAATCTGGTCCTTTTTTGCAGTGCCTCCAGTTTTATTAAAATAAACAACCCACACACACCCTTGCCATGTTGAAAACAGAAACACAGTTCCATTTTGAGATTTTCATCTCAGACTTGCATACTTGTGTGTAGTGATAGACACAATGAACAGGAGCTGCTTTTCTCCTTCCTCTTAAGAACTATCACGTCGTGAACCTTTCTGTGCTAACATAACCCTCTTCCCAATATTTCAAAAGACACAGAGCTTCCCAGCATGATGATAAAGTTTTCCTGTGTTCCAATAATAAAAGTTGAACGTACCAGTAATTTCCAGTTCCTCTGTGGTCGGGCAGCCTGTGAAGACTAAATCAGAAGTACCCAACCTGCAATATCAGTGTGGGAGTCGGAAACAGATGTTCACCGGACAATACAATTTGTTGTCACTGTCGATACTATATGGCACTTTTCCCAACAGAAGTTGTCCATAGCTGGAAAAGAATGTAAGGAATGATTCATGCCCTGAATTATTCTTATTATTTTTAAATATTTAAGACTCTGTGTTTTCTTCTATTTTAAAAGATGGAATCAGCGAGGCATAAGCACTCAAAAATACATTTAACGAGACTTGTAGTGTCTGTGTAGTATGTAAACCAATTAATTTAAGGCTTTTTCCTCAAGAGAAGACATTGTATAATAACAAGAGTCAAATCCTCTTCTTCAGAATGAGGGTGCTGTAACCTTTAATCTTCTAAAATATTTTATGCTCAGTAGTTATTTACACAAAAAGCATGTGGTGGCAGGTAAATGGGACAACTAATTTCATGTGTATCTGAATGTGTATTTATAAACATTATCATTCATTATATTAATGTAATAGTATTTTTATACATACAAGAACATATTAAAGTAGCTTCTTTACATGTTAGAAATTCTAATAGACCATTTGGGCATTCAAAACTGATCAAACACTCAAATGAGCAAAATCTTCTATTAGAGTTGCATATGATGTGTAGCCTTGATTTCCAGATTTCATTAATATTACTAAAGCAGATGCACTAGATCATATTTACTATAAAAGGCAATGGATCAGGCTAGGTGCTCTTTAAATTAAATGTTAATTTTTCAAGGATACAGCAAATATATCTAAAAAAAAAAAAGATGCAGAAAGCCTAAGTGAAATCAGACCTATATACAAATTAATATATTTAGTAGGAGTGTCAAAGACAGCTAAAGATGGGGCTGCCATATCTCTTGGGTATATCACCTATATTTTACATTAAAAAGTAACATTAAGTATTTTCAAAAATGAAGACACCTGGGATCTGAATTGGAGTTCACTGAAATCAGTGACAAACCTTGCACGTAGTTGCTTACTGTTCTATCTCTGGCAGGCTTTCTTTAGAGATACTAAAAGAGAAGAGGTGTCTGTAGTGACAAAGCTCAAACAAGAGCAAAAGATTATAGCACTGTAAAGCATTGTCTTATTTTTACAAATGCATATGATAACACTTCACAATAATATTTTTGTAATATTAATTTTGCCTTTACTGTGCTTACTGTTGCAGTCTTTGCAACAGAGTCATTTAATGCTCTATGTCAGGCTTCAGTCAATGGGACACATGAAATGATTTTCAGCTGTGCGTTTTGTTGTAACTACTGCATGATTTAGCCTCAAGGCCTGTACGTAGTTCAACTTACACTTTTAGATTTAGTGAATTTAGGTATATTTGCATAGTGGAATGCTACCCGTTCCCATGATTTTGGGTAAGAACTTGAACTCTGCAGAAAATTTTCAAATGCATCATGTGATAAAACAGCATGAAATAGGTGATGAGATGTTTATCACACTCATAAGCAACATGCTGAATCTGTGCGTGTGTCTCTGCATATGTGTATTCTCCTACACATTCATGGGTTAAACTGGGTTTTTCATCAACTAGGTGTTGGCAAGTGCCAAAGTGATTTAGGATTAGAACAGGATTTAGGCTGATCTGGCTACAGTTGTATTTCTCATTTCATCATCATGCCAGGGATACTGTGACAGTTGTGGTTTTTTTTTTTTAATTTATGAATAGACAAAATTAAATGTCCATACCAGACATACCATTAGGTTACAGAGAGTGAAAGGGAAACACTGCATTAAGCCTGATTCTTTTGTCTGCACCCAGCAGAGAAGTCTTGAATGTACAAAACAGCTGGGAAACTTCCTATGTAGCACACAGCTTGAAGAATGAATTCAAGATTTAAAAAAACCCAGTCTGATTAGGATTTATTTCAAATTACTGTTATCCTGGTTCTGTAGTATATCTCTTCGTAAAATACAAATCAGTATAGATGTGTGTTATCTGGGTGCATTACATCATTTTTAATACTAACTATACTCTCATTTTAACTGTCATGACAGCTGAATTCTCGATAAATGTTTTGGACTTCAGAGACTTCTCATTGCAATACCAGAGATAGCACGTGCTTGTACAAAGTTTTAGTGTTACTTAGTGTTTCAAAAATTACTGGATTAAAGCAGACCCATTTGTAAAAGTGACTATTTCACCATTTTCAGTGATACTACTTTTTATGTGTTAATTTTTATCTGCCGTCATGGTATTTTGCTGTGTCTCCTTGTCAATTTAATTATCTTTTGGAAAAAGAATTCAGGAGGCGGCAAATTTGGATGTTCAGGTTAAAGGACAGATTTCTGAAGAGACGGGAGAAAAAGAGATTACTGAAATTAGCAGGGGCCCGGCCCACCTGCTAGCAAGTGGATCGAGCAGTATTTGGAGGAGAGGAAAACCCTTGGCCACCGCATGGCGTGGCTGTGTACACCAGAGTTAGTTAGAGTGCTCTGAATCTCATCTTTTGATCTCGGGCGATATTTTTCTCTGTTATGTCACAGAGGTCACCTGGCTCATGTGTGACAAACTGCCTGCATAAGTCACAGTGCCAGTGGCAGAGATTTGTAACCATGTCCCTGGTCCATTGCCTTTGAATTATTTCGCAGGCCCTCTGCTTTACATTTACACTCTGTCGGAAGATGAACAGGGGAAGGGAGTAAAATCAAGGGCAGGGTCTCATCCTGAAGGACAAGGGGAAACAGGTGGAAGGTTAATGGCCCTGGAGCGTATCCACAAGCCTCTCAGGCTTGATATATGGGCCTCAGGCCTAAAACGGGCATTGGCTTTCAAAGATATATTATTTCATTTGAGGAGAGACATTCTGGAGTTCCTGCATTTGTCTGCTGATAGATGATCCTCTGTCCACAATTGGTTATGGCGTGTGAGTTTTCCTTGGGCCTGCTCCCGTACATAAAAATTTTGCTGAGCTCTCCAACCTTTCGCATGCCTGTGAGAATGGGACGTGTGCGGGCCTTTTGGCAGGCGGCTGGATTTTTGTTGCTGCTATTTTCGTAGTTCCTTTTGAAGCGCCAGGCAAGTGGGGGATGAAAGGCGCTTCTGTTCATTCATACGCGGCTGGGCAGGGGCAGCCTTGCGGGGACGAAAATGGGGGAGAAGAAGATGTCAGGGATCCATTACGCATACGTGCGCCTGCAGCCCGGGCAGAAGTCGCTCCAGCTAATCCCGTATTTTATACTGGCACATGCCCTCAGAAAGATAAAGACAGGGAAATCATTTGCATAATTTTTTACAACTCCTCATCTTTTATTGTATTATGGCTTTGTTAGAGTTTTCACATGTGCTCTGGCTCATGGGAAGAATAAAAAATAGTGACTCCGTAGCTTACAATTACATTTATTTGGGCTCTATCCAACATTTACCTTGGGCTCCTCGTACAAATGACATGCTACTGCTCACGTCTTAGCCGAGTGCCAGAGGACTCAGAGCCAAATTGTGGCTTTCGCATCCTTTAAAAATCTCTAACAGCCTTAAATGAGTAGTGTTACATACGGAGGTCTAATTGTGCTAAGTTCAATAGGACTGCACTGCGGGCAGGACACAGCACGGGCAGGGTCTGGCCCTGCTCCCTCTGTTGTGCCCAGCTCAAGGAGGGACCATGGTGTGCAGGTGGAGGCAAAGGCCTTCGTTCAGAGGGAGCTGGCCCCGGGCTCACTGCCACGCTGGCATTCCCACAGCACCTTCTGTCGTTGCATAACTGTAGTAAACCATGGGAAAAACCTGCTTGAAAAACAGAGTTTAAAAAGCAGTTAAAAGCCCCTAATATATACTATGGCTTAATGTAACCTACATAACAGTTTGTTAAGTTTTCTTTATTTCCAAAACATACTGTAGTAACTGTTACAGGATTCTGTTTCTAAGACCCATTACTCTATGACAGCATGACTTAAGGGAAGCGGAATGCATATTTTTACTAAATCCAGTGTATTCCTTTAGATTTGTTTTAATAACAAATAACTGTTCACTTTCAATTGATAGGCTTGTTTTGAAAGAATTCACATTAATTATACTTAAATATCTACCAGTTCTACCTTTTTCTATTTTTCCTATACTACTAAAAAAGCAAAGTAAGCACAGTAGATGTGTCGTAAGTTTCAATGTCATTTGTTTGCTTTGCTTTTGTTAAACTTGTGCTTATATAAATGAGTAATAGGTTAGTAGATTAAATTTAAACATAAGTCATGTCTCAGTCTGTAATTTTAATTGAAGTGTGGTATTGGTACTGTGTCATCTGAGTAATTAGGATCTGGTTTTGTTGTCACTGAACTCAGCGGCTGAACTCTGAGCACTTTAGTGCAAGCACGGTCCGGTTCTGCATTTCAGTCAGTTCCTGTAGCAAATGTCCTGTTGTAATGCAATTATTCTCTCTTCCTTTAACATCCTGCAGAGTTTAAGTTAGACAAGTGGGCTAAAGACTTGAGAGACATATTTAGTGTCTCCTGCAGCAGTAGGAAGGAAATCTGAGGACTTGTTAAAAGGAAAGATTTAGAAGCAGAAATTCTACAGAGGGAACTGAGCAAAGTGTTAGCAGGCAGGAGGATCTGCTTTTCCACTTGTTGCTTTGATAACGGATAAAAGGCTGTCATGAACTGCAGGCTACCAGCTGGGAGCAGATAGAGTAATCCCAGCAGAGGGCTGGCCCCAAACTACACAGGCATTCTTTTAAATCTTTGAGACCATAGGAAAGTTATTTTTCCCTTACCACCATTGGTATTATTCATGATGTTTTCTGCACCACTTTAACATGTTGGTCTAGTAAATCTACTTTACAATACTTTTCTGTTTGCAATATAAGCAAGCATCACATAGACAAAGATATTTCAGCTATTTCATTCAAGTTCCTAAAGATTCCCAAAATAAATTCCAGAGAACTGGATCAGGCATAAAATAACACTGTAAAGGTATATTGCATCCAACGTGTAAATAATCACAGGAACAATTTGCAATGTATGCCTTCCTTGTAATCAACACACTT
This sequence comes from Pedionomus torquatus, assembly GCA_013398155.1. Taxonomy (NCBI): domain Eukaryota; kingdom Metazoa; phylum Chordata; class Aves; order Charadriiformes; family Pedionomidae; genus Pedionomus; species Pedionomus torquatus. Next base: position 632,394 of record VZRU01008084.1, read on the forward strand.
CATAGATGAAATATAGAGGATGTGTTACTTGTAAGAGAATAGCAGCAGAATGTCGTTTGTTAGAAAACAAGCCAAAGTGACCCACATGGTGCAAACACATGCAAACACAAGGACAGACAGAGCACAGCACACAGAGCCACGCACGCCTAGCTTTCCTGGTGTGCATTGTGCCACCAAGGTCATATTACCAACAGGCTTAGACATATGCAGGATTGGGCCAGTAGCATTCATTATCATTTGTACAGATGCTTGACGAGCTGTGTTGTTTCAACCTGGATTATTGCAGAGAAAGAAAAAAAAAAAAAAGTACTTAAAGCTCAGACTGTCATTCTATACTGTTCATTTTAATGATATATATTTAGGGGCCTAGCTTGCTTTGTATTCTTATGTGTAATTACCCATATAAAAAAACACCACTCATTAGTGTTCTGTTCCACTGACTTAATTATACTCCTTAATTAAATCTTGACTAACTGGGGGTCACTGCAGTGTCAGTGGGATTTGTCACTGTTTGTCAGCAGGTGTCTGGTCACATCTATTTCTGGTTTCCCTGTTGCTGTATTCTGTTTAAGAGCATGGTCTTTTCTAAATGCAAAGGACGATCATGCATTACCTTACTGTGTTTTGTGCCGCGCAAATGAAATGAAACACCAGTGAATCCATTCTGTAAGAGCTCTCCCAATCTTTACATACAGGAGGTGGGAATGAAGCAAATACAAGCCTTTTCAAAACACAATTCATTACCTTACTTCTGCTCCTTTTCAAAGGTGTATTCTTCCAGCACTCAAAAGCCATGGTCTTATTAATTTATCAGATAATTTTGTGTTCAACAGGCGTAAAAATATATTGCAAATATCAATTCAGCGATACTTCTCCTTTCCCCTACGTCCTAAACGTGAAATGAATTTGAGACATGACCAGCAACAATGAGCTAAATCAATATTACATGCATAACAAATACAACATAGCATGTGCTGCTATTGCTGTGTTGCTCAGAATCAGAAGACCAAAGCTCCCGATTCAGTGTTCCCTGAATAATTCAGTGGGAGTTCTGCATGTGCAGTAAGTGCATAATAGTGCCATTTCTCTCTATTTCAAATTTGCATGTTTTGGGTTTGTTATTTTACAAAGTTACTTAGGGGAAATATAAATCCCATGTTTACGCATATAATAGGCACCTAATGTTCATCTGAATAATTGATTAGTCAAGTCAGGCTTTCATAATTAGCTGTTAGCTTTCCAGTATAAGCCCACAAACCACTTGTCAATCTACAGATGTTTTTAATTTATTAATATATATGTTATCAAAAGAGCTGCAGAGTTACCTAGAAAGCATTTATTATTTATTCTGCTGAGGCTGAAGAAGCATTTTGATTCTAGGCATGTATTTCAATCTATTGTATCTTTCCCAGAAGATTATCTTTTTGTTCTGAAAGTTTTCATGAATGTTCTCTGCCTGTAAGTTCTTGCTTACAGTAGAAACTGGAAAGTGGGTTGGTTGTTTTTTTTTAAAAATAATCTGTTCAGCCATTCCCGTGTTACACAGAAGCTAGTGACATGTTTCATTGATTATAAAATAATGTGTATCACTTATATGTACTCAGATACCTAACAACCATCTAAATAGATGCCACTAGCAGATATCCCTAATGCAGCTATAGATTCTGTGACCAGGCAGATGCAGCTGTTGATAGCACATGTGTGACAGTCGTATTGCAGTTATGATTTGTGGAGCTATGTGGCAAATTGAAGAATTATAAGATAAATTGTATTTATCATTAACTTCTTGACCTCATTTGAACTATACCACTAATCAATTTTTGTTTCCTCATATTCCTGAGCAGTTTTCATGTAGTTGTTACAGGGGAAAAACTTCCTGCTTTCTCCAGAGACTGTGCATTTTGAGCCTGTGATATGAAGTTAATCAAACAAACCATTTGATTGAGAAATCCAAATGAAAATTGTTCAATTCTTAGTAGAAGTAAGTTGAAGACTGAATATCTGATAGAACAATAGGACTAGAAATTTTGTGGTTCATTTTATTGGGAAACAAACTTCACATTTCCATTGGGAGGCAGCATTTGCTTCTAGCACTTGTTGATTGGTGTGAGACTGAATTTAAAAAATATATTATTATTCATGGAAAAGATATTTTAGTTCTGTATGTCCTGTAAATATACTTTCCCTTTTTAGTAGAATCACCTTCATTTTAGTGAAAATATATAAGCGTCTGCCTGCCATCAGTGATATCAGGATATATGCTTCAATAACACATAAATGCTTTCCTGAATCAAAGTCCTGAATCCAAAGGGAGGCCTGTACTACTGGGAGTATATTAAGTTCCTTGTTTTATAAATGGAAGGATACAAATATATTACCAGAATTCTAAAACCATTTTAAATCTAAACCACATCTCTTATAGAATAGCTTTTTAGTTTGTTTGGAAAAAGCATGATGTAAAAACCACATCATAGTGGTAGAAGAAAATGTATTCCCATTTTGGTGTTGTGATTTATTTAATTGTGGTTCACCACTATGAATCACATGGTCTCACAAAATTCACACAAGTCTATGAGCAATACCACAGCGTCTTGTGTACCATATACATGTATGCATTATTGAAGATAGAAGAAATATTAGAGTCCTTCTCTTTTAAAGAACTTTGATAACATACCTCCCATTGGAAAAATACGTTTCTAAAGGTATCATTATAAAGTCCCTCCTCCATAATATGTCCAACTTGTACTAATATAAAATGATGTTATTTTCATATCCATTGAAAAACAATAGAAAATTAAATGCTACATTGCAAGAACACAGTATCTGTGCAGGATTCAGAGCCAAGTTTACATCTGTTGTTTTAATTTTCTTTATAATATTTTGTGCAATGCTAAAACTTCATTCGGTGTTACACTACTATAAGGCTTTTTTTCTTTTGGGATATTTTTAAGCATAGCAGTTTCTATCTAGAAAGTGTTTGTAATTTAGACTGGTGGGCTAATTAAGGATTCAAGCTGTGCGAAGCATTGGAACATCCACATTCTCACTATTAATGTACGAAGTTCTCACCAGTTCCCCTGTCTATTAACCTAGGAGTTCAGAAGCATTTCCCAGTGGCATTGTATGGCTAGCTCAGTTCTTTCATTTAGACTTTGAAAGAGCATTGTTTTCAAAAAGTGTTTTGCAACTGGAAATAGATGTATCTGCTAAACAGTTTCATATTTTCATGTTTAGACATCACCTGTCTAATCATGAATCACAAGATCATACATGTAAACAATGAATTAAAATCCTGAATAGGATCGCTAAGTCTGTTTTTCTAGGTTACAGTTAAATGAGAGCCATTATGTGGGCTTTCAGATAAACTCACAAAGCTCTTATCTGTATAAACCTGATAGACCTGCCATTATTCTTAGTGACTAACAGAAGCTATATCATTCAGTTTCATTAAAAATGCATTAATCCTTTTTTAGTAACCTTTTCTAATTCATTGATTCAATTATACAATGAACAATAAAAATGTTTGGTATAATAAAAATACAGTATTAAAATGTGTTATATACATAAATATTTCATTGCAATGAGATTATTCAGGGTTTTAAAAATATTAACAATATTAATATCATGCTCTGAGACAACAAAGCGTACATTTTTCAGCACGCCTGAAACTATATATCAAAAAGATTAGTCTTTAAAATGAGAGGCTTATAGTATTATTTGTGGTCACTTCATGTATAAAGTTGGTGACACTCCCCAGCATAGGCTGATCAGTGAACAGGAAAGTGTTACAGGATGTATGCGCATATTACTCCTCAATATTGTAAAGCCAGGCTCTGATGATCAGATCAATTCCCCTCGAAGTCACTGGCCTTGGGCCTAAATGAAAATGGCCTATGGCTTCCACGGCTGGACCTTGAGTCCGTGCAAGTATTGGGAACATTTTGGTTGGTGGGAAAAGTCCATGCTCAGTCCATGGCAGCCCCGAGAGCACCTTGCACAGCAGTGGCAGTAACTGCAATCCCACCTATACCAGCCAAGTAATTCTGTCCACCAGCATTCCAGTATAGCTCTTGATCTGGCAGTTCTCCTAAACCAATTAGAGTAATTAATGCAAGATTTTAACAGATTTTGACACAGCTCGTGCTTTTATTGTCTTGTATTCAGTTTCTTTTATTAATTTTTGTAGCAGGAGAGCAAAATATCATTGGTTGTTCTATTCATGTTACCTCAAATGCCGATAGCCAGGCACAGCTGAGCAGGTTTCTGTTGGAGCAGTCAATGTGTTTTTTGCAGTGTTTTTGTGTTTTTGGAGCAGTCAACAGTTTTTTGCTGTGAAAAGCTTGCCTGCTTTTTGCAAGTGTTCCAAGATGAGAGGAGAAGAAAGGACTTCATATTTTTATTAGTTATCCCCTTACAGATTTAATTCTTTCAGCAAAGCAGATTATTAAAAGCAATGACCTGAGGTCTTCATTCAGATATCAGACTTGCAATCCTGTATAATGCGCACCGCAGGGCAGAGGTCACACTGACGAGTCTGTTAATGTAGTCACTCTGGGATAAGATCAATCTCCATACTTCACCATATTGATCTAATAGCTCATTGGCACTTCCCTCTTTGAATTGATTAGCTCATGTGTGAAAAGAGATGGATGGGTTTCTGACCCTGAGGACTCTGTCAGGGGCACACCCGTGGCAGGGGAAGTGGATGTTTTCGCTGCTTCATTTGGGTGGCTCATTATGTGGATGCCTCACAGGGAATAAAGGTCATAACATCGCTTTATGAATTATTTACAACAAAATACTAGGTTTTTGCTTCATTTGATCCTCTACCTGTACTGAATCCATTCTAAACAGAGCATAAAGAAATACATGTGAATGGCCAAATGTACCAAATATTTGCGTAAAGGGAACCACCACACAAGAGTGACCTTAAAAAGCAATTTTACTAATATAAGGTAATCATAATAGATACGAGGGTAGGAATAGACTTCATGGGTCATCTAGTCCATTCCCCTTATGCAATGACAGAATACTGATGATATCTAGAAATGAATTACATTTTAATTGCTTATTCTGGATAAGTACTCACAGTGAATCTGGTTCAGACATCTCAGGGAACTTGATATTCATGCTGCACTGTAGAAAGAGGCAATTTGCATGCAACATGTGAGCTAAAAAATAAACTATGAACATTCCTCAGTTGTTAAAAGTAACCTAAAAAAACTAGATTCAACTCCATTTATCAAATAGTCATATATTTGCAAAATGCATATATTTGACACAGAAGATTGGATTTTGATGCTGTGTGTGCTCATGCAAGAGGAAATATAAAAGGAGCTGTCGCCAGAAGCTGAATTTAGAAGTTGGCTTATGTTAGGTTGTACTTAAAAAATGTGTGCATTATCAGAGCCTTCACAGATACAAAGCAATAAAACTAAGGACTGGCTCCTTGAAGTCTTTTGTTGAAGCCCAGGCTATTTTGTATTTCTGTCTGCATGAGAATTGTAGAATCAGTCTCAAAGACATTTGTAACGAAATAATTTCTTATAAGCCATCCAAGCTGAGGATTCTGTGTAATACCGTACCATACCTAGGATGGTGTTACATAGGATGTCAGGTTATATGGTTATGCCCCAGTACAAAAAATACTGAGCAAAATGCTCTCACAGTGTTTTTAAGCTGATGCTTTTATTTATGTAAGAAGTCAGTATGTTTCACTAATAATATCTTACTGTGCTATTAACCTGGATATTCTGGGTTTATTTTGGGGGCTGGCAGTTTAAATTGAAAGACAGTTAATTTTATTCACAGAGAAGTGTCCATGTATGCCATCTGCAGTCAGACAGCCCTTTTCTACTGTGAGATTTACGGTAACGTAAGCAGGTACTGCATTAAACTATAGTAATAGGCAGTTCCTCCCCTAAAGATCCTATATTCTAAAAGAAACAGACCCTCAGGCAGATTAGTTTAAAGAAAGAAGAAAGCCGAAGAGGGAATTCAATCCATTACCCGTCAGAGAAATGATGCTGAATATTTGTATAATCTTGCATTCATTTATAATTCTAAATCATTCAGGCTATTTTATGTTCCAGGAAAGTTTCCCTGGTATAGACTCATGTAGCCATATTTTAAAAAGTTCTAATACATCTTAGAAAAGCTTATTAGAGGCAGAGCCACAATACACTTTCCTTTTATAAGTCTGGAATTAATCAATAAATCATCTTACATTTGAGTATCAGAGTAATATTTTGGTCATGGTCATTTTATTCAAAAATAAAACTTGTATTTAACTTAATTACAAACCAAGGTAACTGGTGCTCAGACCTAGATTAGTTGTAGAGTGCCAAGACACTTGAACATAAGCTACGCAAGAAAATATTTTTTGAAGAAGATGTTGCTGTTTTATTACAAGCTCTTGCCCATTGACAGAGTTTCTGCCAATCTGATTAAAACAGCTCCCACAGTTGTGTATGGCGCAGTCATGGGTTAATAGGAAGTAATCCAAGTAACCTGATTTTGTTGATCATTGGTCCTGCTGTCATTCAGAAATGAGCTAAGAAAAATGTAATAAATAAGATGTACAGACTCTTCCTTTTTCTTCAATTCACATCTAATCTTCTGTTGCATATAGACATGTAGGAACCCAATTTACAGACTCTGATACCTCTGTCCGACTGTGACAGGAAAGAAAGTCGAAGGCTGACTGAGCTGTGTCACAGTCTACAGTCATTTTTACCTGCAAGGTTCCTGCTCATTTTGTATTTGGTACTGCAAATTTCCTCTCCTCAATGTAACAAGTAGCCCAAATAAAAACAGTTTTTTCAAGGATATTTTTAAACATTAATATTAATCCTAACTACAGAGCTAATCATGTCTGTCTGGGACCTGGGCAGAGTTGTGACAACCTTATTTCAATGATACTTCAGAGATTTCCAAATTAGAATACAGGAAACAGGAAGTGGGAATAACTGAAACAAATGCTTTTTCCATTTATCATTTGGCTTTAAATACACACTTGCCTATTCCTTAAACATTCATTCAATCACCACTTCCTGTGATTTTTAATAGCATGGCTCTGTCTACTCTTTTACACTTGATTTTGTTGGGAAAGGAGCTAATTTTCTCGAAGATGATGCTCATAGTTGAAAGGATTTAGCTAGATGGTAGTAGCTGCATGTGGAGAGCCTCCCGCAATGCTTTTAAGATGTGAAGTACTGTCTTTTGGATCATTCCAGTGTACATAGCTCATTGGATCATGCATCGCACATTCTCACTACTCCCCAACCTTCTTGTATGACTTCAGCTTCCTTTGGTGGTGTATTAAAACAACTTTTTCTATCAAGTCAGATGGATACTAGTTAAATACATGACAACTCCCCTCAACAATGCTGGATTTTCTTTTGCTTTCTCCCTTATCACTGGGTCTTCTTTCTCATTTAATCTCTGCCCCGGGGACTTACTGTGTACTGCTGCAGCCCTTGGGATTTTAACCTTTCTGTTTCTTTCTTCATCAGTATGGCATCTCCTTTCACATCTTGACTGAAGATACTGTTTCTCGTGGTTTCTTACTGCTTTCACTGTAGGTTTTTTTGACTGTTCTATTGCAAAACAAAAAAACGCAATGGAATAATTTTGTATGGCAAGTGCAGTGTTTTATGATAACACCAGCCTCTATTGCCAAAGGTGTATTACAGGTGACTTTCTGTCCTGTTTAGCACAATGTATGTTTCTAATACAGGCAAAGTACCTACCCTTATACAGTTGGGTGTTATACCCTTATACAGGTGGTGTATACAGTAAGAGGACCATGAAAAGTAAAATATAAATCAACATATTTTAATTCCTGAAAAAGATCGCATTGCTGTGCAATCAAAAGATAAAGAATATTTAAAATATAAAACCGCTGATTTGATGATAACTAAAAATGATATGGAACATTCAATTGTTTGTGGAGTTTATCAGTGTCTAACCCTAGTTATCACTAATACCTACCTGGAAAATTGTTCTTCTCTCATTTACACTGCTGTAATGTTAAAATAACTCCTTTTTAGTCATGACATCAGAATATTATTTGCATATGCCCATCACTATAACTGTGAATACAGTCCCACACTGTGTATACCAACCAACGTTTGTAGGTGTCATCTGATGAAAGAGGGTGGTTATGCTTCTCTTATGACTTGCTCTTGTGCCATACTCCACACCCCCTTGAATAGCTGTACTGGAAATAAATGCATACCCTATTAAACAGAAGAGCAACCACATAGTGTAATTTAAACAAGAGCCAATTTAAGTAACTGTTGTGTAATGCATGCTTTTTTCTTCAAAAAAAGCAGTGTTCTGGGGCATACAGCACTTGGAAGAACAGAACCCTAAGTGTGTTGAGAGATTACTCTGCCTGCCCGTTAACATATTAAAGGGTCTTTTTGAAATTAGCATGTCTCTTGTGTAACATGTTAAAAATATTTTCCATATTATACTTAGTTGATTGAGTTTTAATAGAATATTTATTTTGTGGAAAATAAATTTAGTTCTTACTAGGACTCTGTCTTTAATATTTTACACTATTAACAATCTACCCCTGTGTGTTGTATTGATCTCTGTTGAAATTTGATGTTGCTGTTTTCTAAGAAGTTTTACAAATGAGAGCTGATGTAGGAAGTAAAGCTTATCTATAGACTCTTAGAATAAGTGTCAGCTGGAAAAATGGCGTAGCTGTAAGAAAAATGTAATCCAATAAATCACCAAACAGGAAAGGAACATTGCATATTAGAAATCCTTTGAGATAATACTAAAATATGTGTGACTTGGAGAAGAAGACAGAGACTTTAATCGAAGGCTGCTGTACAATAGCATGAAACTGCTGATTCAATATATTGAGAATTAATTCACCAGCAGTACCATAAAATTTACTGGACTTGGTCTTGTCTTCTGATTCCCCAGAGGACATCGTTGTGCATCCTAAAAAGATCAGACTCATAAGGCTAACCATGAATTGAGTGGGCCTAATTCTGATTTTGTTTATGTGGAAGTCAAAAGGCTTATGTTCATGCAAGTAAAGAGCTAAGAATATGGCCCAACATGTTTTTTTGATATTAGGAAAACCAGCTATACTTCCATAGTAACTCAAGGGAACAAAAGAGCTTTAGTACCAAAATTGCTACACAAAGTGTATAGCAATATGTGATTTTTTAATTTTTTTTTTTAAATTCTAGACCTGTAAACTTATGCTGTACTGATATCAGTAGAGATACTCACAGGAGTAGGATCTTGAAGGTCAGTTCTGTGGGTCCAGTCCTGAAGCAGCCATTTCCTCTTCACCCTTGTGAAACAGGTGCTGAGAAGATTTTCTTCCTTCTTTATCTTTGCATTCACTTTGACAGGGAAGAAACAATGCATTGTAAGCAAAATTTTCAGTTGGGACTAAAATGAAATGCTTTTCTTATTTTCAGTTTAAAAAAAAAAAAAAAAAAACCTAAGAAAAACACATTTATAATTCATCAGAAATATCGCTGACTGTGAAATACTAAGTCATTTTCATGCAGTTTTCACAGAGATAAATGTGAGGAAAAGGAGAAAAAAAGTGTTATATGTTGCACTTGGCGCATTATATAATATATATGCATATATGCACACAAAGTTTATTCTAACAGCCCTTTCATCTGACGTTTGAAAAACTGAGATTTTCCATTTACCTTTTCCTTAACAGAGGGAAATACTCTCTAAATGGAGTCCGAAGACCCATAAAAGGAGAGGTCTTATTCTTTAGTAGGATCGTCATCTGCTGCTTCAGCTGTCTAAGGTCCTTAGACTCACGCACTTTGTGTCACATTCCTGCAAGAAAACGGAATGAGTGTGAACTGATGCTCAAGGCTGCTTTTTATTAAAGTATTTTGGCACAGTGGGAGATTAGCACTGAAGCTGGGAAACGGCTGGCCACTGCTGCTTCGATCCCGTCTTCCACAGTAGTGACCTTACACGTGGCTGTGTGAGGGGACAAGCTGTTGCAAAGTCATCACTCTCCCTGTGTGCATTTGTTAATCGGGAATCACCACACAGCATTCAGGGTGTAGGCACCACATATTCACCACTTCACATTTTGGAAGGATAAAAGCGTGGGGGTTTTCAAAAGTATAATGTTGTTTTGTGCTATAAATTCCTTACCTATGCCCTTCAAAAAAGAAAAGTGGATTGATATTCCAAATACTAATTGTTCAATTAGCAGAGACTTAATGAAGCATTTTAGTCTTTTTCTTCCTCTCTCTCAGTTCTATGTTGTTGAATAAAGGGTAAGCAAATTAGCTTTTCTTTCAGCATAGTACCCAGGAGTTACTTTCCTCTATCTGGATACTGATTAACACAAGACATATAGGAACTTAATCTCTTGAATAGGTGAACACTGACTGATGGATTTAGAAGCTACTGAATTAAGATATATATATATATATACACACACACAGAGGCAGACATCAAGTATAATTCAGCTTTTACAGCGGCCTCTTTACATGCTGTAAAGGAGCAGGAAGAGGCTTACGCTGAAGTATATCTCTATTTCCTTTCTATTTTTAAATTTTAAAAGAACGTGAAATGCTACCAACTTGGTCAGATTTTGTATTCACTTCACACTACAGCTAGAAAGCAACAGGACAGTCATCTAGTCCAACATGGGCTTGCAAAGATCACTCCCTGCCTGTATAACACACAGGTTTGTAGTAAAGAGCTGGAACAATCAAAGTTAATATTAAATCATTTTTTCTTGAACTTTGTAGCATTTTATTACTGAGGTTATAGGTAGTAATCATATTTTATTAGGGCATTCATTGATTCTGAAAGCTATGTGCTGCTTTTTGTCAGCAACCTTGCACGGGAGGTTTCCCACTGTTAGCAGCAACCCATCTGAAGAGTCCAAATCCTTCTCTATGTAACGATTTGGAAACCATGCACGCATTCAGGAGAAAAAATTAGCCTCTGCGGTGCACTTGTCTTATAAAACTTTGATTTGGAGCGATTTGCTTCACTATAGCATAAGAAAATGGAGTAACAACTCGAGCTATGTGTCTGCAATGACTTGTGAGTGATCTCCTAACTACATTTGAAAGAAGGTTCAACCATCCCTTGAACCTGTATGCTTCAGGTTGAACAATTCAGACAGATGTTTAATCACTTCATATTCACTAGGAAATGGATATTCAATGGCCGTAGAATTTAAAAGGGGCACTATGAGATGAATGCTTCATGTTATTTCTATATTGCCATTCCCTTTTAGAAGCATAAGTAAAAACAATTCAGCTGAATCCAACATGATGTTATCACATAAATTTCAATCATCATATTTTTTTTTATGTCATTAGATCCCCTTTTAAATTTTTAGTAGCAGAAAAGCCCAAAGCTATAGTGCAAGATAATGCAAATGAAAAGAGATGAAAAAGGGTTCTTCAGCTTCTCAGAGAGGGAGGTATATGTAGACTGAGTAAAAAGTTAGTGCATTGTTTAACTGAACCTGCAGCAATAATTATAAAGAAAATATTTAACTTAGAGCAACACAAAAATGAAACATGACCCTGAAACTTTTAACAGGTGATTCATCAAGTGTCAGGCTGAAAATATCTCTTCAGAAGAAAAATTGTAATACATCTGCAGTTGTTGGTTACAATATGCTAAGTATTGTGAAACATTTTCCTAAAAGAAAGGCACAGTGTGATTTTGATAAGATTAAGGTGCATTTCAGCAAAGCATACACATTATTCTTCATTTTACTGTTTGCCAATTTCAGTGTTCTTCAGAAAAAAACAAAAGTTTATAATGATTAACAGTCTGTGCTGTGGGAAGCATACACTCTACACAATACTACTCTTGTGTCGCAGTAGCCTTTCTCATCTATAACATCAGCACAAATAGTTTTTCAGATGAGTAACCAGCATTTCTAAGATAAGTCCTTCCTTTAACTACAATTGATAATGCGTGATTGTGTATTGGAGTGTCAACAGAGTCCTCAACAAGCCTGACAAACTTCCACTAAGTCCTGTAGCAAAAGCTCACGGCCCAGATGAGTGGGACTCCAGGGTTCAGCAGACAAATGTGAAACTCCCAGCCCCAGACCCTCTTTTTGTCCCACTAAGAGAGAGTGCGCCACTACAGTGATCAGGATTTTACCTTTATGCTTCAAATTGAGAGTATTTTCTCCACTCCTGGAAATATCCTACATGGTTTGCATTATATTGGTAAGAAAAAATATGCAAACTAATAATTGCATCTAAATGTGTTCTCATGCATGCCTGTTTTCTAATTCTTGTTAGCAGAGATCTCAGAAACATGATTTAAAGTCATCATTCTAATTGGCAGTGGAGGAACTCGGGCGTGCTGCCATGGAATTCTGCTCAAACCTGTATTCAGATATATGACAGTATGAATTTTACTGTGCAGATGAGCATGTGAATCTTTCACAGTGGATACAAAGAAGCATCACAGTTCCACCAGGCTCCCAGTTCTGTTAACTCCTGGGAATAAAGGACTTGGTGGAGGGGGCATATCTCTTTGTCTCACTTGTCACGTAACTGTTTGATTTTTTTAAAGTTTTTAATGAGGAATACAATTTTGTAGTGAAATTGAAGAGTAAGCTAATGTAGGGAACACCGTGACCTTCTCATGCTCCGGTCACAGACTGTCCTGCACTGTGGCCCACCATCATCCATTCCTGTCCCAAGAAACATGAACTTCTGCCCACCCAGCCATACAGCAGTTCTACTGTGGTGCTTTATTGAGAAAAGCTGGGATGGCCAGTGGCTGGGACAAGGTGGGCATGCAGACTGCAGCCACCCCTTCCCAAGTGCTGCAGCAAATAAGCTGTGCAAGTAGTGTGTCCTTCGTGGGGCTGGGGAGAGAGAAACACAGCAAAGGTTTCTTTCATAGAGGTCACAATATTGAAATATTGCCAATTTATACTGATATTGTGCACGATTCTACCATAAGGTCACTGAAGATATGTTTCCAGGTCAACATTGGAATGACAAAATCTTAAAACCTCATCCGAATATAGTGCATTGCATCCTGCCATCCACCTGTACACAGAACAGCTGTCAGTGGATATTGCAGACAAACTGACTGTGCAGTGTCTCATTTACCTGTTTACTTACCAGCACTCCAGATGCTGGGAGACCCTTTTTGCATAATGACTTGTGCTTTTATGTTGGTTTATTCTAACTAGCTTAGTAGTTAGTTGGCAGCACAGTGGGATGGTGCTGTGGTGTTGCAGTGGTGTCCATTTGTCTTCCAGCTTATGACTTTATGCTACAAGTAGTCTAAACAACATGAGATGCAAGGTTATGGATGACTCCAAATTCTGACATGCTTCCTTGACTTCACTGTGATCATAGGTAAATAAGATTTTGGTGTAGGAAACAAGATTTACCTACTGCCATGTATTAATGCCATCAGAAAGCTGTCCCTTGCTCCACCATATCCCTGCTGCTTGAAGGCGCAGGCAAGCACGTGCCCACTTTCACTGCTGGGACTTCTGCCTGTGCTGGTGACAACTGCCATTCTCTGCTTCTCTGACACAAAGTACCTGCTCCCTCTCTGCCCCAGCAACATCACTTACTGTCACACAAAACCTTTAAGTTTGCATCTCATCCAATCTCATCATCATGATCATAATGATTATCTTCAAGGTTTTACCTGACATCCAACTTATGCCTTATGCCTTCTCTCACTGCATTGCCTCCCCATTCCTCTCCTTTAAAGCCTCCTCATAAGTGCTCTCCTTGCTTCCCATGTCACTTAGCAGCAGTTTTACAAGTGTGGTGTGTTACTCCTTTTATACTCACGTTTCTTTTGAGTCGCAATCTTTCCTTAGAAGTCATTTCTTCAACAATTTCCAGTAATGCTGTCCCCACTGGTGTGTCTTCATTTGAATGCTACTGGCCAGAGAGGACCTAAATGTAACCATCTGGCTACAATATTCGCTCATGATTTTGCTCAAGGCTAGATAGCTGTCAAATGGGTATTTCATTTGACAACTTGCTTAGATAAGACATGGGTTATTACATCCTTGTGTCAATGTTCTCTTATGGCAGGGAGGAGCTGCAAATTTGGGGAGTGTTCTTGCAGCAGCTGGTTGTTGGCCATATGATGTTCAGGTTTTGTATGTAAGCATTCCCAGTAGTTGGGACAAAGGAGACTTTTTTCTTGTTGTTTAAACATTAATACTGTTAAAGATGTCCACAAAATGAAAAGCTTCAGTTTATCCAATCATACAAGTTTATGAGCTTGTTTCCAATTCAGTGTATAACATAATTGCAAATTATGTTGATCATAGGGAAGTCCCAGACTGGAGCTTAGTTATCTTGGTGACAGAATCTTATCTTTCCTCCTGCTTACCCTGTTAATGGCAGACTAGCATAATTTGGCTTTGGAGTCAGAAGACTGAAGTCCACAAGGTGTTTTTCTGCAGAGGACCTTCCTTTTCAGAACTCACTCTCCACTTTGGCCCCAAACCTTAGGTCTCTTTGCCTTCACAATCACTTTAAGGCACACACTTGTTTTTGTGAAAAGTGGATTTTTTTATTTTTGCTGTTGTTTTGCCAGATAATATGCTTCTGCAACTGATTTATTGGCGTGCCACAGAAACACAAACGTGTTTGTGTTCTGGCTGAAGTTACACACGTCATAAAGTTTACCAGTTCATTCTAACATAAAAAGCGATTCATTACCATTTATATACAATGTGATCTATGTTGTTTTATATTTTTCATTTAATATACATTAGCAGAGATAAAGTATGTGTTTTTCCTCATCTACAAACCTTTCAGAAATAGGCTGGAATCAATGACTTGCCCTACATTTTAGTAAACCATGACCCTCCTTGAAGTCATCTCTGTTTCTTCCTAGTGCAAACTGGGAAGCATTCTGCTGCCCCACCAGCTTTCTTAAAAATGGCAAAAGCAGCTGGATCTCATTGTCTTCTAAAGGCAATACTGTGTTCTGGGTGTGTATTATGCTTTCTATGCTATCCGTTTTACAGGCTTCCACTGGTTAAATTACAGTGAATATGGAGGAGCAGATTTTGTGAACCACTAGCAGATGTTCACTGTTGCTAGTTTTATTAGTTTTGTAGAACAGCAGGAACAGACTACATGCAAAACATTTTTTTTTGTGTGATTTTGCCATCTCATACTGTTCTCACAGCACTGGCTCGGTAATGATATGATAAAGCTTGGGAGGTAAGCTTTGATTGCAGACTAGCTGCTGTTGGGGCCTTCAGAAAGCCAGACCTGTAAAGTGTAGTTTGTTTTCAAAAGCCTGTGGCTGAGACAGATGGGTTAGCTGAAAATATGTCATTTATAATATAATCAAATGCTTGACCTCTTATTCAGTTATTAGATATTATGACATGGATTCTGGATATTTAAACTGTCTCACAGTTTGGTTCATTCAGATGTAAGCTGTGATAGCTTTTTGTGAAATGCTAATTTTGAATGAAATTATCATGTTAACATGATTTATTTGATTTTTGTAACACCCTGTAGTACAGAGGAGATCACAAGACAGTCTCACGTAAAAAGCAGGAGCACTAGAATATGTACATTTCACAGATTTTCTTCAAAAAATGCCGTAGTTTAAACCTGGCCCAAGTTTTGGTAGGGAGAGTGTCAATGTGGTAATTAACTGTCCTCTCTTTAGCTAACAAGTCATTTGGTTAAAATGGTTTTGTAGTCAAATACCTGCCATGGGCAGAGGAAGAGATCTTTAATACAGAATCAGCCTTGCTCTGTGGTATGAACAGAAATGAATTATCATGAGCACAGACAGCATAGGGACGGAGTAAGGCTGCATTTGTGAGAGCACTACCTTTACTTTGGCTTAGTAATATATCCATCTGCAGAGCCCACACCTCTTTCTTTCCTCCTCTATTGCCAATGGATGTGTAGCTTATAGGAGTTATCTGAGCATACGTGTATTAACTGTGACTGTAGGCAGAACAGCAGCTGTGATAAAAGATTATTCTTAACACTGGAAAGCCAAAGTATGCAAAATATTTGAAATATTAGAACTGAGCATGTTTGCATAATTCAGACCTTTTGTGTCTATGCATTAAAATCTGTTATAACACAAATACAGATTGAAGCTAAGAATAGGACAGACCATCTTAATACCAGCGTTAACTAATTCTGCAGTGCTTGATTTTGCAACCTTAAGATATTATTTTGGCATGGATACTTGGACATAATTTTCCTTGGGTTTGGTGGTCATTTTTTTTTAAAAGGCAAAGGAAGGGTGCAATTAAGAATAAAAAACAACCCAAAACCCCCATGAAAATCCTCTAGGTAAGACAGTAATGGAGGGAATGAGCTGTGCAATTTCCCAGCACAGATACCTGCTGCAGTCATGAAGGGTCCTAATGTAGACTGTAGACAAGAGGTTCTTCTGCCCTTTTCTCCCTGCTGGCTTTGTGATAATCTGCTCCCTTTCACTCCTGATTTCATTCGCTTACCAATCCAGCAAGAGGGAATAATTTGAGAGGTACCTAAAAGGGCAAAACTGGGACACGAACAGTTAGAGGAGTGTGTCAGAAGAAGGGAAGTTAAGATGAACAAAGGAGGCAAATAGAGACTTTGATGTTAAAGTCTGAGCTGTAGAGGAAGTGACTGGTGATACTACAAAAATCTATTAATAATAAATATTACTTCCTTCTCTACCATATAACCAGAAAACAAGCTTGAAAGAATAAAGTTCAAAAAAAATCATTAGGTCGTAGCTGATAAAATTTGAAAACATCCATTTCATTATCTAATTCAGCTCACGCAAGATTGCACCTTATAATGAGGCTTCACGTGCATTATGAAATCTAGTTCTAAATCAATTGAAATTAGAACCCCTAAAAAACAATTCTAATAGTTCCATGTCTCTCAAATTCTAGGCATTACTCCACTTTAAATATTTTCTTTGCTAATTTCTTTTTACTTCTCTCAATTTATAGCATTTTTAATCTGTTCATTTGCTATCTGTGCAGGCTCTTGGTGTCCTTTTAACTACATACATGCTATTACATCTTCACCAAACACTTAATTATTACAAGGCTAATGTACACGTCTTAACTCTTTCAGGACACGTCAGTAGTCAAAGACTTGGATTTTGAGAAGAAATCATGAAGTTCAGTACAAATGGGTCCATATCCAATCTGATGCTTACCATGACTTAACTTCATAGTCTACCTTCCACTCATTCATGATTTTTCTTCTCCCATTCCCGTGGAAATTTTAATTATTTTTCAGTCTTTAAAAATGAATAAAACTGAATGCAGTCCAGTTGCAATAGGAGTAAGTTTAGTGATAACACAAAAACTTAGGCAGGTTGCTTGTGCTGAGTGCCCAGTACTTTCCTTCTATTACCAAATGCAGTCAGTGATACATCTCACTGCTCACTACCATCTTGTGCACAAGTCTTTCTTGACCTACCAGTGACACCTGAAGCTACTCATATTCTGTTTATAAAGAAGTTGTCTTTTTTTCACAGTACCACAACCATTCTCAGAGGGAGTGTTTACCTTGCTCTTCAGTTTTCCTTTGCAAGGGACCTATCTCTGACCTGGGCTTGTTGCAGCTATAATGCTCTTGATCTGCAGATTTCTTACTATTTTCAGAAGCTAAGGTTTAAGGATGGAGAGTGCAAGAAAGTTCATATTAGCATTATTTCTGCTATTCTTGTTTTGGGTAAGAATAATATTTCCTTTCCATGAGTATTTAATAAATATACTATCGTTGTTATTACTTTGCATAATAATGGCCTAGTTCTGCTTTCTTATAATGTAATCAGTAGTAAATATTGCATACATTTTACAAATAACGGTTTCAGCAGTGCCCTATTTATTCAGCCGAGAACAGCAATTTTGCAAATGAATACTTTTTGATAGCATTTCTGTTCTCATGACATTAACCAGGTGCTTGAAGAAGGATTGACTCCGTAGTGTGATGTAATGCTTACTCTCAGAGTGATGTCACTAACATTCGTGTTTGCTTTACAGGTTGATGACCAAATGAAGTTGCTTCAGAACTGCTGGAGTGAACTCCTAATTCTAGATCACATTTACCGACAAGTGGTACATGGGAAAGAAGGCTCCATCCTTCTGGTTACCGGGCAACAAGTGAGTATGTGGGCTCAGAGAAGTATTGATGGCTTTTTAATAATCATTTTCAAAATAGCAAGAGTTTAACTAGGTCAGAAGCACTCCTCTGTTCTCAGAGATTCTCCACAAATAATGTAGATAAAATGACTTGTGCACTCTGTTCCTAGTCTGCTGATTACAGTTAAACTTATAAAAGCAGATATAATCATAAGCACTTTGCTTTTCAAATATACTTGTATACTTCAATGATTGAAAAATAGCAGATGAGAAGTGTTTCTCTAAAGTTGTATTTCCTGGGGGCTAAAATGGCTTCTGACAGCCACAACACCACTCCGAATCCTGATGCTTTAGGTCTAAGCAATTATAGCTTATTTCCCCTTCAGAATTGTGGTTTACTCAAAAGAATCACTAGCTGGGTTAGAAACCTAGAGAACCTACAGCTACTACCTCAGAAATAGCTTGCTTTTAGAGAAGTATGCACATGTGTGAGAAAGCTGAGATACGTAATCCCAGGAAAATTTTTCAGTCCATAGGCAAATGCAGATATTGTCTCAGAAACTGTCTTGGGTTACTCACCCTGCAGTAGTCCCTAATTATATGAGCTAAAATTCATTGCATCATTTTTGATTTTTATGTTGGTGCTATTGAGAAAGTTACTGATCCCCTTTCCGTATCATCACATGTAAAATACAGACAATTGTACCTGCAATTATTTTATTTTATTTACCACACAGGATGGTTGTTTATTCCTTCATTTATAAAGCTGTAAGTATATTGACAGTTCTTGAGAGAACTGCCAAATTAGTGCCTCATTTGCTATGTGATTAGCTAGTTTTTAAAGATACTGAGTACCTAAGTCCCACTGAAACCATTAGACATCTAAATACCTTTAAGTTTTAGCCATTGTACCTATTTTTCCAGAGTAAGTTTTACCTTATTAGCTGTTTTTAACTTTTCTTGTAAAAAAAACCCAGCTGTACATGATTTCAAGGCAAAGCAGATTATTTCATCACTGTTGGACAACAGGTAGAAGGATGCTTATTAAATGTAATGCTTGCAAATTGTCATCTGGTTTTGGAAGTTGGAGACTATTAATTCTGCCTGGAAATACACAACTAACTTAAAAGCTGTCTAAATTGGATTGTTTGCATCTATTTTTGCCCCAGGTTTGTCAAATAAGTTTAATTCAGCCTCCTTTCAACCCAGTGTCAACCCAATGTCAAAGTTTGTCATTCTGAAGACAGTGCAAGCACCCCTAGATTCTTCCATCATATTCTGTGCATTCCTCTTCACACTTACGCTGCTTGGAGAGCAAGGGGCCATAGTATGAGAACAGCAAACAAGAACACCACAGTCAGTCCCTTTCCTTATGGATGGACTCCTTCCTATTTCACTCTTGCTAATGGCTGAAGAGCATACTCCCATATAAGCACCACAGATCCTCCTTGAGAAACAGGGAGACACTTGACCTGCAGGCTCTGGCTGCTGTTTTTGAAACTGGAACAAGTCTGAAATCTACATGTAGTGCCACTGTATTGTCCTGATTTCATTCAGCTCTACTCATTGTCATCGTAGATGTAAAGCCAGATTGGAGAGTGTCCTGCACTGACTGCACCTGCTCTCGCTGGGCCATGTGTGGCATGTGTGCTCACAGGAAGACCACTGGTAGCTGAAGTCTTGCAGAAATGCAGCTACTGTGCCATTACAGAAGTTGTATGCAATTTGTCCTTCAAAAGCATTTCCGTTAAAACAACACCCATTTAAATTATTTTCATGGTTGAAAATCAACCACTGAAGAACTTCATTTATTTAGATGGACAAAGCTAGATGAGCTAATCAGAAGGTTTAAAATATCTAGAATTGCCAGCGCCACAAACCTTAAAATTACAGAATAATCCAAGCTGGAAGGAATTTTAAGGAGCCTCTAATCCAACTCGCTGCTCAAACCAGGTTTATCAGGGCTTTGTAAGCCCCCAAGGATGCAAACTGTACAGCCTTCTGTCACAGTTAGCACCGCTGCCTGACCATCTTCATGGGGAGAAAGTTTTTCTTTAGTTCTGGTCTAAATCTCTTTTTTTCCATTGTATACCCAACACTGTACACTTTCTTCCTCCTTGAGCCCTGCTGCAAAGCACAGAGCCTGGAAGACCTTGTTAGTAAAGGCTAGAGCAAAGATGGCACTGACTACCTTAGCCTGATTTGTGTTTGCTTCCAGTAAATCACCAGTTGAACCCAGCAGCTGCCTTGCATTTCCTTGTTCATCTCCTAACCAGCATTTTGATAACCTTTGCAAACCTAACTCTAGCTGAACACTGGCTTTTTTAACATCTTCCATACATACCTGGACAGTGCTTCTAAATTACTTATTCTGAGCAGCTCCTGGCTTCAGCTACTGTACACTACCTTTTTTGTATGGTAGCACAGTTGTGAGTTAATAGTTTAGCCAAGCTGATCCAATACAACTGCTTCTTTCCCTAAGTGTCAAGATGGACTGTCTGGATAGCAGCAACTCTGTTGTTAATCTAAGACACAACACCAGTTCAAATGTATTTATGGAAGGAAAATTACGACTCTGTCTCCACCCTATTAACTCTAAAATAATTCTGGAAAGCCACATTTTTAGACCCAGGCATTATGTGTCTTTGCTATCACACTGAATGCTGTGTACTTTCTGGTTGCTGCCCTGATCCTTTCAGTTCCTCCGGTAGAGAAAGGGAAATGGTCGCCATCTCATAAAAATTAATTGGTTACAGTGTGGGAAGCACTCTGACAGTGTTGATGAAAAGTGCTGTAGATTTTTTTTTATTTATTTACTGCTAGAGCAAAGCACTGTGAGCAAAATTACAGTCAATCATCTGGCTTTCAAAGATATTAACTTTAAACTGAAGACCTGAGCTAGGTAGCCTACTTTGTTACCTGAGAGATCATGATTATTGTCACAAGTTAGCAAATTTAAGACCTTAGAAGCCTCACTCCTTGCTTTCCTTAATATATTCCTCCATAAAAGCTACTCAAACACAGTCCTTTTTAGAGTCAAAATCAAGGGGGAAGCTCAAAGGGGGGGATTTATCACCACTTAATTAGAACATACCTGCTTTCTCCACTTAGGCTGCACCATCTCTATTCTTCAGACACAAAAGTCAAGCTTCATCCAGCTCCCCAGGCCCATACCAGTGTCAGTTCTATACAAGGTATCTAAAATGGGCAAGTATTTAAAACACTTGATAATTTTCAAACGCATTGGCTCAAATCCCATTACCTTAGGGCATTCTTATCGTATTTCCATACATCTGCATTTCCCTCAAGCCATTGGCTTGTGAGTGTTACCTAGTGTCAATCCACCATGTTCCCACTTGGATGGGGAAAAAGTGCAGTCAGCAACAAAGTAGTAAGCATTGGCCCTTGCACAAAGGAAGAAAAAAAAAAAAAAAGGCATTTTATTGTATTTCACTATTTATTTGGTTGGAGTTTTGTAAATGAAGCTCTTTTGTGTGCATGTTTCAAGAACACACTTTTTTCAGATCATTACAATTCCTCAGCAGTTCCTCAGAAGCAAGTTCCTCCCTATGCTCTACACTTCATTTTCTGCACTAAGTACTGCCCCTCAGCAGTAGCAATTACCATTTCAAAAGGAAATAAAGTAGCACAAATGCATTTTACAACTCTCCAAATTTCATAATAGAAAACAGCTAAGGAGTGATTTGCAATGTGGTGGTTAATTGTAAATCATTGCCAATATGCTCTCAGCACACTGACTTTTGTAGGCTTGCCATGTAGTATGCAGTCTTAACAGACCATTTCTAATTATAGAACTTTAATTCCTCCAACTTGAACACTTTCCTTTTGTATCTTCTGCATCAGCAATACACTGCTAGCCTCCAAGATCCAGCACACACAGGTAGATACTAAAGCTCTGTATGGAATATTTCGTGTTCCTGCATTTTCGTGCAGTAGTCAACACACAACACATGAACTGTAGCCTTGGCTGCCCAGAGATGAGCTGCTCATCTTGTTTATACCTACACTTTACTCATTGACAGATCTTCCCTCTGCTGAGTCTGGTCAAAGTCTTTCAGATTAAAGAGGCAGACCAAAAACATGCCCAAATTTCAGATTTTTTTGAGATTGTTGAAACTACTAATTTAGGTAAAGTCACCACATAAATACATCTTTCCACTTGGATTTGTATTCTAAAGCATAGCTCCAGAGAAGAGCATGAGAGAGAACCAAGATCTTAACAGTGTTGTGTTTTGAAGCAAATGAAAATTTAAGTTTGATTTAGACCAGAATTTTGTGGCGTGAACCTCTCCCTATATAGAATACTCAATCTTTCAGCTGTACCTTATTGAAGGTGGTGATTTTTAGCCTGAGGAATTTTCTGTGGCAACTCTGTTAGACTTACCCATTTGCAAAGGCGGCTTCTACTATCCCATTGTATTTGCTGAGGCTGTTGGAGAATCTGTCTAGGGAACAGACTAGCAAGTTCAAGGAAAGATCACCTCGCCACTGAAAAGGTTCTCAAGAGGTAGCTGAACTTTCAGACTGTGGGCTACAGATGACTGTTTCACAAAGAAAGATCACCCTATCTACAAGAGTGTTAGAGGAGGGAGTGTCTCTGAAGGACAAGAGAAAGGAGCTGGCAAAAAACGTAGATAAGGAAACAGGCTTTTTTGTACATCCTAAGAAACAACTAGAAATACATACAGTAGCCATAAGGTATAGATAATGGATATCTAATTGAAAGCTATTACTTATGTTCTTGGGAACAAACAATTTTATATATATATATATATTTTTTTTNTTTATGATTGCAGTCAGAAAGGCTTCATAGTTGCAGTTGGCAGAAAAGAGATATTTGCATTTGGGGGCCAAATCTAGAAGTCCTTACATAGGCAGACACACAGAGGATTTGATTCAAGGTGGATGTAAACGAGGTCAAGCAATCATTATTTTGCTGTTCAGTGTAGTATTTCTTCTCTTGTATCCAGGCTTGCACAGTTCCTCACTCTTGTGGTTTCTGCCAAAAGGTAAAGAAAACAAGGTTTTGCTAGTTGTTAAAAATGCTTCACATCTTATGAAGATTTTACACTAGTTGCTAGAATGCTAGTTCTCAGTTAAACTAGGTAAAACACACCAAAAGTCAGTTATAGTCATGAAAGTACCTGATTCAGGTTCGTCCAAATACTCATTGAACATTTTGAGCCTTCCAAGTAGTTATGGACACATCTGTGAACAAACTGACCCCAGTTTACATTTGCTTTGCTATGTTGCCATGAGACCATCAAAGTACTATGGTTTTAAGTCTAAAATTCCAGTTCCAGTAAAAATCCACAGAGGGGACACACAACATGAATCCTTGCATGCCAGAACTGTTCCCTTTTGCACATGCTAGCTCCATTGTGTTCATAGGAAAGAAATTTCTTTTGCGTTTTGTATGTGTTTCTCTCATAAAGAGAACAAAAGCTATTTGCCTGGAGTCTGGCTGCATTTCTTCAAGACTGATAGTCCTCATACAAGTCCCAATAGTGAACTAATTTCTCCATATAAATTCATGTAAAGTCCCATATTTGATTTTAAGCTTGCCTAACACGAGGCACAAGTTGTTCAGAGACCCAATTCAAGAAAGCACCACGTCAGTCAGTCCCAACTGTCTATTGGAGTAGTGATACTGATGGGATTCAAAGTAAGCACATCCAGTCTTCCATTGATGAGAAAGGATTTAAAATAGCAGAGTAGAAATTGGTGTAAAATAAGAGGGTAATAAGGGGAAATGAACTTACTATGGTTAAAAGCTCCTGAAAAAACCCTCTGAGTTAGCAGAGTTAGCAGCCCTTGTGATGTTACTTAAGCATTCACAAAAATTTTCCAGTGATGGTTTGTCTTCTGATGAATTTCATGGACATTCAGACTCAGCAGTGATTCCGTATCATCACATCTCTATATGAAAAACACAATGTGCATTGCAGCACTTTGGTAAAGAAATGGGTTCTATTGTACACCATGTGAGCTATGTTCTGCACTTTGCTTTAACATCTCCATACTGATAATTTGAAGAACCCAATATTCACCATTACTAGCATGGAAAATTTAAAGGTACTAATTAAAATAGCTATCTCCATGAAAGTTAATAATACTTTTATTATTCTGTATTTTATCACGTAAATATACTTACTGTTAATGACTTTGTATAAGATCAACTACAGGGCGTAGAAATTTTCCAGTCTTTATGTACTAGTTTTTATGAAACTAAGTTAAACAAAGTAAATGCAGTACTTTGGAGTGTTACTATTTGCATATTATAGCTAATTAGCAAGCACAGTAACATCATCCTAGGGGACAGGCCCACTGGCAACTTAATTCATTATCTTCTATTATTGTGTATCATGTTAAAATGACAAGCATCTTAGGCTGTATAAGTCATCATAATTTTAATTAATATATCCAGACCTGATATAAGCATATCTGCTGGTTTTGTCCATGCTGAGTCCTCCTCAACTTTTGTTCATAAGCACCTCTAGAAAGCTCTTTTCCATGTTAATTTGCTTAGTAATGTAACATAAATACTGCTTTAAATGTTCTTAATAAAAGTATTAATTACATAAAAAGCTCAAAATTAGTTTAATAACCATTGCCACTGAAATATATGCTTCAGGAAACAGTGGAAGAGTAATTACGTTGTGATAGTAAATTAACATGCTTGCTATATACTGTGCTGAATGCATCCTTCTGAGAGAAAGTCTCATCCACCCACACATCCATACATTATTAGAGCCAACTCACGGGCTCTCAGCAGGGTTAGGACTTCAAAACCCAGGGCAGGGCACTGTGGGCCACTTGCCAGGCTTTTAGTGCAGTTCGTAGGTAGGGAGGGAGTGGTGGGGGAGCAGCCCCCCATCAGCAGCAGCACCAGCTGTGCTGGCCGGGGCTGTAAGGAGCAGAGCAGGGAGGAGTGGGACAGTCTCTCTGCTACACCCGGGCACCGACTGCCTCCTTAGCCTTTGTGGCCCAGACACACGGTGATCTAATTTACTGAACTAAATATGAAATCAATCTTTCACTAACTTGAACAACCTTAGTCCGCTAGAACCTTTGTTCACTATACAGATACTGCATACAGCCACAGAAGGGGCTTTATTCCTTACTTGCACAATTCCTGTTCTGCCTGAAAGGAATGACATTCAGTGATAGACGGTACCTGGTAACAGCCATCGACAAGTAAAATCACTCTAATCCTATATTCTGGAGAGTGTTCCAAGCTTGCTGAAGCATTGAAAAAGGATGGTACAGTTCCACATGACATTTCCACGTGCCATACGACCCCACTATCATATCCTAGAAACCAAACAAAATTTAATTTTAGAAGAAGGAAAGAATCTGATTCCACCATTAAATGTTAGGCTCTATTTTGTGGGTGTAAAGAGTTGATTCCAGAGGCCACCACCTGACTCCACTAGCAAGTTTCTGCCTGAGCCAGTGAAACCAGGGAATTGGCTTCAAGAATCATTCATTACCATGATAAATCATTTGCAAACTAAAAAAGCACAAGTGCTCCCTGCATTTCTGGCCCTCAGCCTCAGCATTTATTTACCCCAGAGTGTAGTTTCATGTTGTAAAAAAGGTTTGTCTTTTGTTCTGCTTCGAACAATATCTCACTGTGTTAAATGAGACTTTCATGTGAGAAAAAACCTGCCGAATTAGTCACTTCCATGTCTCTTACCTCTGTTTATCTGCTGATAGATTATGCGATAGCAGAATATCTAAATGCTGCTGAAGTCCAAGTACTTTAGTAGTATGATATATTGTTTTAAAGTTCATAAATATTCAGTGCCGACCTAACTTGATTTCACTGACATATAGGGATTTGGACTTTTAAGTCACCATCAACTGTATCAAGAAAAGAATATAAAGGAATGCACAGTATTGCCATGTCTTTCTGCAGTTCCATTTAAGTTATGGCCTTCTTACTAATACTACCAGCTTTTCTGTTTCATTTCCTTTGCTTCTAGCGCCTCTGTACTACCCTGTCCTCTTGCAGAGCCCACACCTTCATCTGCCCAGCCCTTACCCTCTGCCTTGCAGGGAGTAGGGAAGGCCAGCAGCAAACCAGGTGATAACTGTAAGAGGTAGCCTTGAGAAATGCTGAGGAGAGAGGTATGACAAGGATGCTGCCTGTCCAAGGGACTTACATGTATTTTTTCCACTTCCTAGCAAATCCTTCCTCTCCAAACCAAGCCAAAGGTCCCCCTCTTTCTGCCCAATACTCACAGTCAGAAGATATCCAGAAGATGTGCCAGACTTACCTGAAAAAAATTGATGTTTCTCACTTCCAGAAATATACCCCAATTGCCAGACTGCAACCTTAGTTATTTCACACACTCTTCGGACTGGAGATTTGACCCCAGTTTTCCCATATCTTGGTTGCTCCAGCCACTGGCCTGCTACCGAATCCTGCCTTTGGTATTTTTGATGCCTTAGTTAGATGAAAACCACGTAGCCCGTAAACCTAAAAAGAACTGTAGCATAAGCTGGGTACCCAGTCAGTTACCACTGTCAAGACTTGGGTAGTTTCAGCCATGCCTAGAGGCAATTTGGCACCCAAAAGACTGGTGGAAGATGGAGCTGTGAGGACTTTAAGCACAAAGTTAGGTGGCAGTAGAGCAGAGGTTTTAAGTATTTAATTTTAGATTTAGGCACTTCAGTTAGCAAATGCTGTACCGCAGTACAGCCTGCAGTTTAACGTACACAGCATTGTCCATGCTAACCTTAAACGTGCTGGTTTAAGTACAGAATAATGGAAAGAGCAGGCAGCAATGTAAATTATCCACTGTTCTGTCAGTGCTGCTTGCCTAACAAGCTAACCCATTTAAGCCTCTATCATTACAGCATTAATCATGCAACATAGCACTATGTACTGGTACATGAGGAATTCGCTCCTGCATTTGTCCGTGCAGCTGTAACTTTTGCCCAAAATTTTACTTCTGCACTAAGTAATATGGGAGCTCCACTAAAGCTTCTGTTTTCAAAAATGCCAGTCAACATACCATCTTCAACATCAAAATCAACAGTGAAATGTAATACTTTTAATTGGGAAGCAAGAATGATTTTAGTTGTGGATTTGATTTTTACCAAATGAAAATAATGGTACAATATAAAGTAAATGGTGAGTTCTGTATGTAGTTAAGCATTTTGCTCAAGGTCCAGGCTGTTTAATCTTTGTCTTTTAAAAGCATTTTTAATCATAAATGGGAACGTAAAAGAGTTAATACACCTTTTAGTATCAATGTCTGCATACAGGCCCAAGCAAGCAGGACAGCATACTCTTTAATGTGACCGCTTTTTCAGAATAGACATTAAAGAGGCTTTTTCATGCACAGTTGATTTTGTATAAACTGATTGACACCTTTGGGGGTCGTCTTTCCACTGACTCATAATTTTGCTCACTCTTGAAAAAAGCCTTCTGCACATCCAGTATTCTCTAGTTAAAGCTGAAAATTCAACTCATCATATTTACACAATAAAAAAAAAATCCATTCTTCGTTGTTTTTAATTGCAAATCCTACTCAAGGGACCAATTCTCCTGCTTAGGAGGCAGCCCTGTGCCTTCTACTAGAGAACCAACTGCAGTCAATTATGGTAATGAAATGTCAATAAATATAAAAATTTAATACAGCCTGCTCTTGGTGAGTGGCAGATGAGGACTTGCCTCCCAGACAAATTTGCTGGTGCTGCAAATATTAAATGCACCTGAAAGAGTAGCAGGTTGCCTGAGAGCTCTCCAGTAGAGGGATGGTGGGAAATCCAGGCATCTACTGGGTTTTTCCATAATGGCATAATCGTTGCACTAAGGCCACTGATATTCTTGACATCCAGACATCTTAACTTCTTATTATGAAGTGAATAGCATATTTCCCCAACAAACTGGAACCTCAGTGAGGGATTTTGAGCTTTTTTTTCCCCTTAGCAATTACAAAAGGGAAATTAAGTTGTGAAAGTTGGTATTTTTATGTGGCCAGTTTCTCAATATGAAGTAGGGAATCATGTCATTATATTAAACTGTTCTTTGAGTAAAAAGCATTTGAGGTATGTTACTTTATATTTTTCTATTATTTATATAAGTATATATACACTTATATATAAAGAAATATGTATGTGTATATACAGAAAGAGAGAAATAACAGATGAACTAGAAAGTAGATTATGAAAGATGGTTTGTCTGGGATTTCCAAAGACCAGCTCCTAGCTTTGTCCCAGATTTCTTTGGCCCTGAGTAAGTGATTTAATGGCACTACTTCAGTTTTCCCAGGTGTAAAAGAAAGCAATAAATCCTACCTTACAGGATACTTAAGCATAATCCATTGAGTTAATTGAAACATAAGCACAGTACTTTGCAGAGTTGCAGCAGTGTTATTCTTAACATCCGTACAAAAAGTATAACTTAATTTTTCTTACACAGTTGCCTTCAGCCAACGTCTTGGGAACACTGAGAGTACACATAGATAAAATGTCTTATTAAAAGTTAGTAACCTATTGATTATATTAAGGTCATCACTAGGAGAAGTTAGTTTTAGTTCCTTTCAGTCCTCTTTGTCTTTCCTGGTTAAAATATTGTCAGATTTGAAGTCTTTCGGGTTTTTTTTCTTGCTTTGTTGCTATTTATACTTGAACAAAATAAATTCAATAATTTTAAAATCAAAACCCATATTTCAAAATACACATATTGTAACAGCTTTTTTAAAAAATAATTTTTAAGTGATTGGTGCCAGGAAAAACAAAATTTTGCAGTATTGTTCTGTTTCCTCTGGTGATACCTGGCCGTTCTTTATTAACAACTCTATTATGGGAGACCTTACAGATGGGTTAGAGACCCAATACCTTTAAACAAACTGGTAACCCAAAGTGCACACTTAACCGTTGTACTTAGTCTTAGTTTAGAGCCAGATTTCACTTACATGGGCTTACGTGAAATATGGCTAGCAATTTCCCTGTTGTTATGAAAGCTCCTAAAAGAGAAAGGTGCTGGTAATATTAGAGCAACCAGACAAGAAAAGATTTTTAGATTACTTTTTTTTTTTAAATGTGTCAATAACCTATTTAGGTCTCAGCCAGTCAGCCAGGAGCCTGTTCAACATGGGAACAAGCAACACACAGGGCCATTTTCATGGGACAGTGGTGCTTGTAACACTCTCAGATGGAAACAGGGCTGAGCTGAAGGCATTTCAGCTGAAGCGGTTGCATCCTGCTCCATGTGTCTGTCACTGCGCTGGAGCTGCCCTGTCTCACTGCCTCCAGCCCATCCCCAGCTTCTGCCCCTCACGTCAGCATCCCAGCACTGCTATAGGATGCGTCACCTGAGCTCTTTTCCACTGCTCACCATACAAAAGTTAACGGGAGCGAATGGGCAGCATGACAAGGGCAGCAGATCCCCAGAGCAGTCCTGCTTTTTAATGTGCCCCAGGGAAAGTAGTTTTGTGCCCTGTGTTTGCTGCTGGGGACCATGCAAGTGCAACTGGCCTGCCTCACACACCTGCCTGCTCCTCCTTCACTAGCAGGGGAGGACTCATCAGAACAAGTCTGTTGGAACCAGTTCCAACAAATACCAGGATTTTGTGTAGCTAAGGAGAACAGAAACCACCCACACAATACTTCTGTTTCCTGTGGGAATACACCGACATTTCTGGGCTTGAATAGATGTTTCTGGCCAAGTTATGGACACTGGACCGCTTCCCATGAATACTATTATGTGCCTCTGAACTAATACACCCAGCATAGGTGCAAAGCTCATTTCATCAGACTTTCTTCCCAGGATCATAAAAATACAATGAGAACAAGGGACACCAAATGAATAACACAAACTGTTACGGTGACAGCTACCCATGTCATAAACAGTTGTAAATATAAAGCTTCTAAAAAATGCTAATACAGACAAAACGGCCTTCACACTGATGTGACATACCATTAAAATATATAGTTCAATAATATTTTATATATATAACAAATCAGTTTATAAATAAAATCATCTTGACTTGATAAAACTATTTGAGAGTGACTCTTATCCAGGAGTATCCCAGTTGTATGTGATTGCTTGAAACATCCTAAAGTGGTTCTGTGGGCATGACAACCAGACACAAATACCCTTCTCTTTTACAGGTGGATTATTCCATAATAGCATCCCAAGCTGGAGCGACCCTCAACAATCTTATGAGCCATGCACAAGAACTAGTAGCAAAGCTTCGTTCTCTGCAGTTTGATCTACGAGAGTTTGTATGTCTCAAATTCCTGGTGCTGTTTAGTTTAGGTAGGTACACTCTGCTCTTCATACCGTACTTAACAATGTTATTATCTTTTTCTAAAAACCTTGAAAATATTTTGCTTTTCTTAATGTTTTCCTGAAAAATGTTATTTTGAAATATATTTGATGAGGTTCACAGTAATCTGAGGATTATTTTTCAATTATCACTTGCAGAAAATAATATATAAGGATTAAAAGTATGTTTCTATGGAAATCACTCCTAAAATCTGTGGAATTTAATTGACTATTACAAGCTTTCTATATTTCTGTGTGTGGTTTCTGAATATTCCAGAACAAGGATAAAATTCTTTTAAAAACCAGTGGAAAATACAGAATGCCATATTTTTCTAGGATATTGAGTATAGTTATGTAAAGCAGATGGAGTGGGGATATGGTTGAAATACCACTCTTTTTCAAAGGCATCTGTGGTAAGTATAAACAATCTTCTTTGAATGTGATGGCTGTCACATCATAATCCATAAATCAGGAGTGTATCTCATAGTTTTTAAAAAAGTGAAAGGAACTCTTAAAGTGCAAATTAATGATAATAGCTTTATGACAGATCTGGCTAGGAAATAACCTTTAAATGGAAGATTGTTTTGTACTAGTGGAGAGGACATAGAATAGGAAAGATACCTATGCAAGACGAATTAGTTAAACCAGTGCCCTCCAATGAATCAGTCAGGAAAAATCACTGGTGCCAGGAATAAAAAAAGGCTTAGGGAGATGGATTCCTATTGACTTCATAGGAACAGATTTTTCAGGTTTGCACTTTGTTGAGTTAATAAAGCTGGTCTAAATAAACTTTGGCCAAGTAAATTTTTATTTACTGGCAGACAGTTTAAAGGAGAGACCTTCAAACATAAATAAGGTCAGACCAAGCCATACGTCCATATCCAAAACTCACAGTTTATTCAGAAGATATTTTTGTCTACAAAGATTTTGTCTACAAAGAGAGTGAACAATGATGAAAGAAATATCAGCAGAGGTGACAATGAATAATGTTTTTCTTTGATTTTCAGTTTGAAAAAAAATCTGTAAGGGAAGAAAATTTTACAAATAAATTATTATAATACAATTGCAATTAGACTAAAAAGGAATAGTTTTGGTTACACTGTAACACATTAATTACTGTCTTAAATATGTCCTTCCATGTGGCAGTTATAGAATTTGAACCTGCTTTAGATTAAGCTCTCTAAATACAGGGAGCATAAAAGACCAATACTTTAGAGGAGTAGGACATAGAATATGTTGCGGAAAAAAGAATTATTTCAAATATTAGAATGATGCTAACATAATTGAGTGTTAGGAAGTTTGTACATTCAGAATCCTAGGAAGAGAGGATGTATTTACCTGGTAACTATTAACACTTTCTATTCAGGGCTTTGTCGCTTTCCTTGTCTTAGACTCAGAGAAGGAAAAGGAAGCCATCTGTTGCAAAAATTATGTTTTATGAATCATTCTAATGAATAACAAGAATTCAGATTTCCTAATTCCTAATAAGTAGGTGTTTTTAGTGGCACAGAAACCTCTAAATAGCCTGTAGCTTTCCGCTTATAAAATACTGAGAGAATTCATCTCAGTTCGGTGATATTTTAAATTAGCTGAATAAGCAAAGTGCATTTGCAAAATTCTCACATTTAGGTGGCCTTTTTGTTTGATGATGTTCATCAGCTCTTCAAGTACTTTGCATTGATTCAGAAAACATTCTTACATCTTTAGCTCCTCTAATTCTGCCAGGTAGTGTCCTCAACTTCTGAAGCGGTTGGGCAGAAATACCTTGCAAGCATGTACAGAACCTAATTATCTAGGGTTTTTTCTCATTTATTCTACTATAATAAGAGCTAATTCTGTTGCTAATAGGAGCCTTGTAGTCACATCACTTTCATATAAAAGGAAGCCAAGGAACATTCAACACCTTCAAAAACCTTTGAAATTATTTGTTCATTATTTAGCATACTGCATAATTCAATTTGCTAATAGTCAAAGCGAGACATTGTAGTGCAAAGAGCAAAGTGTAAAGATGTTACCACTTGACCCACAGGTCTGAGACAAATATTTAATTAAGAATGGTGACAAAACTGAATTGAAAAACATGGGTACCCTTTCCAGCTAAATGCTTCAGTTTGTGCCCAAAAGTATGAATGAATCATCTGGCTGAAGTTAATAAGGCACCTCACATCTTAAAAGTGAGTCAAGTTTTTGAGGATATTGCAATGCCTAACAGCAGTGGTAGGCATTCAGCAGAGCTGTCAAAAGTAGCTGAGCATCAAATTCTACATAAATAATGGGGAGCAATCATTGTACCTGAGTATCTAGGTGAATTTGATACATAACTACATCTCTTGGGAATCTCAACAGAAAACTGGTCTTAATACCAAAAATACATCACTTATAAAAAAAAACCTCAGCTGGCTCTAGTTGAAAGTCTGGTCCTGTAACGTTTAATGGAATAAAAAGCACTTCAAGACACACCAGCCTTTTTACAGTTCTATGGATGTTCACACACACACCACAGTGTTAACCAAAGCAATAAAACCTTATGCTATTATTATTTAGTATAGTGCTTGGTTGAAAAATACATCTAATATAAAGCCTCTCAAAGGCAACATGAAGTCAATAATCCACAGAATTAATTTATTGAGAAGTTGTTTGTTTTTTATAACCGTACAGATACGAGGCTGCCTTGTAAAACCGTTTGTTATTCATGGCTGTACCGCATTGTCTGTCTCTTCACAAGATAGCAATCTCTTTCAGGGCAAAGAACTTTGTCTCTGCCTTTTTTCCTAACATTTCAGAAATCATTATCTTAGTAAACTAACAGCAAAATAATGTTCAAAACACAAAGTTCTTACAATAATTTCCAAAAACACAATTAAATCATAGCAGTGTTGTTTGCTAGATTTTAAATAAGAGAGGCAATTGTTCATTATCTACTTGTCAAAGATACCAAAGGGTATGTACAGGAAAATGCCTTTTCAATTGATGGTAGCATTAAAGAAGATGCTGTTGAAGTTTAGACAAATGCATGCTTATTGTAGCCTTTGTGGCTAGTGGTTCTCAACTCCTCCTGCAGTCAAACCGCCTGTACCCACCCCAGGGAGTGATACACCCATGCACAGGAGCTCAGTCCCTTTTCTGTAGTGGACCATCTAGCCTGTGCCCATCTGACCAACACTGCCAAGTACATGTGATACAGTGACTCAGCAATTACTGAATAAGCCAGACTAGTTTGGTAACTAGATTCTCAAGTGTGAGATCTCTTCAGTTTAGTTCTATATTGTATGAATATATATGTAAAGTTAGATAACTTTTAAATTCCCTCCGTCAGTTATAAAATTGCAGTCTTTCTGTGAGTTGGTCCCCTGTGGCAATTCCCTCCCTATGTAGCTCTTCACTACACATAAACAAATATATGTTGCTTTCCTTTAGCACTACACACCAGAACAGCATTATGTAAATCAGCCAGCCTAATTGACAACAGTGATCACAGTAAGGCAAATAAAAGCAGGTCTTATGTTCAAAATTGCCCTTTAGTTTTGGTTGTATAGCCTGGTATAATAGCTAAGCCATCTTCTAGTCACTTCTTCCCCTATGTCATCACTGATAGACATGTCTGAATTCTGTACCAACATCTGTCTTTGCTGCAAAGGATACATTAGATGCTGACTGAATATTTTATTTGAAGATGAGCTGGACTTCTGAAGCCAAAACATTTTATTGCAAAGGAGCAATCTATCTACCGACATAATCTATTTGAAAGACGTCTTTTGTTTAGGAGGCCTAGAAATAGAAATTTCTGCTATCAATCTCCATTTCAATTATCTTGGCTATTACCTTGCTTTGAAGTAAATCGGGATGCCAGTTCTGATAGCAATTATCCTTACCAGCCTTTCTTTCACTGGTGTTTACATCATATTTGTAAAACCCAAAACATGCTTGGTTTTTGGGGTCATCATTCCTGTGTTTTCACATGCAGAGGTATTGTCCCCCTAGTTTCGATGAAGGGACTGAAGGTAATCAACATAGCAATCCACAGTTTAACTCGGGTTTATCTGCCTTTTTTTTTTTTCACAACCTTAAGATATACTGCAAAAAAACCCAAACAGTAGCTCAAGAGATATGCTAATCTGGATTTTCTTGACTACTTAGTTGCATTTGACAGGTTTCTTTCAAGCAAAAAGAACCATGACAATTGAACAATTATAATCACACAGTTGATGGAACGTTAATGACTGGGGACATGTTGCAAAACTGGGAAAGAAGAAAGAAATCTTTGACAGACCTGAATATTAAGCGTACTTTTAACAGTACTACTGCAGGTTTTATCTTTATGAACTCTTCTCTGAGAAAGATGCTGGTCATATAAAATTTGTTTATCAAATTTACCACTAAATGAGAACAAACAAACCTGGTTTCCCAAAGCTAGTCAAATTGAGGATAGTGCAATTTCTTTACCCTAATACCAAAGTAATAATACACCTAATTTTTCTATAACATATAACCAGTATAGTGCACAGTATACTTCATCAAAAAGGATGAATACAAATTTCATATATATGTATATATATAAAATAAATACAAGTTATTTCTTTGTCTTTTATAATTGCTGGTTTAAATCAAGATACGCTACAGATAGAAAAAGCAAACATGTCAATTTATCAGCCTTTTTGAATTTGCATTACCAAATTAATTTGGAAACTCCTTTCTTTGCCATAAATCAGAACCAAAAAAGAAAAACCAAACCACCCTACATGTGCTGTTGACTTCTCCCATTCTGGGGCAGAAACAGATTAGCATGCTCCACTGGGGTGAAATTTTGGCTTCACTACAGCAAAAGAGAATTTCACATTGTTTTTACTGAAGCCAAAATTTGTCTCGCTTTTTCTTTGATTTGCTTCTTATCACAGAATAAAGTTTAGATCAATTTTTCAGCAATTGAAGTTGCTAAATGACTAAATTTAAATGCTGTTTGAAGAACCAAATGAGTGCTTTACATGGGATATTTTCTATCATCTTCAGACTGAACACATCTCTTCATTTTACCAACTGGAAGCTTTACAGAGTGGTCACTTAACCTGAAATCAGCCGTTGTTTTCTCTTTACCAAAACTTCCCATTTGTCCTGCTAGTTTTTATTATCTGAACTCAGGAAGGATGATTTGTCAAACCTCCCATCAGAGCAGTTTGTAAAGTGAAATGCCAATAAGAAGAAAGTTAGACATCATTTGACCCATGTCCAGGCGCTCGTCTGCCTGTGGAGCTAAATGCTAGACTAGGCAGCAGCTGACTGGTACTGCTCCCTTATCACTGTCAGGACATAGATAAATGTACTTCATTTAAGAAATGAAGTCTTTATCAATGGACAAATAATTGCAGAGCCGCTATTGATCTCACATCTCACTTACCATGAGACAAGAGGGTCCTGTAGAAATGGTAAACATTTAATCGCTGCGGATGACAAACAATGAGCTCTCGCTTAAGCAACAGCAACAACAAAAAAAAGCCAAACAAAAAATTAATTCAGTTTTCAAAGCACCTTAGAGCCTTACTTACTTAAACAGACTTACTTAAGAGTTCAGCAGAAATCCATCTGAATCTGCAACACTCCATTGCTATTTCTGTTGAATAAGAAGAATATTAGCAAATTATTTTTTCCTTGCTTTTAGTCTCCCTAAAATGTCAGAGCTGAGATGGGAGGAGGTATTGGAAGTACTGGCCTCCAACATTTCCACTTTTGGAAAAGAAACCTGGCTATTAAGATCCTCGTGCAGATGAAACAGGCTGAAATGAAGCGTTTTCGAGGCAGACTCAACCCTCACCACTCACAGGAGTAGAAGGCACTTTCTGCAAACACACACACAAGGAGAAGTAGCACAAAG
Organism: Pedionomus torquatus; assembly: GCA_013398155.1. Lineage (NCBI taxonomy): Eukaryota > Metazoa > Chordata > Aves > Charadriiformes > Pedionomidae > Pedionomus > Pedionomus torquatus. The sequence continues at coordinate 668,685 of VZRU01008084.1, forward strand.
CCTGCCCATGCTCAGTTTCACCTGGTTCCAGTAAATCACATCAACACAGTTATGCAACATTCTGGAGCTGTAAAACACTCTTCAAAAAAAAAAAAAAAATTAAATTAGCTATTGTACTTTTTAATATATTTTATGTGACATCATTGGTCTATTAAGTTTACAGACTAGTCAGATTCTCTGCCTCAGTGAGCTTGCAATCCAAATATACACAGAAGAATAAGAAAAAACTGTAGCAGCAAACAATGATGAAACATGGGTCTATAAATATTTTCACTTCAACAGATTTTGCTGAGGGTTTAATATGGGGTATCCTGTATGCAGATAGGGAAATAAGTATATAACCATCAACTGGAAGTAATATAACAAGGAATATCAATTTAATAATGGTAGCATTTGTGATGCTTAAGGGCACAGAAACAAAAACAATAGGAGAATGGAACAAAAGAATTAGTGAGTCAGCAGGTTTTGTCAGACCAACAGAAAATCGGGTAACAAAACTGGAAAATTAGACAAGAACCAATTCATGCAGGATTATAGACACCTAAGTGTGAAACAGACATAAATGCATAATCTAGCAGATTTTGGCATTAGGTCTTTATTGCAGCCTTCCTAATAATCTCATTACACTTTCAACAAATATGCATCTGCCTTTTACATTCCCTGTTTAAAAAGACTGCACTAGTTCTTCAAAGCACAGTCCACAAAACCTGGGCACTTATTAAGAAGAATTAGTCAAAAATTCCCTTCATTGTTCTGCTATTTTAGTATCAGCATGAAACTCATTAAACTAGGAGGTGACTGGCTCAAAACACAAGTCTTCTTTCTTCAACTTGACATATTATCCAGCTCTGGCAATCCTTATTCCAAGATGCAGAGGATACTGAAATTTTTTGGGGTTACCAAAGTCACCTGGATAAATTAACAGAAGGAAAATCCATCCAAAGCTATGAATACAAAAATTGCCACTTTTGGCTGTGGTTAACCTCCAGCTGCTGGAGCCTGAGCAACTACTCCTGGGTAGGAGCACTCTGTACTTTTCTTCTTACCCTGCTTCCCTAGGGCATCTGCTCCTGGTCACTGTCAAAAATGGGACAGTGTTTCAGATGATCCAGAGTGACAGCATGGCCATTTTCTTGCTTTCATTGGGTAAGTGTGAGCCATTTGTAGTTTTCAGGAACTGTTTTCCTTCCTGTAAAATGGGCCTGGTAATTCTTTGGCAGGATATTGATAAACTCACAGAAAACGCTGCTTTATCTTCACATAGCACTGTTGGCCCCAGGATCTAAAATAGGGGCTGTGAATTTAAAGCAAAAAGCATCTAGTGACGGTCTTCCTTGGCAAGCCAATGGAAGCTGGTAATGGAGCACTTATCCAGGGGTGGACTTGTCATCGCAAATGTCTTCATGTTGTACTCGCAGAGGGAGAGTCTGTTTACAAAGGCCTGCAGTGATAGGACGAGGGGCAATGGCTTTAAGTTGGAGAAGAGCACATTTAGATTGGATATTAGAAACAAATTCTTTACTCTGAGGGTGGTGGGACACTGGAACAGGTTGCCCAGGGAGGTGGTTGAGGCCCCTTCCCTGGAGATATTCAAGGTGAGGCTCCATGAGGCCCTGGGCAACCTGGTCTAGTTGAGGGTGTTGCTGTGACTGCAGGGAGGTCAGACTAGATGACTTTTGGAGGTCCCTTCCAGCCTGGATGATTCTATGATTCTAACTACTTTTACATCTGGTGTTTTGTATATATGTTATTTATAATACACATTTATAACTGGGCTGTTACACTATGAGGTGCTTTTATTAAATCCATTGGCAGTTTTCTTATATTCATCCATTCTGTTACCCATTTGTACTTGTAAGATTGCACCTGGTGACCACCAGTAAGTGAGCAGTCAGGGGGTTCTGTACAATTAGCATTCAGCCAGGGCTTTCAGGCTTCCCCAACGTAACATTTCAATTCAGAAAAATACTTACTGCATACTTGTCAAATCCAGAGTCATAGCTCAGCCCTAATGTGTAACTACAGTAAGCATTGGAGGATAATACTGGCAAAGAAACATTTCCTAAATTTTATGTAATCATTTGGAATTCAGGAAGGATTGATTAGTATTCAGGACATGACTGCTCAATATTTATACCATAGAGACTTGGCAGAAGCAAATAACGGTACATAAAGCTGATGCTTGTCTTAATTAAATGCAGTATAATAGGTGTTGGGGATTTTTTCTTAGTGAAGAGAGCAGCTTAGCAATGGCCAGATATAACTCATTCTGAAGTTCAGAGTTTAAAACTAATCAATAGGTATTTATAACAAGGGAGGTACTGAATATAATTTATTATTGGCTCACAGCTAATAGATAAAAACAATATTTATTTAAGTACATTTTTCCACCTACTGATTTCTGACAAAATATTTGTCCCCTTTGATTATTATTTTTTTGCTATACTAACAGTATTTCAAACAGACTTTTTGAAATTAATGTCTCATCTGAAGATAGGCTGGGAATGAAACCAGGGAACATAGAATGAGACATCTAGCCAGGATGGTACGTCCACTGTGACAAACTTATTAGTAGTAACATTTCCTAATTGCAAGATTATGAATCCTTAATACCATGTGAAATTTTAAAATGCTCCTTTAAAGTATACAGTCTGCACATGTGGTGATGAACAGGTGTTGACTGGCAACCAATGCAAGGATGACAGGCACAATTCTAGCACACCTACAGCACATGTTTGTCTCAAATGTCACTGCAAAAAGTTCTGAGAGGGAATACGAAGGTGGATAAAGAGATCTGGCATATTAAGCATGAGAGTCAGAGTGGAGAAAGTAGACAAGTACTTGGTCTGGAAAGATGGCGAGGGGGAGATGGAGATGGCACTGCAGGCACATCAGAGGTAGGAGATGACCTCGTCTTGTGGCACTGAATGACTGATGACAGGCAGGGAAAGAACAGCTACAAGACCTTGAATGTGAACACAATTTATGTCTGATGTAGCAGGGACAAGGGAAGATGTGAAAAGATAGGGAAGCAATGAACTCAGAAGGGTGTCTTGGCAGCACCATTTGCCAAGGCCAAAGGAAGAAATGCTGTAATTGAGATGTAATATGAAGCAGCAACATGGTATTTGTTAAAGTTTAATCTAGTAAACAATGGCTCCTGTGCACATCCCATGGAAGCCAACGAGAACATGTTTGTAGGATTAGCTATGTAATGTTAGTTTGGGATTAACTATATTAGAAATAGACAAATTAAAGGTGAATATCACTGCCATTTGGGAACTCTCATCTCTGGGTATAATGGAGGCTCTGGTTCTTGAAATCTGAAATCAAGATGACCGCTTCTGTAAACTATTATGATACAGATCAATTGAACATTACAGGTTTGATGTCCAGTTGCTGGATGGAGATCTGTGGCTGAAGGAGATAATGATGATAATTACATGGGTCCTTTATTGTCCCCAAATCAGTGAAAGTAAATTTAAACTTCTTGCTGTTGAAATTTATCATGTCTCCTAATTTCACAGCTTTTACAAACACTTGCTAAATTTGAATTTTATAACATCTAATGTGAGCAGTTACCACCAATCTCATATAGTCCCTCACTGCCGCATGTCCCCCATTGCTGTGAAACTAGGGATAAATCCCTTACTAGAGATTATGAGGGCCAGGAGAACAGTTAAGAAGCCAATCTGCTGCCAGAACATTTAACTCTTCTCAGTCTCAAGCAAAGCAGCCAGGCTACTCCAGTCTGCCACTAGAAGAGCTATTCTACTTTTCTACTTTAATCCTCTGGGAAAGTAAAGCAAATGAATATGGACAAAACCTCATTTTGGAATCATCTCATGAGGGATGTTCTTCTTTCATGGAGCCAGCATTGCCCAACAGAGAACTCAACCCTCATCTCTAATTCTGCTTCTAACTCTGTTACTAACTATGGAGCTTTGAAGTCTCTCAAATGATATCTTAACTACCCTATTGGGTAAATGAAGACAATAGTTATCTACCTTTGTAAACAGTGATGAAATAGAGAGTATTAAAGATACAACCAAACTGAAGCAATGCTGTTTGAAATATCTACAGATACCACAACAAAAACTCTTGTTAAAAGAAATCTGATTTAAAATATCTTTAATATATTTTGAGAAAACTTTATCCTTTCCTTTGTAAATTGTTCAACATGAAAGTAATTCCATACTGCATTTAATGGTCTCAAATTTGCAAAAAATTTGAAAATCCATCTTTTGAGATAAGTGAATTTTAACATGTTAGCACATGCAGGACAAAGTCTATTTTCTTTTGCCTGTTCTTTTATTTCTCTGCTTTTTATGATTTCTTTATGGAGAAATGAAAACAAAAACATATTCCCTTCACTTTATCTGTCAAAATCAGTAGCAAAGGCAGACAATTAAAAATCAGTCCTGAAATTTCTTATAGATGCTAAATGATGATGTATGGCGAGATGACTTTGATAAACAACCATTTGCTCCTGAGAACAGTTTTTCAGCAAGCTGACAAGGTTTAGTCCAGTTTCCTATGTAGGTTCCTCACATTGTGCAGGCAGTGCAAAAGAAACTAGGACAGTGCCTGTCTTACAGGTATCTATCCTCATGACATCTCAAATCAATTATTTTTGTGAAAAAAACACATACCATAAAAGGAATAACATGCAAATATTGAGGCTACAAGGCATGGTTAAGAATCAAACCAGTGTTTTTAATAAATAAATCTTTAGTCATCTCAGCCCTGGGAGTAGGAGTCATGAATGATAAACTTCTTGCAGGAATTCCAGAGATAGTATGCTGTTTCATGGCTGATTGAGTTTTTTTAATAAACTACACTAAATTATAGAGAAAATTTAAAAATCATTCATTTGTACTGATTTTATTTCATAAAATGCAAATAATTTTGCAAATTCATCTCTCGTGTAACCGTAGAGTACGATGGCATTATTTGAGACATGAATTTGATCCAATCTGATCATTACTGGTTTATGTAGTCTGCTTGTCTGACAGCTGCAAGCCATGGAAAAAAAGATTAACTGTCTTCAGCAAGTACTTTTTCATTTCATGTTGTGGTTTTGTTTTTTTACCAAAATGCAGATTTTAGGTTTTAAAATAACAATAGGATTAGGTGCTTGAGAGAAAATTAGGTCATATATTTGCTAGATACAAATCTCACAAGTAATTAGAAACATGGGTATCCAGCAATATTTGTATTCTGTACTGCTGCCTTTGTGGTGGAGACAGTGGGGATTTCAGAATAACCCAATCAGCGGGCTCTGCACTTTTTACCTCTCTAATATGTTTATAGAATACTAGTTAGTATGGCTTTTAAACAGCTCTTGTAAGGGGGAAAAATTACCTACACATAACCCACATTTATATGTGTCTCTACTTTTGGAATACTTTAACAATTGCAGTCCCATTTTTAGTATACATTCTAGATGTTCAAGGTGCAAGTTTGAATGTATTATGTATGTAACAGAGGAAGTATGAGATTATATAGGTTTTTTAGCTGTTATTAGCAGAAGTGTTTAACATCATTAGTTGGTTTTGTCACTAAGTTTCCCAGCATAACATGGGAATAAATGGTTATATAATTAAGGTATAGATGAATGAATTAACATTTTGATCTTGGAGCCAGTAAGACCACCCTATAGTTTTAATTTGAACTGAATGAGGAACATGAGAACGGAATATAATGACTAAGTTCACTTTGCAGCTGTAACAGGCAATTTGTTAAGCCCTTTTTTAACAGAATGTATACACTAAAAACTGTTCCTTCTGTATTTCTAGTTAAAAAAACACATTGCAGAGGCTCTTACCTGGAGGTTTGTATATGGGTGACTGTTGGCCATTTACTGGAAATGCACTGTAGACTATGCCAAATTCCCCTCTTACCCCTTTGCTGCTTGTGCATGAATGGACACTGGAAGACAAACAAAAGCAATGGCTGTCACTGGGGGAGTTTCACTATTTAGAGAGGTGAAATACTGTAAAGGAACAATGAAAAGAAGCAGCAGGAGAATTAAACAGCAAGCCAGGAGAAGAGAAAGAATCTGCAAGAGTGGTGGAGGAAATATGGGGAGAGCAGGAGCCAGAGGGGTTGGTAAAAATAAGGGACAGCAGTAATATGGATCAGAGGAATAGAGAGAGATCAGAGGGCTTGAGATAGGAAAGGAGTTGAGAAAACAGGGGGAAAAGGCCAGGAAGGAAAGAGAAACCATGGGACTGTGATCAAAGGCAAGCCAGAGGGGGAGAAGGAGGAAATAGAAGCAAACAGGAAAGAAACAATGGAGGAAAACTGAGAAACAAACTTTATGGCCCAGCCTTGAACACAGCTGTGATCATGAATTGCAAGGCAGAAAGGAGCTGTGCAGAAACGCTCTTTCCCAAGCTCATGGCCTGGAATGTGTCCCAATGGCTTCTGCTGGCAGGAAAGGGGAGGGAGGTGAAAATGGCAACTCCTTAGGCTCTGATAAAGCTGCTGCTCAGATTGGATGAACCTCTCAGACCAGGTGCTCCCTGTATTTCTCTGGTCCTGTGCAGAGCCATTGATCATGGGGCAAACTGAAAAAGTAAGCCCCAGAACAGTCCATATGCCTTGCAAAAGTTTAATCTGCACATGGCCATTCTCCTTTCAAGGCTTCTTCTTTATCAAATTATTCAAAGATTAATAAGGAAAATCATACATTTAACAACACCTTCTGTACTGGGACGGTTCGATGTGTGTTATACTATACAACACCTCTGTTTGTCATGTGAAGGAAAGTCTCGTCTCAAGAAAGAGAAGAGAAAGATTTCAACATCAGAATGGGGAATGATACTACAACAGCATCTTTGCTCTCTCCCAACATCAAAAATTGTAGTAGAAATCAGTGAACTGCTCAGGCAAGACAGACAATGCTATCCAATCTTTCACTATGGGAATTCCCATAGCATAAGCAGAATAAATGATGCAGACTGTTCTTCAAGACTAGTCTGAGGCAGGCAGGACAAGTGGTAGCTTGAGAAAGTCCTCTCGTCTAAGTCCGTCTCTTCTTTTTGGAAAACAACATTGCACACCAAAAATGTTTTTTTTCAGAGAGGAACATTGCTAAGAGGTTATTGTGGGAGCAGTGACATCTAAATTGCACGCTGTGCTCCAGCTAGCCGGTGCTTACCTGTGTTTCTTCTTCCCTTTCTATTTTGAGACAGGAAAAAAAGACCCTCACAATTAATTAAAGCTATAGATAAAACTACCAAAGAGGAGCCAGGGACTAAGGATGGAGCAAAGCAATCAAGAACATTCCTGCTAAAAATTCACTTTAAAATTCAAATATCATTGTGCTCCTCAAAAACACAGCAGAAAGAAGCACACACTTAGAAGAGCTTTCAATTACTTACGTGCCTTTGGCTCCTTTTCAGGATGCCATGGAACTAGAAACGGCCAGGTTAAATGTATTTTCTCTGCATTTGCCTTTCTTGACAAAACAGCTCCAGTATTTTGATCTCAAGAATAATCAGCTCTTTTGTGTTTCCTTTTCAACTAACTGCAGACTTTTGCAAGTTAAAAATTAATGACACCTTCTCTTCCGCTTTTTACAAAAAGCTTCTGTGCACTTTTTCTGAAAGAAAAAAAAAATAAAAATCTTTTTCCTACAACCTTTAAGTGTTAGTCGAAATGGCATTCAAACTACTCTTTCTCTCTCATTCTGCAGTAACACACAAAACGAGTTCCACCACAAAACAACCTGGCTCATGGAAACCATTATTTTGAAGATGAAACATTGTGTTGTGTCCTTTACCACTATTATGGGCAGTCAGCCTGATAGAACATATTGGGCGATTATAGGCTAGTCTTTTCAGAGAAAGCCATGGGTTTCAAGTTAGCAGTAACCATCTATCAATTCTTGAGATTATGCCATGATTTACTGTCACAGCATCATGTATTCTCTGATTTTCTGCCTCCTGTGAAACATTGTGCTTTCCTTTTCTATTGATGTATCAACTATAATAGTTACAAGCAGCTACAGAAAAATCAATAGCAAACTTTCATTACTGTGCACATAAAGAGTACCACGCCGCGAGAGCACCTAGCAGTTAAATAGTCACCAGCAGTAAGGTGCACTATAAATGTCTGTTATTTTGGTCTCAATGAAGAATGTCTGAATTTGAAACATCAAATATCTAGGATTTTTGACACCACTGGATTCTATGTCAAGTTTTTCCAGTATGTGATTTTTTTTCCAGGTGTCAGGCTTGATTTGTCTTTTCTGTGCTGGGATCAGTGTCTTTTTTTAAAACTGAAGCTGACAGAGAAAAGTAATATCAAACTAAAGTATTGCTGTGCTGTGCTTAACTGTAAGCTCATTAGGTTTGGCTGGATAGAAGTTAGCTGCTTTTCAACACACAATTTGGGAAAAACAGTATAATTTTGCTTTGAATATATTTGTCTCTGAGAATGCATTAACTTTCAATTAGTGAATGTAAACGAAGAATGGCAAGAGCAGTAAACATATGAGTGTATTGCCTTTCACATGTCCAGGGCATTTGGCTTTTCAGGCCGTTTCTTCAGCAATTGGGTAAGTGTCCCTGCAGGGCAGGTGGGCAGTTCTGCTGCAGGTGTTAGTGGTTACTTTGGCATTTTGAGACTATGGGGGCTGTTTGTTGCCTGATACCTTAGATTTGAAAGCCTGTGCATTTCTATGAAACTAAAGCACAAGGATGCACACACGTACTTAGATGAATTGTGCCCTGCCAAATCCATATCCCACTGTCTGCTGTGGCCACAAGGTTACAGGAAAACGCCGTTTCTTGGCCTGGACGTAAGTTTCAGGAAAATTAACCTTTAAAGAAATCCAAATTGCTTTTACAATTTTCATATTACTGACTCATATAACTTTAACTATAAAATGAATAACAGAACAGTCATTACATTCCAAACGGTAATTCACAGTCCTGTGTAAAAAAAATACCTACAGGTGGGGAAACACCCCTGCTTTGAAGAGTACAGTGAGATCTGGCTAGAATTGACCTTAATCCAATGAGTGTTGATTTAGGTGGAGGTGGATCTAGAATTAAAAATCCTTCCAGATCCTAAGCAATAAAGGCAAAAGCCACAATCTAATTCAATAAAGCATTGAGGGACTTGTCAGAGCATTGCCAGGATTCTGAGGGCATGCGTTGCACTGTTGGGGTGAGCCTGGCCAAGATAGGAAAAGGGCAAACCTCAGTTTGCAGGAGGCTGAGTTCCCTCATGTTCCCAGGCCCCTCTGCAGAACTTCACAGCAGAGGCTGCACACTGCCAGAAGCGCACTCACTTCTTTCATCTGGCATGTGGCATTAGGGGACGAAAAAGTACCTCTGCCCTTGTGCAGAGAACATGAATTTTTTGGCACCGAGATAGGGGCAGCTCCAGCCAGAGACTAACAGAGATTTGGAGCTCCTTAATTTGTGCTCCCCACATTAAACCTGTGACGGTGTTGTCCACAGAAACCTCTCATCCATATCTGACCAAACATTTCAGTCTGAGCTGAGCAGCGAGCACAGGTCAAGTTAATCTGACTTACTTATTTCTGCTGTTCCTTACTGAGCAATTGGAATATTAAAATGTGCTGAGACACTGCCTTGTCTGAGAGCCTCCAGTCCTTTCTGATCAGGGCTTCTTGTCAAGAAATAGAACTCTCTTCTGAAAGCCTCATACTTGAAATGTAGGTGTAAAGAGTGTTTCCTCTATTCCACACTTCCCTGCCGTACCTGTTTAACTGATGAGCAGCCATGTTGCCAGAGGGACTTTAGGGTGAACTTTTTTTAAATTTTTGTGTTTAATCGTGTAAGCAATGCAGAGGAAGAACACATCAGTCTTTGGAAAAGGAGCCCAAAGGCTGATATGCACCTGGGTACCTCTCCTGTGTGCCAGCAGTGACACTTGCAGAGTGCCACTGCAGTTGCAGAAGTCCCCATTTGGGCTTCTGTCACTCCTGTTTGCCAAACCACTTCCACAACTAAGCAGACACACATCACAGTAAAAAAATGAAATGTGCTACTTCCAGTCAGATCAATAGCAGTGTCAGAAACAATCTGCTTTGAAATTCCACAGCAGAAAAGTACTTACCTTAGTTGCATTTGCTGTCCATGCAAACTATACTGAGAGCATGGGAGAAAGAAGCGGGGTTCTTTTCCACCCAGCAGGAGGCAAGGTGGCCTGGCCTGGCTGAGGAGTCGGTGGGGGATGGCACGAGAACCCCGTCTAGGAGCTGACAGCTCTGCTGTCACTCAGTGAAGAGCACCACTGTGCCACAGTGTGCTACATTTAAGGAAACACGTGGGCTGTCACAGTCAAGCATGGTAATAGTCTAATGACTGATAGACACACATATATGATGGGAGCACACTCATCAGCACTTTTCACCTAAGCCAGGAAATTTTTTGTCAACACCAATTTGATAGGGACTTGAAGCGGCATCTTAGAGACAACGGCTTCAATGGTCTCATGAGCTGTTTGCAGTTATGTTTACATAGTAAATAATTTTAAATGCCCAAAGCAGAGTCTAGCTCTTCTAAATAATAATAGTAAAATTCAAATGTTTGCCTAATAGGAGCTGCATATTACTTTCTACTGTAGTTCGACTACAGTACTTTCAGCACTGAGCAATTAAATTCATGCATTTTGCTTTATATTATTTCAACCCAAGTATATCAGAAAATAGCTCTTTCACTGATTTCCACTTTCCATATCTTACACAGGTAGAGTTGTTTATCTTTTTCAGTTTCTTTGTAAACTAGAATCAGCTTCCACAGATACAGCTTAGTTCAGTGAAAAAAAAACCTGTTAGTACAAATACTGGCACATAAAGTTAGTAACATCTTCACTTTAAAAGTCTCAGAAAAGAGGAAAAATAGTTTTTTTTTAAAATCAGTATATCTGAAAAAAGAATTAAATTGATTGGTTGTCTTACACCTTGACTCAAAATAGTGCAAAAGACTTAAAACTCTAAATTCTTTCTTAATTATGTTGAACAGAATATCATACTAGAGTGTTAGACCTCTTAGATCAGCATATCACTGAAACACTTTTGCTTAACTACATTTCCTTCTTGCAAAGAGAACATATTGTAATAATTTTTGCTCCTGTGGGACTCTGGATCTAAACAAAAGGGTAAAGCCAAACAAAATTTACCAAGTAATACAAAAGCGGTATGAAGTTTTACTCTTACCTGGAAACCATTATAATGATATAATTGGCTGGTCTAATATTTTTAAACAAGTTCAAAAAAGTTTGAAATATAATAATTAAATGCAAATACAGTCCTGATCCCAAAGACCAGAAGAATGCCTTTAAGCTAGTATTTATAACAAGAGCTATTCGACTGAGCTCTCTTGTAAATTTTATCATACCTGAGGCAGTTTTTCCTCAGTCGATTAGCTGGAAAGCTGAATATATCCTGAGGCAAACCAGACATCTAGTACAGGCTAAATTCAACTACTGGAGCTTAAATTTGGCTTAATATATCCCCACTTGGATCTGCCTGTTTAATTCTCTTTCATATGATAACGTTGGTTTATTCATAGTCTGGACTTGCCACCTGAACAAACTGTACCTCATATCTTATTCTAATGGAAAAAGAAAACTTTGCAAAAACCACAAAAGTTCCTGACTGAAAATCAAATGCAAATTTGGGATTAAAAACTGTTTTGTAAAGTGACTACAAGATTAGTAAAGAGAAATTTTTCCCCTAAGGAGTGCTGCTTTTTATGATCATGCATTTTTTATACTCTGCAGAGACAGATGGGCTTTATAAAAGGATATAGCCTGCTACTCAAAAGGGTTTCAGTGGCAGCTGCACTTCTGTGTTTTAACCTCAGTAGAAATTTATATCAGATATTTTTCCAGAAATTATTTATATTTCTTCTTTAGGACTATATCACCCCTTGGTGTAGTTCCAGTGGCAGCAGTAGAAATACCTCTGAGATTAATCTGGTCTATTATCCCTATTTTAAACAGTACTTGAGTAGTAGGAGAGGGATAGAAAGGGAAAGGATAAATAATGTGCAAGCTTCTTGCGAGTGCAATAAATCCAATCACTCAGAAAAGTTGCAAGTGTCTAAGCAAAACCAGAGCAAATATTTTCTAGATAAAAGCAAATCTTTCTAAAATTTTCATTCCTTTTTTTCCTAAACATTCATCTTCTTAGCTGAATAATAGATTGCTTCTTGCTCCTCTCTACATTACACTGTATGGTCTATTATTGCAAGTTGCATATAACACTTTCTGCCTCAGTTCATAACTTCAAGGATTTTGTATGATGTCCCCATCACCATTCCCAGGAACTTCATAAATATTTATGACATCTTAAACTATTCACACCCTACGAATTGTAGACATTGAGAGTGAGTTCCTTTTAAAACTCCAACAATCTTGTATTGTTTGTGTGCTATTGAAAATTAAATTGATGTTTCAGAAATTAACTGGGGAAACCATTTGGTTCAATAAATTTACTATTCTATTTTTTTTAAATTCTTATCAGAAGAGTTTCTGCTTTTATCAGATGTGATAGTTTTTTTTTCTGGTAATTGTGTGATATAAACTACTGCCATGGTTGTAGATGTCTGCATTTAAACATATATGTACATAAGCTTTCTGATAGCATGATAATTAACGTACTAGTTTTCATCTCCATGCTTATTCCAACTGAATATTCAGAAAGCAAACATTTCTAGTCCAGACATATAATATGAACCTGAGATTAAGGGTTAGGAAAAATGAGTTTTGACTCATTCTTTCTCAGTATATCTGTGAGACCTTCACTAAATCACTTCTGTCCCAGTGTATCAACACATGCCAGCATACAGATATGACCATGGCTCCACAGGATAGTGGTTGCACAATTTTTCCCTGGAAAAAAAGATTTAGATTGAGACATTTTTTTCTAGGATTGATCTGTCATTTACCTCAAGTGGTCACTAGGTCAGATATACAAACGAACCAGATACACAAACATACCAGGAACCGGAAACCCACATCAGCCCAGGCAGCATCACCACCAGCCTACAAAGGCAGGCTATAAATTTGGGCTTAAATAGCCTATAATTATTTTTTTCTTTTTTTTTTTTGGTGCAGCAGCAGATCTTCAACCCAAAGTCTGGAGCATACATTCACAGAGAGCAACCTGTAGGTAGCAATAGCTAAGACCACCCTTCTGACATGGTGGGAGACTCCAGTTGTTTGAGGAATTTCCTTGAAGACACAACACAGAAACAGTGCTGATGAAATTCCTCTTCCTCTGTCATAGCTTCAAAGAAAGCAGCAACTACTCTCTTATGTGAAACCTAATCCTATCAGTGAGTGCTAAACATGGATTAAAATACTTTAGAAGAAGCCTTCAGGCAACAGACAGGCGGTCCTCAGTCCCAGATGAGCAAGAGGCAAGCAACACATTGCATTGCTCACCCAAAGCTGGACAAAGCCTGGGACATCAGCAGGGGCATAACTCCAGGCATGGAGGAGGCTTTAGAAAGTGAAAGAAAGTGAGGCGGTACTGGAGTTTATTCATGGCTAAGATGAAGTGCCAGCAGTGGAATCACTGCTTGGGACTTGGTGCCTGTGGTCTGTCCCAGCATCTTCTGGGCTGGGTCGTAATTGCATCAACTGGCTACCCACATTCCTGGCTGTGTGGCTGTACTGCCATGCTTTTCTGTCATGAGTCACAGTGAGAAACGGTGGACTTTGTATTTAAGGGTGTAGCTGGCTGTGTGTGGACTTTGGTCCACAACGTGTGAGCAGCTCTTCCTCCAAAAGAGGCCAGGCAGGATCTTGTTTTATTGTGTTTCAATGACCACCATATCTCATATACCTCATTTGAAAGCAATAAGGATGTTGGTTCCTGGGGTACCAGTAGGAGGAGGAGGTGGAGATTTTGTTTGTTTGTTTAACTTTCGAGTCAGTAAATTCAGCTTGAGCTGTTGAAAGTCAAGCTGTTTTATGCTCCCAAGTGATGACTCAGTAATTACACCAGTCATAAAGATTAAAGAGATCAAATTCGGCTTTGCCCTTTGTCTTTACTGGGGAACAACTGAAATTTAGTAACATAATTTCACAGTCGTGCAAGCAGAGGAATCCAGCATATTTCCCCATGTCTCCCTTTCAACTGCAGAGCTAACAGTAGCAAAAAAAATTATAAATTTTTTAACAGAAGTCAATAAGCTTAATAGACATCAGGAGCTGATATTGTCAGTAAGAATCTAACATTTTACAGTCTTTATGGAATAGAATATTTTAAATAACACTATAAAGAAATCTACCACTACAAAACACCGCCAAAAAATGTTTCAGTTGAGTATGAGTTGTTCTGAAACAAACCAAAGGTCTATCAAGATTGAATGCTGAGGGGACAAAACAGGATTCAGACTAAGAATTACAGCTTGTTCTCTCATCAGCATCTTATTCTCACTTTAAAAATATATATCATTTTGCCCAGTACTTAGGTGTGAATGAAATACACTGCGATAGAAGAATTTAATCAAGATTTTCAAAACAACGTGCGTGTTATCTGATGTTATGTTCAACTGAAAATGAAAATTACTTTATGACCCTAATAAGCAGTCAGAAATCGATCATTGCACTGTTATAAATAGCTTAACCACTGCCAAAAAAGAATGCTTCTAAACAGGAAAAGTTTTCTACACATTCAGTTTGAACTGGGGAGTCTTAAGAAAATAGAAGTGGTTTCTCTTGTTATAATATAAAGTTTTTTCAATTTTTGGAAAGTGCTAAATTGAGCAACCTACCACTGATTAACAAACATCTATAAAAAATTGTTTCCTGTGATTTCTAAGTAAATAATATTCAGCACAACCCTGCTGTAATAAAATTGAGAGGAATTTTGCAGTAAGGAGCTTATCTTTACCATAAATCTTCCTTCATTATAGCATTTTGTCTGTCAAGAAGGCTTAGCTATAGAATGGTGTACATCTCCCTTCGTGACAGATGTGCTATATGGAACTGCCATTGTTGCCATTAGTTTCAATGGAAGAGAATTGTGGGAATTTTTCAGAGATTGGCACTTTATCAACCATTACTACTCTTGCCCTCAAAAAGTTTTTTATCACATGTCAAAAGTCTACCTGTGTTTGAAGTCCTGTGGCCTCCAGGGTTTGCAGGGGTAGCAGAAAGTGGGCAAAAAATATATTAGGAAAAAGCTGTGTTTAAAGAGAGAAAGATTTGGTAATATTACCTCTATCCTAGGTAATTCCCCTTCTTTGAACTGCTCTGGGGGAAGAACCTTCATCAGAATTAACATATCCCATCTTCAAGGTCAAATAGGAATTGGCTTCACACCAAAGCCCCTGATGGGAACACCAGCTTCAGGCTGAGGAAGCAAGTTGTACCTTTCCCTGGTAAACAGGGTTTAACTAAGCAGAGGCAATGCTAGTTACTAGGCTGGAAAGAGCAGACAAACCCCCTGGAGGCTGAGCCCAGAGGCTGTCCTGGCCAAAATACCATCACTAGAGTTTGGAAGACATCATATTTTGCCTACACATTTGACAGTCATTCCAAAGAGCTGCTAAGCTTTGGGGTCAGTTGGGTTTCAATAAAGTCCTTAAATGATGGGGCTCATCAGCTCATTCCCCTCAAGGCGCTCATCAGCGCCTTGACCCCTGGGTTGGAATTGAGGCTTATTGCCTGGAGTATCTGTAAGACTTTTTCCAGCCTTGTGAAAGCAAGAAATTTTTCCCCATGGAAAAGCCTAAACACTACCTTATTTTGTCTTCACAGTACCAGGACTTGCAATGGTGCAAAATACAGAAAGGCAGCCAAGCTGTCTGTGTATGCACCGCTTCACCACTTCCTATAGAAAGAGTATCTGATAAAAGACGAGAGCAGTAAAATTTAACCAGCTTTCTGTGGGCAATAGCTGTGCTGCTCCTAAGGAGTTACTATTTTTTGAGTTTAAATCTCTCATTCTCTTTCATTTTTCTTTTCAAAATTCCCAAACCAAAGGAATCTCTCTACAGAGTAGTAGAGCACCAAATCTTTAGTATTTCATGTTTGGAATATGAGAGGGAGAAAATCTCTCTGAAACCTAAATATTTTCCCCCTCTAAAGACCAGACCCATTTTTGGGGAGAATATGCAAAAGTGTTCTCCTCAGGCTGAATGTTGTATGCAGTTTCAGCTTAATGCACAGCTTTATAGCAGATATAGAAAATAATCAAAATGGGGGGATTTCTGGGAATACTGGCAGATCTTTACTGTGACTACAGAGCAGATCCTGACACACTATAATACTGTTTTTGTCTTAATCGTCAAAAGTAAGCTATAGAGAACAAAAATTCTTTGTTTGACAGAAAAGCAATTGCTATTTCTTGTAAAACATATAATATATTCCAGAAGACCTAAGGGTTTACTTTCCAATAAGGATAGAAAAAGATGCGCGCCCCACTGTGAGCTCACAGTAAAGCTGTTTCATGTAAAAAGTTGGTAATTAGTCCCTGAGTGAATAAAGTAGAAGAGATAAGAGTCTGATACTTACTGTAGCAACACAAAACACTTTTTCTAGCTGCTAGGATTTAAAGGGTGGGTGGGTGAGAGGAGGGGGCTCTGTTCCTACTCACTTAATTTACAAGTGTCTAAACCTCAGAAAATGATTTCTTGCATTAAACTTAAACATGTGTACTTTAAATTGTTACTAACTGATGTGAAGATTGATAAGACACATTCCAATTCTAAAAAGCAGACAGGAACGAAGAATTCACACCTACTGTACACCACTGCCTTTAGCAGACTTAAACCAGCATTGCCTGATGTTTCATCAAGTTAACTCTTCAGCATTCAAAGGACCTTTATCAAAAAGGAAATAGTTCAAAAACTGAAACACATACCTTTAGCCAGAGAACAAAAACAGAGCCAAAGCACAGGAAAACCATCCACTTGGAAACCAAATTTACTGTTTAATAATATTTGTATCGCTGTCAGCTAAATACTAAGTACCAGAAGTGAAAACTATAACATTTTTTGTTCTACCTGCAGAACTTGGAGATACTGGAAATTACTTAATACTCACATTTCCCTTTGTTATTATTCATCTTTATTATAGCTAGAGTTTGTGATTCTCTCTCAACTATATGACTTACATTGCAACTTTGCAACTGTGTGCTTGGCAAACCTCTTTTTTAGCAATATACATAATCTCATATGAGATCTTTAGACCTGACAATAAAACTTTATACAGTGCTCTCAGCACATACACTTCACTCTCCACATTCAGTTTGTTTCATTTGCTTTACTGCAGCACTTATTGTACTTCATGTACACAAGATGAGAGCACTTATCAAAAGTCATATCCAAAGTCTTGGTTGCTTCATGAAGACTCACTCCAAAATACGTAACTGGTCATCAAGTTGCTTCTACATCCCCACTACTGTGACTGCAGTACTAGAGAGATCTACAGATAAATTGTGTAGCCATGCCTTCCTTGAACTGTAACCATTTGGACTACGAGTATCTGATTGAGTATAGAAACAGTGAGGAAAATTCTACCTTTTTTCACTGGTTAATTAATAACATTTTGTTTGACCACAAAAGTCAAGAATTCGTGTCAAGAGAATACATAAAAAATATTTCCTCAGGCTGGATGTGGTGTAGAGGCCCCAGAACTATCTTTTGTTTACTGTTAACTGGAGTCATTTTTATATCTGACTTCAATGTTTATGTTGCCACACGGGAGTATTTAAAGAACTGTCCACTGAGATAAGGAAAAAAAAAAAAAAGCCACAATACACATGACACAGACTTTCTTCACCTGGAGTTCCACAGCTTCTGTACAATTCAGCCAGGCCACATAGCTGACAGGCATATAGGAACACCTATACAACACACAGGTACACCTGCTGCCAGAAGCCACCGATCCTGTGTACGGGGGTAATACAGATAAAATATCATGCCTCCTTTTGACTTAAGAGTATGAGATCAGTACAGCTGAAGACCAAATGCATCTCTATAAAACACATGCTGAATTCACCACTTCTGCAGGAAAATACAGAAAAGTTGCGATTCTCAGATTTTGTTTCTTCTTGATCTTTGTAAAGATTGATTTTGTGATGCTTTCAATAAATATTTATTACATGTAGTAATATTTAGACAGCAAAAATGAGAATGAACGTAGTTTTCCAAGAAGTCGGCACAATTTAATCTCACAGCATGATTCTAAACAGAGCAACAGAAAGATGCCCTTTGAATTTAAAGGCGGTTAATCAGCTAAGAGTTTCTAAAACTTCCTGATGTTTAAAGTTATTTTTAAAGGGAAAAAAGTTCAAAGCACTGATTCTGAAATTATTATACATTTTATCTTGCTGTTTAACACAATTTAATCTCCAGCACGGTCCCTGTTTTCTGTGGGAATTTCTTATGTTGTAACAATTTATACATTATTGAGTTTTGCATCTGAAAACAACCTACTTAGAACTAACGTGATAGATTATAGTTTTCCTTTCTTAACTTTATAAAAATATGCTTAGAACACCCAATTTTTAAACCAAGTTATACTTGCTACAAAACACCTTGGTGTGTTTATGTAGGTATGTAAAATAATAAACATCTATATTTTGTGTGAGAAAGTGTCCAGTGTAATACATGAAAACACAATTATCCAAAGATCTCCAGAGGCACTGGCAAAAAGACTTCGGATAAATGAGTTTGAATAGCTAAGGGACGTTCAAAGCATAGCAGCTTTGATGCTTCCAGTTCTCCTCGCTCTGGTTGATGCAAAGTTCAGCCGATTCTTGTGGGACAGCCGTCCTAATTTAAGCAGTGCTGGTGAATTCCTAAAGCCGGCTAACAAAATTTGGATGGAGGTCATGTGCAGAGTTCCCAAACAAGTAGTACGAATCTGGGAGCCACTTGCTTCATTTCCACAGTGAAACTGGGAGAGGAAAAGAGGCAGGCAGTAACAACCACAGCAGGAAACACTCACCCCAGCTGATGCAAGGGCAAGGCTGCCGTGCGGCTGGCAGCCAGCATGCTCCAGAGAGGCTCCTGCTCAAAGCCTGTGACTCAGGCCCTGGAGGCTGCATGCGCTGCCCAAGGCTGCCATTGGGATCCTTGGCATCCTTCCTATCCTCTTGTTCTGAAGAAAATGCTTGCCTCCTCCTACCATTTCTCTTGCGTTCCAGCACACAGTTATGTGCAGGAACCAACACTTGCTCTATTTAAAGTAATTCTAGGAAAAGGTGTAGTGAGACCCAATTTTACACAGCCTCCCAGGCTGCTGATGGATTGGGGGACCAATGTGTGTTCCTGTTTTGCAAAGGAAAAACACTCATTTCCCCTCCAATCAAAGGCTAGCTTTTACAATGAACCAAAATGTGCCAAATTCCTCCAAATTCCCCATCTCCTGTGCTCCAAGAACATCTATAGAAGAGCAGATCTGTCTTTACTGAAATGGAATTATTAGCATAGTTATGCTCCATATCACCATGCTTCAGCATTACAAGAAACGGTTATGCAACTCCACTGACGGTATTAATGGTCAAACACCAACCAAAACAAGTTCTCCCAGCAAGAGCACTTTGATCACTTCAATCTTTCTGCATTATAGCAGCAGTCTAATTTACAAGCTTTAGAATAACTTCTGCATTCTCCAGACATGTCAAAAGACCATGCCATCAGAGTAATTTTTACACAGGGAAGCAAATAATGAGAAGTTAATATACTGGCATTGGTCTCTGACCAGCATTTCCAGAGCTGGAACTTGCTGTATAGGAACAGAAGATAATCAAACAGAGGCAGAGTGAACAAACTGTACCTGCCTTACTGATGTAAATGCCCCTGTTGTCCAATACCACACACACACAAAAAAAAAAATCAGTGCTGGATTTCAGAAACCATATTCAGGGTAAAGGGCACCATTCTTATCTGGTATTCCACCCAAAGGACAATGATTTCATTTTATAAAGATCATTAGTCAGTGAAATATATATTTTAGAGAGTTTCTAGTAGGGAAGATTATTTTGGCAGTCACTGGAGTGTACCAGATGGTTCATTAACATAGGCTAGACAAGTCAAAGGCTTTCAGAATCATTTAGAAAATGTCAAACAGAAACAAGAACCCTGTCACTTTTTATTAGAATTAACTACATCATACCCTGGACACAGATTTCACCTTGGGTCAGAAAAATTAATACAGAATTATATGAATTGTGTAACATACTAGGTTAAAGATAGGGCTTCCTCTAGGGACTCATTTGCTAGCAATATATTATGGTCCTCTACTTTAGGAATCCTCAACCTTTCTTTTTGTAAGCTATGAAAAGAGCTGACCTTGCTCAGACTCCATTGGTGTCTAATTGATTTGAGGTATATGCAGAATTTCAACAAGACACTCCGCTAAAGCTCTTTTGTGATCATTTTCCCAGGAAAGTTGGCAAAAGGGTTCACTGAATATTCAGCAGCTTGCAAAGTATGCTTTTGTCAGGAGGAAAAAAAAATACATCCATTTAGTGAAACACTGCCTTCATAAACAGGAATTAAAATGCAACTGAATTGTTGTTGCCTTTTTTCTTTTTTTTTTATTATCATTCAGATGTCAAAAATCTTGAGAACTTCCAGCTTGTGGAAGGTGTTCAGGAACAAGTGAATGCTGCTCTGCTGGACTACACAATGTGTAATTACCCACAGCAAACAGACAAATTTGGGCAGCTTCTCCTGCGACTACCAGAAATCCGGGCCATCAGTATGCAGGCCGAAGAATACCTCTACTACAAACACCTGAACGGGGATGTGCCGTGTAATAACCTTCTCATTGAAATGCTGCATGCAAAGAGAGCATAAATTATACCCATTAGAGCTTCTGCTTTCAAGGAAAAAAAAAATATTCTGAACTGCTCCAAGCAACACTAATTAAAACGTGGTTTTAAGACTTTGCAAAATGGCATAATAATCAAATACTAATAGTAAATAAGTGATGTATCAGGGTATTTGTATTGCAAACTGTGAATCATATGATACACATCCCCAAAGGAATCTATATAGGACTTTGTACTGGAGTACACTGAAGTCAACTTACCAAGTGGATACTATCACCAATGTCAACGTGGAAAAGGACGGAATGATTCTTGTATATTTAACTCTGCTGATTGCCAATATGAAACAACTTAGGCGGAAAATAAAACTGACCCATATTATTGAGCTAAGATAGTGGGGAATTTGAGTGCACTAAATTCCTTCACTGTATAGCAGGACTTATAAAACAGTTATAATAGGTGCAGAACTGCATCTATTGCATCTTCTGTCATCCTTCCAAGGACCCAGCGCTTACTTCTTCTGTGATAAATGATGTGGCATCCATTCAACAATCTGAGAGAGAGCTGGCATAGGCCACACGCTATGTAGTGTCGCCACCAAAACCTAAGAGGCTGCTTTTGACCGTCAGTCTCTCAGGCCTGCAAATGGCTCATACAAAGAGTCTGTTATCCAGTTAGCTTGGCAGCATCGTTACTGTGTTCTGAAGTTTGTTTTGTCACGTCTTCATGTTGCTCTGTCAGGCAGTATCCCTCTTCTACTGTGGTTATTGGATAGTTATTAAATCGCTTAGATAAATATTCCAAAACAAATAAGGCAGTTCGGCGATATACTTGACAAGTGCAGTGGCTAAAATATGGCTCTGCTATATATATTCATGGTCATTTCCAAATAAAGGAAATTGAGATATTTTAGCTGTGACAAACAAGCTGCTTTGACATACACACAAAAAATATTTTGTACAGCACCAAATGATGGTGCTAAAATTAAGAAAAGAAAAAAAAAGAAGTAATGCATTTAGTGATGCAAGAAGAGACAAATGAATTGTATGACCTGATGATGCCAGAGAGCTTATTAAGAAATAATCTCTAAAACTGCCAGTAATTAAGAAACTAAATTTCAACTCAGACATCCAATATCTAACGAAACTTTTTCAAGTTAGGTAACACACATCTTTTATGCAAAGAAAGAAGAGGGATACTGCTGTGTCTATGTAGACCAAAGTCTGCTGCAGAACAAATATTAGAGAAGAACAAACAATTCTCTCTCTGTCCAAATGAAGATATCAGTATTAACATGTAGTGCCACAGTTATGAGTGTTGCCTTATTTCATTATCCTTAAAGGTAACTGTGCAGGTGTGGATCAACATATGTTTAAAACAAAGTATTAATCTCTAACATTAACAAAAACATAGTGTTTACATTCTTTAGGTCCTGTGGGGAAAAAACTGTGATAAAATTGCTGAGCAGTGATTTCCTTGTTATTTCTTTTAAATTGGTAATTATTTTACCAGTACTTAATTACTGTATGTCGTGAGACACTAAAATCAATAGGGGTATTTCATTTTGACTTTAATTTTTGAGATTATCAGCTGCACAATCACTTGTAGAAACTGTATAAAATCCTAATACTTTAATTTTTTTCATGAAGATTGCTGGCTTTTGAATAGTTTATTTATATTGTATATGATAGTTTCCACTGTAGACAATTATGATGCTAATTTATTGTTCTTTGGTTTCATCTTTATATAAGATATAGCCAGAATGAAGAAGCCAAATATATGTGTTTACTGTAGCATGTCTTCAAGTTAGTGGAACATAGTTCAGGGACACACAAGGGTCTTTACAAATTAAAATCATTCACTTGATTAAACGTCTGTAAATCTTCATAATCCTAAATGTAGTTTATTTAAATCTATTGTAAATTATGTGAGTTAGAGCTTTTTCTGTTTCATGTGAACTTGAAAAGGTGCATTTCTCTTACGTTTTTCCAACCATTCATGCATTGTATACCAAAGACATCAGTTATTACATCTGCATTAGTACAAAGCACACTATTTTAATCGCCTGTATTAATCAGCTCTAATATTCTGTCCATACATAGGGTACAAACACAGCAAAGCCTAGTGTCTGCGACTCCTAGATGCCTGTCTTCTATCACAGAACACGCATACTGTTGTACGGACCAAAAGCAAACAAAGCACAGCTCCCTTAGTCAGCCCACACAGCAGACATGCAAGAGTTATTTTAATAACAGCATTCTCCCTCAAGCAAACTAAATTAACAGAAAGTAAGACGCGGGTGGCAATTGATGGTGGCTGTGAAGTACGCATACCGATGTGTACAAGTTCAGTATGGTCATGCCTTCCTTTCTTAAAAGAAAAATGAAGCAGATCTCTAGTGTTAACATCCTCTATTTTCTCTCCCCTTTTTTTTTCCTGTTGCAATGTTTCAGTGAATCTCACTGAATATTAAAGTAAAAAGCTTAAAAACTGTTCCTAACTGTATTCACAGCACCATTATCTATATACAGGACAGAAGAATTAAAGCAAGGTCATAGAAGAAAAGTATTTTTCATACAGTATAATGGAAACAATTTCAGATAAACTAACACCTATTTGCCCACATCCATGGTTCCAAGAACCCCACCACATTGCCCAAAGGACGGGAACAAATAAAATAAATAAATAAATGAAGCTCCAACCCCCCCCTCATGTTAATTGTTAACTACTTTGTAACCAGACATCTACTTCTGACTGCCTTATTGATTACGGGACATATTAGCAAAAGCAGACTAAAATTCAAAGGGTTTGGCTTTGGCTGGTTTATTATAGTTGTTCTGTGTTTGTAAACAGACAATCTGTAAAGTCTGACTATTTGTATTACAGATGTTCTGCAGCTGCCTTGGATTTAAATCCATGCAACTCTTAGAATGTGCAGTGAGTTACTTGTTGAAGTTGAAGTTCTCTTACTGTATCGGTGAAATACATATTGTCATGTCAGTTCTTGCCCGGAGTTTCTCATCGCCAATGGAATTATATTTTTTTTTCCAGTATTTCAATAAATATTGATATGCCCGTGCTGATTACTTTATAATTTGTCTTTATAATAACATCATTCCACTGAAATGAAGCACCAGTCAAAAATCAGTTACTCAGAAGATGAGAGTGAAATGCAAGAGAAATAAGCACTCCAACAAGAATTGGATGCAGAATGGAAGACACAAACGTGGAGAGCGGCACCGTCAAAACCTCAGACAGCAATGGTGAAATTGCCTAGGCTGAAACAAAATAAATACAGCTAAACAGATCAGATACACTGATCCTTTCTAGTCAGAAAGGAATTTACCAATTAATACTTAAAAATTAATACATTTCACTTCATACTGCACACTTATTTTTCACTTTACATGTTACCCATAAAGAGTTAAGCAGCCAAAGCATGGGGGCCGGGGGGGGTGCCGTGTAGAAATGACAGAACAAAAGAAAATCAGGTAACAGGATCCAGCAGCGCTCAGGATAACCTCTCAGCAATGTAAATACACAGCAGGGCCAGGGGCAAACCCACAGCTTCCAACACAACTGCCAGCGGAGGCTGCCAAGGAGGCAGATGTTACTGCTACTAGAGAAAAATATTTTCCTAAAGTTGCCCTCTGGCTCATCTGATTGCCATTTCGAGAGCAGGAGGTGAAGTGGTCCAAGAAAGCTTGATAGCAGTATCCTACTGTTCTGAGACCAAGTCTACCGCCTACCCTGAGCTGTCTGGTAGCTGAGAAGGGGCTCTTCTCTGTGGTGCCAAATGTTAATCCTTCAAGGGGGAAAAACAGGGCTATAATTAGTTATTTACAAATCCAGCGCTTCAACAAAACAAAACCAGTTCAGTGTTGCAATAAAAACAGAGCAACACAAATAGGATTAGGTGGCTTCAAGTGAGATAGGATTATTTTAACTTTGAGGAATCATAAAGGAAAACTATGATTTTGCATATGACCCAAGGGAGATTTCAGGGTTGATATGTTTTAGATAGTTTTCCTTACGAGAGGTATTTCTGGGTGATATATTTAGTATATATGCTACACATTTGAATTATGAGGGGATTTATTTTTACCTGAGTTTGACACTGGTTCTGGAACAATCTGCTGTATGTTTTTATTAGAAACATGGAAAGAGTGAGTTCAATGTAACACAGGTCAAGTCAGTACAATACTTAGTGATCTTGACAATTTCCTGGAATGCTGAATAACACTTTTTATTAACCCCTAATTGAAGTCTGTAGCCTACATACCTCACAAAAGTTCTAACAATATTTCTGCCTTCTCCAATATAGTTGCTATCATTTTCCAGGGAAATTCTATATAGGTGCATATGCTGCACTCTGGAATTTTGGAACGGTAGACAAAAAGCATTAGAAAACTACAGATAAATTTTAGGGGTATCAGATCCTAGAACTATATAAACCTGTGATGCTGGCATGAGCCCAGATACTTCTGTGCCAGTCCAGCAATTTCAGTTGCGTGTAAGTCTGTAGAGAAAAGATTCATGTTCTAAGGGCAATTTGCCAACAATACGAAAAAACCTTTGCTAAACGATAAAGGCGGAAGAGGGCCTGAGCCTCAGATGGAGCATAGACATTCCTGTTCTGATGTCAGCAGACCTAAGCTGAAGAGAGCAACACTACTTGATAGATAAACTCTGGTCCAGCACACATCAGAGGGACAAGACAAAGCTGCCCTTCAGCAAATATACTTTCCAAACCCCTAACTTTTGCTGCTCCACAGAACAAAACCATCTCAAATTTATTGACAGCATTGATGTCCCACTTGCAAGCTCAAACTTGCAATACTAGGTGAGTTTTCACCATTGCCCTGAGAAGGCCCTGACCCTTATTTCCTGTGCACTGTAATTTCTTTTAGTCTGTGATTAACTATTAGGCTTATGGCAGTTTCTGCTATGTACGACCTGTGAGCAGCCAAGTGGATAATTTAGCTGGAAGGCAAAGCAAGATGCTGGTGGAATGCAGACTCCTGATGCTGTCTCAGTGGTAGCATCCTGCTCAGACCACTGGTGCCCTGCCTCGGTGAGGAGTACAGGGTTTAACATCAGTAGACAATAAAACACAAGGTGAAACAAAGAGCAAGAAAAAACTAGGGCTTGAGTCACAATCACAATGTTGTCCACTCCCATCTCGCTCTTCCTACTTTCCTGTAAAAGGAATGACTGACTGTGAGTTTGAAGTGCAGGATGTTAGGATGCTTCCAGTAGCACCAGTTGTTTACCGTGCTGCTGCAAACCCAAGCCTTCAAAGAGCAAGAGCCTCCCTGTGCGCCATTCACATCAATCACCCTGCGACTGATGTTGTTGAATGTTTGCTGGGTACTACCAATCCAGGCTGTCACTTGCAATTATACAGTAAAACAGGGACTCTGCATCAGGGAGAATAAAGCGTGTTTGTGGGCGGGACCCCAAACAAGTCACTGTTTGTACAACAGAAGCTGCTGGTGGCCATTCAGCAGGAGCTGACGTGCCCACAGATGCAAACACACACGCCACATGCCACCTGTGGGAATCCTAACGCCCGTTCAGACATCCAGTGCTGCTGTTCCTACACAAGATATTTCACGAGGCACTGCTCCCTGGGGGAGACCAAGCTTCAATCATCCACACGGCTCGAGTTCTGTTTCGCAGCAGTGTCCTTCCGCTCATGTAAGCAGAAGAGAGTTGGTGCAGAATAATGGAAAAGTGAGGCAAGCCTTTCTAATCAATACTGTGGCATTTATATCCTGCACTACACCTGTCTTGCTCTTTACATCTTGATCTCAACATACACATATCAAAGAAGAGAAGTTCTTCAAAGTGCTCTGCTTCGTATAGCAAAGCAGCACATTACAGCTGCATGTTAAGAGAGGGTCTCCAGGACTGCCTGCGCTTGAATGCCACTGTAAGAAATATGGAGTATTGTAAATGTCTATTATGATCAGTCCATAAAGTATAGTAGAAAGTGAAAGAGATAACTGGGGAGGAATTGCTCCTAAAGAAAATAAAATAAAAAGGGAGACCGTGGACATGGAGGAGACACAACGATATTTATGTTTCATAAATATTTAATCTTGATTCACTTTTAATCTAAAGGAAAAAAACTAATGAAATATGCTGTTATTACCATTGCTTTGAAGTCTTAACAAAGCCTGAATAAATTATCATTTATGTATTTTAGGGACCTGCCACAGTAAGTGATATTGGTTTTCATTTTCATTTAATAAGCATAGTTTTATTTTACAATGTATATAAACTTCAGATAAAAAGCATGGCATGGAATAATTAATTGAATAGTTCTAATCAATTCATTCAACTCATGCTGTGAAAATGGAAGCTTATTATTGAAGTATGTTTTTATTTAAAATCAAACACTATAGCTGCCTCACAAGCTACGTCCTTTTTTTTTTTTTCACTTAGCAAATTCAGTTGAAATACTCTACAGCAATGTCCTGCTCTTCCTGAGACAACCTTCCTGTGGGTCCCACAACACTTGCATTTACAGTTGCATCCTCCCCGCAAGTCCTGCATGTCTTTAGTTCCAAACTGCCGATGCTGAAGCTGAGAGAGGAGCTGACAGCGAGACGGTGGGGCTGGGGGTTCATCTCAAAATTTCTGTTTCTTTCTTTATCTTAGTCTCCCTCCTGCGCTCACCTACGTTGCCAAAAACTCTGCTTATCCTCCCCACTCCCTCCCAGTGACAACCCTTGCTCTTCACGTGAGCCTCTTCCTGCCTTTCCTCTCCTTCTGTACCACCCAGACTCCCACGCCCCGATCCATGCCACACTTTTCTGCTTTAATTTTCCTTCGTATCACAAACAAAACTCGCAAGTCAACTTTACCCAAGGCAATGAGATTGTCAGGAGAATTACCTATATGCTGGGGAGGGGGAACAGTCAAGGACACGATCTTGTCCGCACGTTTCAGAGCGGCAAAGTGACCACCAATGTCAAAACAGGAAGGCGACTGCTGGGCCTGCTCTGGCCAGGCTGAAGAAACCCCAGCCAAAAGCAAGACAAGGTCACCGGTCAGCCCCACTATGTCTTGGCTTACAATGACCAGCTCTACAGACCTAAATAAGCAACAATTCTTACCAAACATTGCTTTCAGAGGGAAAATAGGAAACATCCAAGAATTTCAGTTCAAGAACGGCACATAAATATTAATAGTGGAATCTAAACAGTGAGCGGCATCAGGGCTAGGATTAAATTATTTTAAGGCAAACTTCTTCCTACAACACCACACTTAGCAATATTCAACACAACCGAGAAAACAGCCTTTGCCAGAAAGAGTAAAAGAAAAAAAAAATTCCTTTTGTTTTTTTCTTTCTTTTTTTCTTTTTCCATGTATAAGACTGACACAGCCCCATGGGCAACCTGGAGGGGGAAAAAAAAAAAAGAAAGCTAAAGACACCCCACTGTACTCTCTGGGGTGACAGATTTAAGACACCTTTCCTTTCTGTCAGAAAAACTTGCTGGTGCCTCACCTGGCGTGCCAGGGTCCTGAGGAAGTCTGGTGGAGCAGCATCAACAGCGTCTCGGTGATGTTTTGTTCAGGATGGAGCAGTCACTCCAAGGGGGCGATGGGGGCACTCAGTGCAATGAAGCACGGCACAGCCCAGCTGCTCCATGTGTACTGGGTACAGCACGCTGGTGTCAAGGGTTGCCAGCCTGGGAACAGATAGAAGAGGTAGATTTAATGAGATTATCTGCTGCTCTAGAACTACACCTCCCCCATTTATATACTTGTAAGTAATTAATAATCCACTGACCATTTATTGTGTGGGAGAAAAAAAACAGAATTTTAGTAACAGATATTTTCAAATACTTAGGCTACAATTGATTTGTTAAAGGATCACTATACTGATGCTGTAAGCTTCACCAAAACTTACCTCTCACTTAATTTGTTAAATTTACATTTTGGCACCTTTTGGAGGTTGATTTCATGTGAAGAGCTACACACAGAAATAATATATACAAAACAAGAAAAAAAAAGCTCCAGAAAGGAAGTGATCACTTTAGGGTGATAACACTGAGGCCAAGGACACTAGAAAAACCCTGTTTTCTTCCTGGTAGTTACTTTGTAGTTGTTCTGCTTTGTTTTAAATGCCTTCTCATGAAAGCTGTACGTAATACAATACAAACTAATGAAGCCGGGAAGAAAATGATAATCTGTTTGTCATTTAAAAAGTTACTTTAGAAAAAAAAACAAACAGTAAATGTACAGATATATATGATGTGTTCCAGAAGATAGATAAAGGAGCAAAAAGTCTCACCCTACTTTTTTCTGTTTGAAAAAATAATGAAATTTAAACTTTAATTTTTTTTTCCAATTAAAAAAAATCTGCTCTACTTCAATAGATCTGTTAGTAATGAGGTATTTGAGGCTCAGTTCTGTAGTACAGCTTGTATGAGAGATGACTCCTGGAGATCCAGAGAAGACAACCTGGCAATCCCTAATTGTCTTCAGTCACAAACTCCCCTGTAACCATGGAAAATCCCCAGGATGCACTGCCTTGATCTTCCCACCTGTAACACACAGCTAAGACTGACCTACATCCTACTCTGTCCCAGAAACTTGTTTATTTTTCACAATAACATTTGAAAACTGTATGAAATGTGAGAAATAGCTGGTAAGTGTCCTCAGGACCTGAGGTGCTCCTGGGTGTAACCACTCTGGAGAGAGCCTGGCTGCCTGGAGAGCACCCAGGCTGCTCGAGGGGCAGCCTCGAGAGGCTGCATTTACCAAGCAGAAGGCTGCTTTTGTGCTCATCTCCTGGCATTCCCAAACAAAGCCTGGCTTTGGGGATGGTGTTTTATTGATAGACTCCCACTGTCCCAAAGTACTAAGGAAGGAAAGCGAAAGAACCAAAGAACAAGGCAAGTTCTCCTGGGAGGAAACACAAATGAGGACAAACTCCCTCTTTCCGTTTCAAAGGATTTTCCTTCAAGTTATTTGATATCATTTCAATCAAATGTAAGCAGAGATTTCAACACGTTTCTTCTGAGAGTATTAGCCTTTCTAACAACTCTCTTGGTCTCTCTCTCTCCTTTGATTTCCCCAAAGGCATGATGTGCAGTCATTGGCGTGCTAAGTTAAGTGTTCCTCCCTTAAGTCATTATTTCCACTCTTTAATTGTTCTTTCAGCCTTCTGTAGTATTATTGTTATCCAGATCATGTTGGTGCTGCTTTCCAAACACAGATGAGTAACAGTTCCTGCCCTTAAGAGTGTGTATTCTTGAAATAAACCTTTCAAATCCTCCACCCAAGACAAAACACACCAATTGCAGCTGTAACAATCTTCAAAGGTTTTTCAAACTCTCTGAATTCCTGTTTCTGACAAGAAGCCAAATACACATCTTTTATTAACGTAAAACTAAGTGGGGCCTTTTCCAAGAAACTGAGCTTGCGCTAGAAAACTGATCTTACAGGTCTGAACTTCCCCAGGAATAAAATCATGAGTTTTAGACCTTTGCCATGCCTCTTTCCCATGGGCACCGTGTACCTCGGAAACCGCAAAGGGATCTCTGTGACCCGGCCCATGTTGGTTTACAAGCAGCACTTACATGACACATGTACAATGGGTACAACCAGCGAGACACTGCTGATGGAAATCTTCCTCCTTATACAGGCTAAGCTGTTAAAAGCAGACCTGCTCCACAAATAAGTTAGAATGGAAAAATTAAAAGGCAAGGCTTTACAAGAAGCTATGCAAAGCCACAACAGAAATGCAAACTAATTCATTCCAGTTAGAGCAAAGAGAGCTGAAAATGACTCAGGGTAGTCAATTTACTTTATTGCACAAAAATTTATTAATTTATTATATTACACAAGTTTACATAGTGTAGTTTATTTGGTGTCTGGTCAGTTTAATGCACTGCAAAATGTAAAAGAAAAGAGGGGGAGGGAAATGGGGAAAAAAGCCGCCCTGGTGGAACTGTATTTAAGAGAACAATCACCTCCAAATATAAAACTCAGCAGTTACTTTAGGAATGGGTCTCATTCTGCATTTGCTGTTGAAGCTCTGAGCACAGAGACGTGCTTGGTAACATTGACACACTGTAAAATATCTCTCTTGAACACACTGATCTTGTACATAGATCTGTGGCCACTGATTCTTCCCATTTGTTTTGCCACTGTGTAATTTCTTCTAAGCTACATTTGGGAAAAAAAAAAAAAGTCTGCTTGAGTCATTTTCACAGCATTTGATACACAGAAAGTTTTACTGCTGAGTTTTCGGAGGCATTTAGCTTTCCATGCGGATACTCAGTCTATCGGGTCGCTGAACTGTAATAAAAGACATCATTAAGTGAAACATTTGATGGAAGTACTTGGCTCATTGGGTCAGTGGTTATAGTTATAAGGAACTCCTTGTGAAGCTAATAGATAAAAAGATGAGCTCTTTTGATTTCCAAGACCAGCCTCTCTTTTTAAAGAGGGACACATGGCAATTTCTAGTAATACACATAATAACTTGAGACATTTTCAGAAAGATCACATACTGCCACTGTCAGTGCAGCAAAGCTGCAACAATATTTAGGTCCTTGGCACATACAAGCAGCACTGACATCAATAAATTTACACGAGGACGTTGTTGGGACCTCACATTGTACTACTAAGATAAAAGTGCTGACTTTCACTAATTTGTAAGAATTCATTCTCCAAATCCACTGCAACCTTGCAGTAGAGACAGAAAACTCCATTGAAACAAAGCAGTTGCACAATTTCTTTCCAAAAGCAAGACAACATCCCCAGAAGTTTGTGCTCCTCTCTCTTCCTCTAACCTTCATCCCATTCATTCCCCACCTATCTGCACCACAAAACCTCAAGCCTACGTCAGACCTCAGTCCTAACTCAGTGGCCAACAACATCGCTTTTGATTTTCATGCTTTAAACAGCACAGCCAGCACTAGAAATTGCAGAATTAGCTTGCCAACGTGCAGGCCCCAGGGCAGCCACCCACTAGGTATTTCATCACTACAGGTATATCTCCAAGTAAGTAGTCACAGGGGCCACCAGTCTCATCCTCCTGCCCCACCTCCTCTGCTCTTAAATGTCCCCTCCAGGAGACCACCTGGCTGTCCCTCACCAGCGAGGGAGAGCAAGCAGAGCGCGACCATGCCCAGCTGCAGCTGAGAGCCGTAGCTGGGAAGGAAGTCACTACACAGCAAGTGGTTTAGAAACATTAAACCAAAGTGAAAGGTAATAGATTGTTTCACAATATTAAAGCAAATGCATCAGCAATGTAGTAACTAAATCCAGCTGTGGGAGAACTGACAGGATCCTAGAACACAACTTGCAGTTTTCCCTCGAGAAAGGAGACATCTGGAGACACAGCCCTAAGAAAATTATGCTTCAGACCTCCTAGCTCAACTACAGATCAGATCGAGTCTCCTTTCTTCTTTCATACTACCAAGGGTTTCCTGATGAACTGAGCTGTGGGTGACAGTGCAAATAATAGAACTCCTGGGGAGGATCCCCACGTACTTCACATTCACAGCTCCCCTGGGTAGGAATTTCAGTTTCAGAGGAACGCTTGACATTTCAAATACACCCACATAGACTGGATTGACCAGTAACCAGTGGCATACAATTTAGTAAAGAGTAAAACAACAGAGTATAGCTCTTACAATTCAATTTAATATTTTTTTTTCTTCTTCAAAATAATGACTTTCAAACGTTGAGAACAGCGTGCTCCCACTCCAGCTGATGCAGCACATAACGTAAGTACATTAAGAGCGAACAAGCAACGTGCAACGTCAAACTATTTCCATGAGTTTTTCTATCACCTTGCCTCAGCAATGAGTGCTTTTGTGTTCAGAGAGGTTGAAATACAGCATATCTACAACTGGGAGGTATTGCTCTCCAATAATATCACTGATGTTGTCTCTAGGATAGTGTGCTTTTTTTAAAAAAATAACCTATCAGATTTCATCCACTCTGCAGGAAGCCACGTATTTATCACTAGCATAACAAATCCCTGACCTGACTGAGTACCTATCTACTACCACAACATACATTTGAAAAAGCTTAATGCTTAATGAAGGAATAGCAAACAAAAGATGGCACTGCTACCCATGCAAAACAGTTCAGTTGCTTGATTACCTCTCAGTTTTTCAGGCTCTGCTACTTTCATTCTTATGCCACCTCCTGCCTTGATTTTAATCAGCAAAAACTAGATAATAATCACAAAACACAGTTTTCTCCAAGTCTGGTGTCATGTCACTAAACTGTCATTAAAATAATTGCCTCTAATAGCAGGTTATAAATGACTCCCCAGTCAAAGACTACAGCTACTTGCATAAAATCCACTGCTATATTGGAGGAACACAAGCATTGCTTCTTAAACAATTTGTTTGCTACTCTACAATATGTAAATTCCATAAATAATGCAAATTTAAGGGGAGGAACCTACCTAGGATATTTTAATCAGCACGTTTCTGGAAGAAGGGCACCAAGTTTCTACTACTGATCTCAGCCTGCTGTATCACCAAGCATGAATGGCTTTCACAGCCCTTTTTTACACAGCCATCCCGACAGGATCAGTCACTGGAAGCAAACTTTTATTAATTTAGAAGGGACCTTTAAAGAAGGTCTAGAGCACCAGTGAGGAGATGTGGATTCCCACATCCTGCAGGCTGCCATCTCAGTCCCAGAGGCAGCCACTTGATATCTATTGACATCAAGCTCTGAAACAGAAACAACATACACATAGCAGCAGACCCTCCCAAGCGCACACAGACTAGCAAGGCAACATCTGCTTAGGTTTAGGAACTGCTTCTTCTCACAAAGTATGCCAAAGAGTGGAATTGCCTGTGATCTATCACAGCTACCACTGCTACACCACCTGAGTTGTCATCAAAGCCAACAAGGCTCACAGAACCCACTATAACTGAAGAAACTATTAGGAAAGGTTTGAGGTTTCCTTGTATATGGTTTTTCCCTTACTTCTGTATCAGTAACAGTGGGACAAACCTAGTGGCAAAAACCTCTCTTAGGACTTTGGTTAAAGTTGGAATGGGACCTTAAAGATCGTCTATTTCCAACCCTTCTGCCATGGGCAGGAACACCTTCCATTAGACCAGGTTACTCAAAGCCCCATCCAGCATGGCTTTGAACACTCCCAAAGCCAGGGCATCCACACTTTTCTGGGCAACCCGTTTCAGTGTCTCACCATCCTCACAGTAAAGATTTTCTTCCTAATATCTATTCTAAATCTACCCTCTTCCCATTTAAAACCATTACCCCTTGTCCTATTGCCCCATTCCCTGACAAAGAGTCCCTCCCCTTCTCTCCTGTAGCCCATTTTAGGTACTGGAAGGCTGTTCTAAGGTTCCCCCGGAGCTTCCTCTTCTCCAGGATCAACTCTCAACAACCCCAACTCTCTTTAATTTCCAGTAATTATAACTGAGAGTGGTGACAGGATCAGGCAAAGTTAACCATGGCAATAACTATTGCAGAGATTATCAGAATACCAAAAATACCCAAGACAAAAATTAACCTGCTAAGCACTGCAAATATAACAAAAATCAGCTGGCAAGTCCATGCACCAGTGCCTTTCATGGGTTATGGTCTGGCGTTGCCGCAGGTGCAATCTCAGCTGATGGACTGTGCAGTCAACTAAAAACCAACCAGTAATGGGAATTTGCCATATAAACTGGGTCAACATTTCTGCAGTGACAGTGCAGTAATCAGTAAAGACCTCCTGAAAATTCAGTGCTTGGTATGGTCTTAACTCTGGGTACTTGAGGATTTTCTCATCTGGTTGAGCTTTTAGTATGGCAGGAAGGAAGGTGGAGACTATTGAAGGAGGTTTGAGCATACTCCATCTCCTCTACACTTACACTAACAATGTCAATGCCATCTAGTGGTCAAGATACTGTGATGTGATTGGGGTGAAACCTGAGAAATGCAACTTTCTATACTGGATACTTTATGCCTCTCATCATAAAGAACAACAGAGCAATTTATACTGGAAAAGTTGTTTTTCAGTACCTGGAACTATTCCTGAACTTCCCCCTCAATGGGTTCATCCAAGAATGGTATTTTGCATCTGCCTCTGGGTCCTTCTGTTTCTTAACATGGTAGAGGAAAAACATATATCAACAATTGGCAAACCTTGTACCCAGCTCTATGAATGGCAAAAAAAGAGACTAATTAGATTAAACACCAATAGACAAGGACATACATGCAGTCAATAACATCTACTACATTATATTGCATTTAAGGAAGCAAGAAATAGAAAGTTATTGAGGACAAATGCACACTTAACATTTAATATATTTTTGTTAGAAAATAAGTATTTAACATCATCATTATCAGTACTTAACATGTTTTGTAATATCTTCTTTTTTTTAAGTCTGATATCCAGTTTGGGGGTGGAGGGGAAGTTCAGTTTGCTTCAGAATATTTCTCCAAAGCTTGTCTAAAACTGGGTATGTCTGGAAATGTGGTAAAAACAAACCTCCTCCCCATACTTTCTGTATGTCTTTCAGACAGAGACTTTGCAAGCACAGAGCTGCAACCTCAGTTTTGGTCTCGCCCAGCTCAACACTCTCTTCAAAAGCCCCTGATACTCAGATCTTCCTACCTGTTCTTGCACATGCAAGATCCTTTTAAGTTTCACTGTAGTTTTAGGTATAGAAATACTACCTCATACACACAGATGCTTTGTGAGCTAAACCAACTAGTTGGTAACGTTTTGAGTAATGCATCATAAGAGCAATGGCACCTTAACGATGTATTACATTAATACATCATCAAAGCTGTGACAGTCTTATGATGTATTAGTTTAATACATCATAGCAGTGCCGTATCTTGGACAATGTATTACCCCAAAACATAGCAACAGCCAGAAAGCTCTCAAAATAAGTTTTGTGGGTTTTTTTCAACTTATTTACATTCTATGAGTTTGGGGGGTTGGTATGTCTTTTAATTTCTTAGAAATAACAGTGTTCATTAGGGACAGAAGACAACTGCAATTGTCTATGGATAAATATCACTATTCCCAAGAAGCTATTTCACAGTCCACCACTTAATACGCCCTAGCCCACAGCATGGATTCTTTTGCCAGGGAACACATAGCTGGGGAAGTGGGGAGCACTGGCATGCACCCACTTTCTGTCCCAAGTCCTGTACAGAGTTCCAGGGGAAGGGGAACTGAGCATCTGCTCTGCAGTCACACCAAAATGCCACACACAAAGAGCTCCTCCTTAAAACAGCCAGCAAAGCCTCAGTGAAACAAAGATTTTCTTACAGACAGCCACCCACAAAAAGGGTTGCTGGAGAAGAGATGGAATTTATTTCCAAAAAATTCCCTACTTGTAATCACTCTGCTTACATTTGCAGTAACCTATCAAAACCCCCCCAGCAAAACAGTGAGATGCACTCATCATGTTACTCATGTATCTCGCACTAACCACCAGTGTCTCTCTTCTGTGGGCAATCTATAGAGACCCTTAATGAAATGAAAATTCAACCTTTGGGTTACTCATTTCATGACCACAACATAGAGCATAGACCTTACTAGTGAGCTATATGTTAAATTACTAAGAGAGATTATTTGCAAAAGGCAGGGAGGATAAAATGTCTTAAGAAGAGAGGTCTTCCACCCTATTTCAATTCCTCTTAAGAAAAATTTAACTGATCATCTACATCACCTGTCTTTCCACAATGTTATAATGTTATTTAGTCAGTGCAGACAGTAATACCAATCATCTGGT
Organism: Pedionomus torquatus; assembly: GCA_013398155.1. Lineage (NCBI taxonomy): Eukaryota > Metazoa > Chordata > Aves > Charadriiformes > Pedionomidae > Pedionomus > Pedionomus torquatus. The sequence continues at coordinate 705,219 of VZRU01008084.1, forward strand.
AATAGAGGCAACGTCTGTACAAACAATTCACTCTTTAATTTAATTTCTCTGATATAAAAGAATTACATTCCACTGTTCACACAGAATATGTAGGTCTCCTCTGAATATTTTCTTGCATGATTTGCCAAAATCACACCAAAACAGTCTGACCAAAGAGTCTGTATGTTTTGGGAAGAGATATTTTGCAAAAGTTCAAAGGTCAAAATCAGAACTTAAAGGACCTGCAGCAAAATAAAGACAGAAAGGAGAAAACAAAAATTATTATCTGAAAACAAACTGGGGGGGAGAGGGAAAGAAAAAGCAAAAGACCCAACCATAACACAGAGAGAAAGGAAAAAGAAAATCCTCACAAATAAAAGTAAACTTAAGGAAAATGAGAAGAAAGTGTCTTCCTCAAAAATCTTTCAGAAAAACTAAACCCAAGCAACATGAACAATGGAAAACTTCAGACCTGTGATTTTCTGCTGCTGGCACTCTTCTAGCATAAGCAAAAGCAGAAACTAGAGCATGGTCAACAAGCTCTTAGAAGCATCAGTAATGGTGAACGCTGTATCTACAACTCCTGCTTTCAGGTAAGGTCTTAGAAGTTTTCAGGTATTTTGATATTTGCTTGGATCTGTTTTAAGGGACCAACCAATTCTTTCTTCCTCCCTCTTTCCTAATGGACCTTGGGAGGCATCAAGACTGTCACAGGAGGCAGTGCAGCAGAAGCCCAGGAGCACTGGTCTCCTAGGCTAAGACACTGGTGGCAGAAGGGAAGCACAAAGGGAAGCACAAAGCACAAACAGGGAAAGGTGCCTGTCACTCCGCAGACTAACGCCCCACACCCTGACAAAAAAAATAACCATGAAAAGTACAAAAGATAAAAGAGAAATAAAAAATAATGAAAGCTGCTTGATTGTTCTTTGGGACTACAGAGCCTCATATGCAAAGGTGAACGTTTAAAAGCTCAATCCAAAATTATTTCCACACCACCAAATGCAAATCATAGCATGTGCTGGGTTGGAAGGGACCTTTAAGGGTCATCTAGCCCAACCCCCTTGCAGTAAGCAGGTGGACATCTTTAACTAGATAAGATTGCTCACACCCTCATCAAGCCTGACCTTGAAGACCTTCTCGAATGGGGCCTCTAGCACTTCCTTGGGCAACCTGTTCCAGCATCTCACCACCCTCACTATAAAGAAGTTATTCCTAATGTCCAAATCTAATCCTACTTTGCTCTAGGTTCACACCATTGCCCCTCATCCTATCACTACATACCCTTGCAAACAGTTCCTCCCCAGCTTTCTTGTAGTCCCCTTTCAGGTACTGGAAAGGACCTATAAGGTCTCTCCAGAGCCTTCTCTTCTCTAGGCTGAACAACCCCAACTTGCTCAGCCTGTCTTGATAGAAGAGGTGCTCCAGTCTCCTGATCATCTTTGTGGCCCTCCTCCAGACCCGCTCCATCAGGTTCGTGTCCATCTTGTGCTGGGGGCTCCAGAGCTGGATACAATACTCCAGGTGGGGTCTCACAAGAGCAGAGTAGAGGGGGGTCCTCCTATTATTTATTCATACATTATTCATTAAGTTCACTTAAAGCACTTCAAACACAATTATGCAGGTGCATCAATTATCTCAGTAAACAATAGTAATACATACAAAGCCTTCAGCTGCATTCTCTTTCCTCAGCCCCATGCTCACTCAGCTCCTCCTTTCCTGGCACCAGAGAAGCTAGCTGGTGCAAGCCCTCTACATTCAAGGAGTTGCCTGTTTCCTAAGGGCAAAGCCTTCCAAGGCGAAAAACAAGAACATATTTCATTTTAAAGCACTTGGCTGAAGTTCCCATGAGCATCCTCAGAGTTGAACCAAGATCCCTCCTCATGGACCTCCTCACCACCTGCTCAACACTGTGACATGTCCAAGGTAGCACATTTGTCCCAACAGTGAAAACATGGCCTAATTCTACATACATACTATTTTCCATAAACTCCAGGCTCTTTTTGCCCTTCTCCTCCATGCTCCTGTAACCTCCATCGTTGAGACATGGCTGCATTCAGCACACAGGCCACTGCTGCTCTACTCTGGTCCTTCCCATTACCTGTGTGGTGTGTGGTGTGTGGTGACGGTGCTGGGATCTCTTGCAGCCTCTCTTTGTGCCTGCTCAGGGCAGCAGAAGTTACACTGGACCACAAAGGCACTGTGAAAATGGAAAGAGCCCAACATTGCTGGTGTTGGCAGTCCTCAACTCAGTGGCTTCTGGAGTACCTCCACCTTCAGTCAGTCATGCAACACACTGGTATTAGGGTGCACCTTCACAAGCAGGTGAGGAGACCTGAGACAACACAAGGGGAGCAAGAACTGCCGAGAAAGGAGAGGGAAAGCAAGAGGGACAAGTCAGGGAGGGCAGAGAAAATGAGCAGATAATGCCTCTGACAGAAACCAGTGCTTACAGTTTCCTGTGCATTTAGAGTTAACTGTGTCCCCAGTTCAGAGCTCATCCCTTGGTCAAGTCTGGCTGAAGACAAAAACATTCAACCCCTTTAAAGTAATCCATTTATACATAAATAAGCCAACTTTATGAATGCCGACTTGTTTTTCCTGTTCTTATCTCTAAGATTCCCTACATTAATATTTTCCAGTGGTCTAATGTAACCTGTAAGTGACACTTTTCCCTGCCTAACACGTCAACTCTATTTCTGAAGAAAAAGCACCTTTCTTTCTTACTGTTCGCATGCAGGATAAAGTATGTCATTACTAAGCTACAGTTAAGTTACTCTCTATTAAATTACACTTGTACACATTCTAATAATTTACAGGCAAGTCTGGATGCAATTTTTATTTCCCTTTATTTGAATATATTAGTATTCTTCTATTTCTTTTGTACACAACATTCTATATTTTCCCACAGTGCTGAATCCTTCAGAAGCATAAAATAAAACATAACATTACTCAGGGGGGAATAAATGCTACTCACACATACTTGAAAATCACAAGTTTTTGCAGAGAAGGAAAAAAATAACATGCATTAGCAGTATAGAAGAAAATACAGCCAAGAAAAGAAAAAAAAAAAAAAAAAAAAAANCCCGGGGGGAAAAAAAAAAAAAAAAAAAAAGCAGTTCTTTGCATATAGTCCCCTTCCCCAGTAGGGCCCAGAAATATTTCACCTAGGGGAATCCCTCCTTTACAGATATGGGGAAAGGCTATCCAACCTGAGTGACTTTGGGGAAAGCCACAGGGTCATTTTGGGAATGCAGAACAGAAATGGAAAATAAACTACTTTCATCTTCTACCTTGTCCAGTAACTTCATCCTCAGTATTCAATATGCACCACAGAGCTAGGTGATCCACAGGACCCTGCCCTTCCAGCTACACCTGAGAGCAGAGCTGGAGTGAAGGCAGGAGCCTGCACTGTCCACTCAACAGTGGACAACACAGTCCTGTCCTCCATACCCCTTTTCCAGGTTGCATCCCCAGCTCAGAAGACGGAATCTTGGCTTGCTAACATAGCAAAATCATCACCTTCTGCAGGGTGAGGACTTTTCAAATCTGCCAACCAGCTCCAGGCCCTAACCCTTACACAAATACATGCTATCATAATAAACACTAATGGCAACATCATCAAGATACAACTGTGTGAAAGAAACAGAATAGAACAGGTGCTGAAGTATGAGCAAATGACAGTGCTTTAGTAGCAGCAGATACTGTGCCAAGATCTAGAGCCTGACATATATTCTGGATAAATTAAAATTATATGACACTAACTATAAAATATTGGCACCGAAACCATTGCTGGACTGTCTTTCTGAAGGTACTGACATGAAAGGTTACAGAGAAAATAAAGTTTTCACCTGAAGAACCATAATTCCAAAAGAATTCCCCTCCCCACCTTAAAAAATATCGTACAATATACAGAACCCACAAATTTCATAGGCGAACAGAAGGATTTCAATTTAGTTTTTAGAATAAAAGATGACCTACAAAGAAAATCTAAACATTAACCCCAGCACAGAAATAAGTTCTGCACACCAAGGGTGAAAGCAGAAATAACCTCTGGAGAAGAGGGAATTTATAGCTCCTGCAGAATCCTTTTATCAGTTTTTGGGTTTGCACTTGACTCTTCTAGTGCATCACTCTGGGACATAGCCACTGCATTGAGGCAGCACATAAAGCAAAGAGAGGATAGTCTGCTTTTTCATCCATAGGGCAGCAATGAAGATGATAATACAGAAGAACCTTTAAAAACTGTGCCATACCAGAAAACGGGCAATTCTTACTGGTGACCCTCTGGGACATTTCACTACATTAAGGAATATTCTGGTGTCTTTGGTGTCAACGGCAAGCACTGAACTAGCTAGAGGAGTTTATTGGAGCTATAAAGAATGCTTTCCAGAGGGTTTTAGATTTACGCACTGAATTCTCCTTTCTCATACTGCCAAGCTAGGAAGGGAGCACAAAGCTAATTTTTCAGATCCATATGAAAGTTGGCCTTCTTGGCTCTCTTTAACATGATACTGCCCCAGGCCACAAAACCTGTGCCAAAAACTCATTAGTGTTTCCAGTAGACTATGTTTAGTGATTCTGAATTCAAAAGAAAATTCTACACCTTTTTGTGAAGTCATCTATATCAAACACATGACAAGACAACACTCGCTAATGATAAGATGACTTTCTATATCTAAAACCTCACTTGACCATGCTAAGGATTAGATCAAACATGGTGTTTCACTTGCATTAAATTCGATTCCTAGTGCTTTCGGGAAGAACATAACACACAATTTCCTGAAAAGCTGTGCAGAATCACTATCACACTACAGGGCAAGACTGCAATTTAATGTTAACTCATGTCATTCCTAGCCCAAAGCCCACCAAAACCAAAGTCTTTAAAGGTGGGAGTGATGATGCTTCAGGGTGGGGTTTTTTGTAAAGGAGATAATCACGCTTAGAAAAGACAATGGTAATGAAGCCATCCTGGGGTGCTTCAGTGGCATGGTCAGGGACAAAACCTGGGTTTTGAATCCTTGTGCTGCTCCCTCCATCTGAGAAGAGTTGCACCAAGTTTGAGAGTGAGTGTGGAGACCAAAAGAGGCAACGTACCTGTTGTCACTGGGACAAGCCAAGTACTAAGCACAGGAGAAAAGAAGAACATGCCTCCTGCCATAGAAAAGAGACAGCTAGACACAGATTTCCCAGGCGCAGCCCCCATTGCCACTGGAGATCCTCAGGACCTGCATCTACATGATGCCCTTGCAAGGTCCAGTTGTGCAGCCCCCAGAAGGGAGTCATGCCCACTCTAGAAGCAACCCCTCTTCAGCGGGAATAGTCCCCATGCATATAATAAATATCCTGTTCCTCTGCAGCTTGCAATCTCAAGGAACAAAGTAAAGTCATAAAAAGGTTTTTCTGTTCATGAAAAATTCACGTCCGGAGGGATAGCTCCTCAGGCCAACCTGGCCAGCCTTTAGCCTGTGACTCTACCCTGCAGCCACAAGCATGGCACCAACAATGTGCCACATGAGGCTTCCCTCACTGGTGGCCAGGGATCCACTGGCATGGAAGAGGGGGACAAGGCCTGGGGACAACCTCCTGGCTCTTGGAGGAGCTACTGAGGCTATCTGCAGAGGTGTTTTCTGTATTATAAGCCCAGAGGGCATCTGTAACAGATTTACCACTGGTTCCACATTTTGCCCAGCCAATTTTTAAATGCCATCTAACATGTACTGTAACCAGCTCAGGGAATTTATTAGGCAGTTATATCCTGGATTTGGTTAAAAACTGTAGCACAGCTAGAGCCTCACCTGATTTGAATGCATTCATACAATGTTAGTCAACTATTTATTTCAGCTGGAAAATGGTCAAAGCAACAAAACTATTTACTTACATGTGTATCAGACGTTTCCTTTTGGGGGGGGAACAATTAAAATATTTTTCTGAAATCTGCTGTCTAGTAAAGCAGTTGTTCTGTGCAAGTCACCTGAAAAATTAGGCTCACAATGAAAAACAAAACATAAACAAAGAGAGCCATACAATGTTATAAATCTCTGCATCTGAAATCCAAGGTTCAAAATGATTAAGGAAAAAAATTCAAGCCCTCATTACCCACCATATAATTCAACATGTATTTGGATTCCTCTGATGTCAGTTCTCCCCACTAAGGCTTGTTCAGATCACCACAGGAATTTATTGCAAATTTTGCAAAGCTTTTGACCTGTATCGTCTTATTAAATTTTTATGAAAAATCAATTGAGTTCAATCATGTTATGAGCTGTTCTTCGCACACGTGTCAGTGGCAAACGGAGAAGCCTATTTATTCCAGAGTCAAGAGTGAAGCTGTTGAATTGGACACAAGTCTCCAATCGTATGTCCATAGTGCTGATGAACTTAAAACAAAAATTTAAGAAAATAAAAGATATGCAAACTGTGAAGGAAAATATGAGACAGAGTACTTGAAATCAATGTGCTTTGAAGTGAGGATGGGTTGCAAGTTCCATGAACACAAATTAAGGAATTGCATAAAAAATGTTTTAAATAGAGTAAGGAGCTATATTTGATTCAGGGAAAATAGGCAACTTCATCACACAATTGTATCACCAGCAGAAAGAGAAAAGAAAATGGAAGCATACTTTCCCTGTTTCTTTTTAAGTAAGGACATTTTGAACAGCAGGAGCAGGGTAACAAGGAGTTATTGGTGCCCTTTTCTGGGCAGGTGCACTCAAAGGAAAGTTCTTCCCTGGCATGCACTGCAGTTCTGCTTGGGAGCAGGAGGGCAGGATCATCCAAGCACCTCAGGAAAGACTTAACAGGAGAGTGAGAAAGACCTCACATGTTGAAGGTATTGATGAACACACGCCCAGACAACCTGACATCACCTGCACATGCCTGGGGAGTCCCATAAACACTGGTCTCTGCAGGGATATACAAGAAAAATAAATTAGTAAGTAGGCTACATCTCTGTATAAACTATCACACTCTGAATATGGACTCCAGGCTGCAAGGCTGGCTTACTACTTTTTTCACCCATTTTATGGGCACACAGACAGGACTAGTAGTTCAACACTGTTGATTTCAGCTGCACACACTGAAATAAGTGGAAAACAAATTCTGCAGAAACTTTCCTGGAGAAGTTTCAATACTCTAAGCTCCAGTATATTGAACAGCCATTGCACAACAAATTAAGCTTTAACAGAAAAGATAGTGTCTCTTGTTTGTTCTATTTCTTTATTTTTCTTACCTATTGTTTTGTTTTTAATTTCCGTGAGTAAGCAGTATTGGTATCCTGCTGGCTTCCTGCTAGCCACAGGAGAAGGAAGGGGAATTTTTGCAATAATTTAAAAATACACTGAAAGTATGGAAAGGTTACGAATTGGGGGGGAGGGTGGCGGGCGCAGGGAAAAAAAAAGAAATTAAACAAAGGCAAAGCAACCTAATAAAATTAGCCTTTATCAAGTAATCAAAGCAGGTAAGAATTTGACAAAGAACATGCTGGTAAAACCATGCCTATGATATTTTAAAACAAAGCTGTTCTGTTTGTTTGCCTTGTTTTTTAAAATAAAATTTTGAGTGGTCTCCAGCAAGCCATCCCAAGGTGCATGAAAGTGAGATTACTATTCACGTTTCTCAACTAGAGGCATAATGCAATATTCCGCTGCAAATGGAAGCCAAATATTTTGAAACTAATTACTATCTTTCTGTTTATCATCTTGCCAAATCCACAGGCTATTTGCTTTTATGCCAGCCAGTTTTTTGTTTCCAGGAAAAGACAGCCGATATCCTTCTTGTAGGTAAAAAGGGGTTTGCTATAAATAAGAAAAAAATAGTGAAAATCATAAGAGGAAAACAAGTATCATGTTTCAAAATTTTCAAAGCCACAATTATATTCAGGAGGAGAAACAGCTGGTGTGAAAAAGGAAGGCATTATGCACAGGTTGATACTAGTTACGTTAACTAAAATATCTGGAAGGGCTATTTACATGCGTTCTGCATTTAATTAGAGATTGAGACATTTCATGCAGCATTTCGAAGACCTGCAGGTTTACCCAGCTAGAGTGGACAAGGGTCAATAGGCCAGCTTTGACCAGCAATAAGGCTGAACCTAAGAAGCTTTATACATAGCAACACATTCTTGCTAAATTAATCTGCAGTCCGGTGCTTTTTACCTTGACTGCCTTCACTATAAGAAACTGGAGTCACAATACAATATATTGCAAAAAGGCGCTAGTACCAGGGCTTAGTCCTTAACAAATGTTGAGTTCATTTTGTTGCTGTATCCTCTGAAGGGAATGCTGGTTTACTGTCTTCAGCCTTGGTTACTGCGGAGAAAAGCCCTAAATGGGATAGTCGTTTGGTCTGATAGACAAAACATGTGTGTTGATGCATCTCACAATGTGAACATGGTCATCAAGGGAATTGCTGCTTAACCATTCTAAAGTTAACTTGGGTACTGCAGAGTGTTTCAATGATCTTACATGTACAAAAAAGACAATGAGGAAAAAGGGGGTTAAATGTGATGTTCTGCAATTTATATCAAGTACATCTATAATGTAAGAAGCAAACAATAAGTGACCACAAAAATAGAATATTATAGTCAAACAATACTCACTTTACTCAAGATATAAATGCTCTCATCAGTTGTTATTTAACAAAATTTATCAAGACAACAGGGAATGTCTGGAAAGAGACTCTGACCACCCTTTTGACTTCAAATAACATAGGAAATAAACTTGATTGCATTTAATGATTAGTTTAACATCTACTAAAACCAAATTTCCAAACCTCAGCTCTACTCTATCATTAATATAATCATCCCTTGGGAGAAAAGGAATTCATTCAGTTGTGTATATGAATGATATTTTCTGTAATGAGTTTTCCAAAGCTGACTTGTCGTTTGGTGTGGTTTATTTGGGGCTTTAGAATGTTGGGGGTTTTTTTGATGGGGAAGGAGTTTTGAATGAGGACAAAGTTCAAACCATAGGTATCAGGCATGAATTTTTGGCACTTAAGTTTGATGGACAAATGGCTGAGATCACCTCAGGTTTGAGACTGGAAAAAACAAGGGCTTAAGTCTGAAACAGTCTTACACTAAGTGTCACAAATGACTACATAAAGTAGCTCAGTTTCAGCCTGCAAAATGGGGAAAATGAGATTTTTCTACCTCATAGCAGTATTATTAAGTTAAAACCCATTAATCCCTGTCAAGTGTTTAGATACCATAGCAATGTAAACCATACTAATAAGCGAATATAGTGCTACCAAGTTTAATGGAGTTATTCACAAACTAGGAATAGATTAAGAAGTTCTTCATTTGGTCATTTTCATTAAGGATGCTTAGCTATTTTTGTCAAAGTCTTTATCAGTATCTCACAGATTATATTATTTGATAGTGTAAAGGACAAAAGGGCCATAAACGTTAAAGCTAGACCAACTGACCCCAGCTGAAGGCCATGCCCAATTTTCTTCCTACAGAGTACAGTGAAACTAAGACTTCTGTCAAAATTGCAGGAAAGCTACAAAATGCTCTGGGTTTTTTTCCCTTCCAATTATGGTGGTTCTATAGGCTCTTACTTTTTATTATATGCTTACTCTGCTCATGCCATATATCAGTTATTTTATGGGAAAATCTACTGATAGATTAATAAAATCCCTTTCAACTTCAATCTGATGTTTTTATATAAATCAGCATAGCATGTGTTAAAGATGTAATTTCTAATTACAGTAAAGCAACAAAAAAGGTGGAGGGGGGACTATGTAGTTTACTGTCAGTCATTTTATCAAATAGCATCCACATCTGATTGGAAATAAGGCTTCATTAGCAATCTCCTTCCTCAATAACTACCCTCCTTTAGCTTTTAAGCCAGGCATGTAGGTAATTAAGAGAAGATTTTGCTACGTATAAGAAAACCCAGTAAATTTAGGAAAACTTTAGCTTTTAAAGAAAGGAAAAAAGAGGCATAAGTTAGCTAATGCAGAAAAATTCTGACAGGGCTAATGTGGCTACAATCAGAATACTTTCTCATTGTGCTCCAATTTAAGGGGAAAAGACAATGCAGGGTGAACTCTGTCAGATAAATTTGGTTTACAGTTCACTTTATTAGATAATAAAAAGACCACTTAGGAGCTATTCTGCCAAATAACAAACCAAAAATTATCCTAACAATCTCTGTCCATAGAGGAACTTCATAAACATAACAAGCAAACTACTCTACCGAGAATGTTCATTTATGGTGCAAACACGGTTAATTAACCTTATGACAGACGGAAAAATGTAAATGTGTAATATACAAAAAGTGGGCTTTTTTAAAATTACTAGGCCAGGTTTTAATTGCTGATAACCTCAGGTCAGATATACAATAGGCCAGGCCCCTGTGAAGCAGTAAACTTGGCATCAGTTTTCTACATTCAGGCATAGTCTGATCAGATTCAGTTTTGCAAAGGTCATTTAATTAGTAGTATCACTAACTCTTAGTACCTTAACATCATCTTCCTTTAGATAATTATACCATTTTGCATGTGCTAAGTAAAACAGGAATTAACAAAATTCCCGTGGCTTACTTAAATGATAAATAACAAGCCATTCTAAGGAAGAAATCTCCTAGGGAGTGCGGAAAAACCTGCAGCTGAAGGCGAGCGACTCAGGATGTGTAACTCTGCACAGGCATAAACAGGAAACGGAGCAGCTTGCATTTGGATTGACAATCTGGCTCCAAATGGCTCATCTACAGCGGGCACAATGCTTGACCCCTGTCAAACATGAGAACTGTCATTTTGTAAGAGTCTTCTGTCCTGTTACCGCTCAGAAGTCCCTTAAGTGAAGTAAAATCTTTTCTTCTCTACCATTCTGCATGGTCAAAAAAGGTCTTGCTTAGTGAAACACTTAAAATTAATGATGTCACTTTTATTGTAAAACATTTCCTCATGCAACCACTTCCTATAGTTTTGGCAATAAATCCCCTGGAATTAAAACATCAGAGATTAATCATATTGTAACGCAGAATAATATTAATCTCCTTCATTGTCACGTTCCTGCATAACATAGGAATCAGCTAGACCTTCTAGAAAAGGTCTCAAATGCTCTGCCCACCAGCATCACCAGGGCTTATCTCTATTTATTCTACATATTTCACATGGTTCTGATGCACTGACCCTGGAAGAATTACACACTGCACAAGTTCATTGTGCAAAACCTTACCCTGGTGTTTCTAGAGTGTGCATCCTGCAAGCAAAGTTCACCATAATGCCAGGAGATGGTCCCTGTACAAAGCACTGCCAGGTTCAAGGATTCAGGGGAGAGGAAAATGACAGAAAAACTCAGGACAGCGAGGTGAATCATATAGGCTTTTAATGACAGAGATGTATCAGATCCCTTCCATTACATTACACAGAAAAAAAGATGCCTGTAAGGAGCCATTTCACCTCTGAAAACGATGTGGGCGTTGCAGGACTCAAAGGAAATTACCAGCAGCAACTTCATTCCTAAGGATGTTTGCCAAGCCAGAGATTTGGTCTTTGTACAGCAGACATAGCACTAAGGAAAGGAGATTTAGCCACGCAACAAAAGAATAATAGTGAGAAGGGCATGAAAAACCTGGAAGTTAATTCTGTTTCTCTGCAACATTTTAGTGGAGAACAAAAAAAAAAAAAAAAAAAAAAAAANACCCACCCCGCAAACAAGATTTTCAAAACAACAGCCCAAACTTGAATATTTTATTTAAGTGGAACTGATTTGATTTGAAAAAGTTACGCATACCAAATTCAGATCTCAGGACCTCGTGTTCAAAGATTCTGAAAAAAAGGAATCAGTTACTATTATCAGCTAGAACACACCAGGAAAAAAAATGCTATTTACCATATCACCTTCACAAGTAATAGTGAAACCAGATCTTAAAAGGTAATATTTTTATCCTACAATATGGTCATATATTGTTGTCAGAAAGGTAAATGGCTCTGTTAAACATTACACTTCATTACAGATACCTGTTTTGTAAGTTTTCAAAAACACCAGCAAGGTTGAGACCACTTTCAATGGCTCATTCATATATTTACAAAGTGGCAGTTAAAAGCCCACTGCCAAAGTATCAAGTCAACTCATGCTTCTCAATATGAAAATGAAAGTCATGTAGAATCCAAACTCTTGTATTCAACATTGTCGTTAACAAGCAGAGAGTAACGACTACACAAGCAAGCAAAAAAACCTGTGAGCACATAAGCCACTCATGTATTATAAATTTACCATATTTTTTTAATATTAATAGCTTATTAAAGAAATCTCCTGAATTCAGAATAATAATTTCCCAAACCATTTTGTAAACACACTAATTTTGAGAATTACAGTACTTCAAAAGTCTTCTGCATGATATAAATATCTCTGAAAGTGTATCACTAGCATACCCCACATAGACCTTCAGAACATGTTCACAGCAGCCCTGTTTCAATGCTGCAGGGCTCTATTTATTCAAAACCTATAAAGGGAGACAGTATTTCACTCAGAAGAAATATGCACATTTTTGTCCACTTTGTAAATTACCACTATCACTGACACGCAGCTGAACAACATATGCCGGAATAAATACAACTGAAATTATAAAGAAATGGTGAATATCAGTATTCAGTTCTGTGGTTTAAAAAATTTTTGAGTGTCTTTTTTTTTTCCATTTTACTACTCACACCATGGGGACCCACAGGACACAATCCAAAGAAAAAAAAGTCCTTACTTCAAAACAGTTCAATCCAATCTTGTTTAAAACCCTAACAATGTGATGATTATGGGGAGGAGGGGGGCCTGGTTAGGTTTCATTTTAAAACAAGTTTTAAAAAACAGTTAATTTTAATTTTCTAAACAAAAACTCTGCAGGTGGATAACAGCTTGCATGTGATAACTCATATATTTGCAAGAGTATTATATCTCTCAATTCTTTAAAACACTGCAATTAAGAACTTTTTTTAGTGCTCCAAGCACTTTTGGTCATCTTTCAAGAAAAGTATACAATTAACAGAAACCACGCTTGCAAACTACAGCACTGTTTTGGATGTTTCCTCATTCACAGTCTTCCTAACAATTTCATTGCAGCTTCATGGAAAACAATAGACTGAGCTAAGCCTGTGTCCCATCAATTAATTAATTTTAGTGAGCAGAAGGCAGGTTTTTGGACTTTCAGCAAAGTGGATACCAGAAACAAGGGTCAGAGGAAGGAGATGTAAAGTGTCACTTACACATCATAATCACTAATAAGACAGCAGTAGATATCTCAGTCTTTCAGGGAAGAAAGCAAACTACGCCTCGCAAAAACATCCCCATCAGACGGACGGCCAGCGAGCACTGGTGGCACTGGTGGCACTCTTTGCCAACGCAGCAGGGCAGTGCAGTCCAGCAGCAATGGGTGACGTGCCCGAGAGGAGCCGCACAGCACAGTACATGCTCAGCACAGGTTTGGTGGGGGAGGTGCTGGAAGAAGGCTGCACTGGGGGAAAAGCAAGGGGAAATTAGATGGGACAATCAATTACAATATTTGAAAGCCTGTGATTAACATACAATGACCAATTTCCTATTAAAAAAAAAAAAAAAACCTCCACAGGTTCAGTGGCATGTATTTAAGGGATATTCAGAATGTTATTTTAACACATAAGCAACAATAGTTTAGAAATCCCTGATATGAACTGAGGATGGAGCTAAGCACCCCAGTAGTGACACAATATAAACTTCAGCACATGAAATACTGGAAGTTGATGTAAACAGCTTTTAATAGCAATGAACATTTGTTCGCTTTGTTTAGACCATCTGGATGTTCCATTGTGTTCAGTTCAACACTGACTGCCGTCGGGTGACAGTTGATATATGTTAAGTACAAGCAAAGTGCCTCAGTCCACTCCAGGGACCCCGAGGAGAACTTTTCAGTGTTTAGTGGAATACGCTGTCAGACCGCAGCACAGTCGCCTGCATCCTTAATGGCTCTTGGCCAAAGTCCTCCAGCTTTTTTTTTTTTTTTTTTTTTTTTTTTAAAATCAAAGCAGAGTTTTGCTTTTACTGTTTGAAAGGTTAGGAAAACTATGCCAAAGTTCTTCCAGGCAGCTTGGAGAGCATCAGCTGACAGGAATGATTTTCAATATGGAGCAAAGTAAAAAGAGAACCACTAATCCTAAGAGAATCCAGGTTTCACTCATTTTACATGCAATGTGGCTAACAGCCTTTTGAATGCCACAAAAGAAAAAAGTTACTAATAAACATAGTGATGTAATTGTTCTGGGAAAAAAAAAAGAAAAAAAAAAAAAAGAAGAAGATAGGAAACCAACAGCTAGAAGCACAGAGATTTTTTCCAGGCTTATCCAATAATGTACTACATTACATCCTGCCTACATTTTAGATAGCTGGTGATGCATCCTCTGCAGGTGATCAAGGCTATCTTTCAAGCACTTTGGCCATTCTGTGTTTAATCACTGGCTGTGAAATGCTTTTACTCCTGAAATTAAAGGGACTATGCAAAGAATTATTATTGCTACCATTCTGCATCTTCACATAACCGCCACTTCAGTTTTATACAATTAATAATTTTGGAAAGCAGAAAAGGCAGAGGTCTGAAAGTTTATATGGATGCATTCACATATTAAAAAAGCAATGGTAATTTTAGGGTACAAAACTGAAATAATTTAGCTCAGCCTTCCCTTCAGATGTTGATCACATAGTAGAAAACTTGCTTTCTGCCTCCAGAAATATTGTTATTTCAGAAAACATTTGATACATCTGGAATGCCAGTAAAAATCTTGATAAAAGATTTTTTAAAAAATCTCATGTTTTAAAAAATCTCAAATCAACAGGAAAAGTATTGAATGACATGAAAAAAATATACTCGGGATGTTTACAGCATATGATCTTCTTTTTCTTTCAGTTATACCTGTTATATCATTTAATCTTTTTTGTTACTTACCTTTTTCTACCAAGTTTAGCTCTTATAAGTTTGTCTCTTACAAGCTGTTGCAGTAATCTATTTATCCACCAAAAGGGTGGCACATAAGCAGCAACGGTCCAAGGTTTCTCACATTATACCTCAGCTCCGACAGGGGCTGAGAGCATATTAGTTTCCATTCCACTTTAGCAGCCTCTCACGAATGCTATTCCAAAGGGTACCAGGCGATACTGGCTTGTTACAGGGGTATCCACATTAAACCACTCTGTAAGAATCAATCTTGTTTTATCCACATTGAAGCTACCAAGTAAACGTTATGTATATGGCAATTTCAGTCACTGTTTGGAAATAGCCTCCTCTTAGTCCAGGAACAGAAATATCTTCTTCTAAAAAGATTACAGAGTGAGCCCCCAAACTGTATGTTAAGTCCATGGAAAATTCTCCTGCGAATTATATGCATTTTGAATGACAGTCATCCTTTTCAAATGTAATGGAAAGAAGCAATGTCTCCTAGTGAAGTTAGTAGTAGTAAATGAATTAATTTAAAGAATGCTTTATGTAAATTCAAAAATACCACATCTTAGTGAATCAGGTCAAAAATAAAGGTGAATAACACATTCTACATTCAAGCTCAAAAAGCACAATCAAATTACAACATTCAAACATAGACCACTATTACTGAAAGGAGTCACTGCTTCGGCTGGAGTTAATATCCAGCTTGTTTATATTGCTTGTCCAAATCAATAGGACAACTCAAGTTATTTAACAGCATTTCTGCTGGAAGACAATAACATATCTACATTTCCAATGTATAGGCAACTTCTAAACCTTCTCTTCCATCTTTGTAATGTGTTAGCCTTTATAATTCCGCAATTACAACATTTAACACAGGACTGCCTCTTTCCAACATTCTTTCTATTTCAGAGAGTTTTTGGGAAGCACAATGTAAATTAAGCAATTAAGCATTAAAGAGTGTATATTAGATTTGCCATTTGAGCTTACATTTACGCTAGGATTTTAAGTAAGTTTTATAAACATTAAATAAATGCTGCAATAGTGCTGAACTGCAAATACTACACAGTAAGGTTTATTTGATTTCCAGAAAGGTAAACAGGCACAGAAAAGGGCAATTAGTCAAAGGGCACATGACATCTAACTGTGGCTCCATTCACGAGCACACCCCTCCCAAGTGCTCTGGCACTAACTTTTCCCAATTATTACTTGAAGTCTGTTTTTGGCTTTTTAAAATATATCCACCTTTTAAAATTTAAAACCATGAAGTCCCAAACTGCCAGTTCAGTAAGACTTGAACTGAGCTACAACCATCACACAAGCTTTCAGTTAACTCTTGATTAAGACTCATCTATGATGTTAATGGAAATTTAAGCTATTTATTTAGAGGCCAAGCAGTTTGTTATCAAATGTTTTGCACATTTCTCTTTGCTGTTCCAAATACATCCTATCCTTACTCACATTACATACCTAATTTTCTTCGTTTCTTAGCTCCCTTTTCTTTTTTTTTCCTTACCTTGTCTAGTCAAGAGAGCTGTCTGCCACAGCAGGCTTCATAATCAGTTGCATACCCATCCTTGTACTGTACAACACAAGTACAACAAATGCATTACAGAGTCACTGTCTTTCCATAATATTAAGCTGTGAAAAAATTATCAACTGATTCATATTGCATAAGACAAAAAAAATCTATTGTAAATTAATAAATCATGAAATAATTTGCTCTTTCAAAACCAATACAATCAATAGTCCTCATGCTATTTCATACCATCACATAGTTAAGCAAAAGAAAAATGCAGACATTATTAAAATGTCTTGTCTAGGAAAATGCCTAAAGTTTCTGCTTTGTTTTTGAAAGAATGCAGTGGGTGTCATGAGTTTATGAACATTCACACACAAAACAGCCGAGTACTTAATTTTTTGTGTCTGTATAGCAATGTGTAAATTCAATTTCTTTTGAAATACATCAGATGCAGTAGAAGTTATCCAATAGCTGATAAATGGATGTACTGTAAAATGTAATGTCACCTAGTTAAAACAGAAAAGAGAGAGAAGATGCTAATTCTGCTGATGAAGATATTGTTTTTCCCCTCTTGTGCCCTATTCATTATGCAAGGCTGCAGAATATGAAGTGTAGTGTGTGATCCGGGCGATCTAATGATCTCCCACACCTGCTCATCTGGTACAATTTTAATTAACACTCCAAGGAGGTTTGTCAAGAGTAATCAAAAACATTGTCGCTTATAAAGCTGTGGCAAGAAATCAATAGTTTTCATCAGAAAAGGTAAGGTCTGGCATAACTGAACCATTTAATTGCTTCATTCCAATAAACAAAAACTGCACATTTTAATGACTTGATTTTGGAGATCAATATCTAACCACATATTGCATTAAACAGCAACATGTGGTGGGATATTCACAGTCATTTCAATTCAGAATGAAGCATTCCTCTTTTTTTTATTTCATCTAGACTGGCAATAGGTTGCTGAGCCTATGCAGTGCTATGATTTATATCAAATGAGTGACCTCTAGGGCCGTAAGACTAGAACGGGTGACTAGTTCTCAATGGTAAGCTACTGGCACTTGACAAAGTGCCTGAAGCAGAATGAATTTACTTCTCTTTTCCTCAATCATCAACAGGCTCTGCCCTGACCCCCATACTGACTCCTATAACAAGATCTCCTGTCTCTGACTGAAAAATTTACTGTCATGTCTACTTTTCATTGAGCTCAAGTGAGTACTTCTGTCACCTTCAGTGAACTGAGTCTGTAAAAGATTTAACTAAACACCAGTCACAGTTTAAAAACTAAGCAAGAACAACTCATACAAAAAATACTGCTTTTAAGCACTTCTGCTTCTTAAAAGTCTGGGAACTATGCCTTTTTATTACGGCTTTGCTTCTTTAAGTGTTCATCGTTAAACTGTCAAAAGCTAATGCTCCACAAAGACATGAAAGAAAGACTTGCAGCATAATGCAGATATCATAACATTAGTAAAACCTAGTAGTACCATAACACTCCTCCTGATCAAACATGCAGCCAAAGTTGCTTGTGAACTATGAAAGATTCAACAATGTGAGACTTTACATGTGAAAAGATATCAGCTGTAAATCACACAGCCATTTGAATTCACAATCTGATTTGTATACAATATACAGCATCATCATGCTTAAAACACGTTTATATACAGGAATGATATTAACAAAATTTTTTACTATTCACAGAATTTTAATTTTAAAGCAATATTTGTAAAACATTTTTCTACATTCTTCCAATAACAGCAGTTAGCACAGGATATATGATATCTAGCTACATATAAAAAAAGCACGCATGTTATATCTTAATGATTTCAACCAATATTTCACTAATATTTTAACTTTATAAAGTAATAAAAACTAATACTGCAAGAACCTTTCCTATCAACAATAAGGCAATTACAAGAATGACACTTGATGGTTTATTCCAACATCTCACTAAAGCCTTACACAAAATTTTCACTCCCTCTTTAATTTTCAATTCTTCTACCCTCCCTGCTTCACAGCTTCTGGCTATTGGCTTTTACAATCTGTCCCTAGAGAGCCAGGAGTTATTACCCCTGTCGATGGAAGAGAAAGGGATGTTATTCCCCTGTCACCCTCTCCGGCTCCAGCAGATTCCTAGCTCTGATCTATAGCCTTCATTGGAGAAAAGCGTCTGACATGCTGTTAGTTCTCAACCCTGTCAGATCCATCTACCCGTGCTACTGGCATTACTTACTGAAGTTGGAGTCACAGGAGTCAGACCAAAAATTTGAGAAGCAAACACTATATCCACTTCTATTTGAGTAAATATAAGAAACATCTAGTGCAAAGTGTGCAGGTTTTTCAGGAGGCGCTATGTGCCACATACACTTTGAATTTGAGCTTAGAAACAGATAAAGTAATATCTGAAATTATTCATATTTACAATAGAAATACTGCATAACCTAGGTAGCATCAGGTAAATCCAAAGGACACAGAACTGTTAACAAAATGGACTTAAGCAAATTCAATAACCCCTTCAAAACTACTGCTTAATATTTTTAATGCTTCCTTTTAATTGACAGTCACATGGCTGCTACATAAAATGAGCACCTTCGATGCCAGGCAAGTGGCACCATGAGACAGCTATGACTTTACTTGTATGTTGCCTGTTGTCTCACAAGACCAATCTATACATCAGTATTTTGCACGCATTATTTTACAAGATTTCAAAAGTAAATTAACGTTGAATTGTAAAGTATCCATAAGGGGACTGTGAAGATGGCTGGCTTAGTTCATCTTACACTCCACGCTCAGCAAAATGATCTCCCCCCCTCACACACTGACTGAATGGTGCAGGGCTTGGCTTTGTTCTTCACTACCTCCCAATGCTTCATCCCAATACACAGAGCTTCTGCTCACACCATCCATGTTAGCAATACAGGCAAAACTGAGAAGAGAGCGTAAGTCCTGCTACAGCAGCGCTGGACCCCTCTTTGGGCAGATGGGTGACATCACACCCCCCTCCTCACCAAGCTCCTGTGGGCACAGCTTTTCATGCACTTGTTTGCTGTCTCCTTGTCTCCCCCGACCCTTCCGCGCCCCCCATACTTTCTTTCAACAAGGTCATGGGAAGAACAAATTTGTTTCCCCTTTACAAATCTTAGAGAGCAAGCTCCCCCTTTCCATATTTCATCATAAGCAAGGAGCTTGAACAGGGAAGGTGTTGCCATTTCCACTTCCTTTCTCTCCCTGTACTCAGTGAGAAGTGGGAACAAGTGAGCTATTACTAGAGGAGATAAGACACCAGAGTCAAAGCAGTGACTGTCGATGGTGCAGGATGAGAGCTACTGGACATTGCCCAGGTGGCCAAGAGGGTCAATAGCAACCTGGCTCGAATCAGAAATAGCATGAACAGAACTAGGGAAGTGATCATCCCTCTGTGCACAACACTGGCAAGGCCCGACCTCAAATACTGTGTTCAGTTTTGGGCCCCTCACTATAAGACAGACACGAAGGTGCTGGAGCATGTCCAAAGAAAGGCAGTGAAGCTGATGGAGGATCTAGAGCACAAGTCTGATGAGAAGCAGCTGAGGAAACTGGGGTTGTTCAGCCTGGAGAAAAGGAGGCTGAGGGGAGGCATTATTGCTCTCTACAACTACCTGAAAGGAGGTTGTAGAGGTGAAGGCCAGGGTTTGGTTTTTTTTCCCAAGTAAGAGATAGGATTAGAGGAAATGGCCTCAAGTTTCACCAGGGGAGGTTTAGACTGGATATTAGGAAAAATTTCTTCATCAAAAGAGTTGTCAGACATTGGAACAGGCTGCTCAGGGAAGTTGTTGAGTCACCATCCCTAGAGGTGTTTAAAAGACATTTAGATGTGCTGCTTAGAGATGTTTGAGTGGTGGATTTGGCAGTGTTGGGTTTACAGTTGAATTTGATGATCTTAAAGCCTTCTCCAACCTAAATGACCCTGTAATGTTATTTTTTGAGTCAGAATTGTTTTTGAGCAGAGTAATCACCACATTCTCCTTAGAAATCAGGAAGTTTAGCAAATATTCTGTACATTTACAGATGACAGCTAGAACATAAACAGACTTCAAGATCAATGGTAGGCAAGGGAGTGTCCCTGCAGAGGTGAACAGTAGGTAGCAGAATAGGATTTTGATCTTGAATAACTTTCTACTGGAATATAAATAATAAAAAGTCTTCACTTCTGGTGTCCCTCAAAACTCAAACACATGCTGCCTACAAGTTCTTGTTCAATATTAAGAAATTAGCTCTTAATCCTGCTGGATCAGCTCATCTGTTTTTTTTTTTAAAGTTTCCACAGTTGTTCTGATCCCAAATTTCCAGCAGAAACAGCAGCACCTACAATTACACAGGATATATTTCCTCACTGAGACAAAACAAGAACAGCCTGATATCTCGCAGGACAGATTGGTAAAGTTTTCAGGATAATTAATGTTTGGGGAATTTTTATACAACCATATACACTTGTTTCACTTTCCTGAGGTACAAAGCTATAACAGTAATCAGGTTTATCTGCCAAAGCCAGGAAACAACATCTTAAAATTACTTAAGTAAGCACAACAGAAGTTTTAAAGCCCAACCAAATGATATCTTACTCAGAAGGAGAGGAGAAGGGCCAGCAACAGCATTACTTAACATATTCTATGTGACAACATACTAGGTTATCCTTTTTTAGGGTGTGGAGAACTGAAAAATTATTTAGTGCATTTAACCAGGAAAACTAAAAAAAATAGAAAGGTAAGGAAAAAAGCAAAGTATTCTGCTTATGCACAACAATAGCTGCTCTTTTTCATTAGAGCCACTGAAGCTTGTCAGAAAGGATACAGACTGCTTTCTCAAGGGAATTTTACTCAAATTTCTGTATTTTTCCCCCCTGAAACTGAATAACTTTTTTCTCATTGTAAGAGATTATAACTATAAAATATTATCATTAAATGCCTGCCCCAAATAGCATGATGAGAAGTTATGACAGTTAGGACAATATGTGCATATGTTTGCACATGCAAACATTTTAGCTTTTTTTTTTTTTTTTTTTTACACTCTTTATCCAGAAAACATTCTGTATAGAAAATTATGGTATGAATGTACAAAAAATGTAATGTAAAAAAATTGAAAATAAGCAGATAAATTTTCTACAAGCATCCTAAGAAAGCATTTTTCATCAGAGTTACTTTTAATACATAATATTCTAGTGTTCACACCTTCAGAAGCTCATAAAATTTAAGACAAATGCAAAACAAATAGGCAAATTTAAAAATTAAAATGAAGCATAGGACAACCAAGCAACACAGAAGGCAATTTCAACTTTTGCAGTAGTGTATGCTTACATTATCGCTATACTTGTTGCTTCCTGAATGTATAAAAATGTATATGATCTGAGATGGAATCTATCACGTTGCCCAACTTGAGAATTTTAATTTCAAGCCATACTAGCTTTATATTTCTTATTAAAGCCCCAGCTCTTCAAACAAAGCAATTCTAAGAAATATTTTGGCATTTCTGAAGTGAAAGCTGATACACAACATTTCTACCCTTCAGAGGAGTGTGCCCACATTGGAAGAACGGGGTGCGGAGGGTGTCTAACTTAACCATGATTCAAAAAATAATTAACACATGGTGAAACTCTCCTGCAAACAAAAGTCCACATAGTTTTCACATCCTTTAGCAATTAACGGAAACTCACAGGGACTCTAATCACTTACAGGATAACACTGGCAACTGTTGGAAAGGAAAATGTTCTACCATAGATACCAACCACAAAACTCATCCTACTTTGAATTCTAAACAAGAAAGCACATACTGCTAGTATACCACTGAGACATTTAGAACCAAAATATGAGTTTTGCTTTAGTTTTGTTTGTATTTTTTTTAATTTGTATTCAGACTAAATAGATAGCATTATAACAGCAGTAAGGAGATGCCAAGCATGAGGAATAAACATTGAAAAGACCCTTAGTTTCATGTATAAATCCCCCCCAAACCTTGGAAAATCAACATGATGTGCATTTTAAGTCATTGGGAAGATGTCCCAGCACTGCAGACCTCCAGTAAGCTTATTAAATATTCTCTGTACTATTCATTGAATCTTTAATATCAATTCAGAATAATCTTTTTTTAAAAAGTTGGAGTTTAAATAATTCCTAAATGTGAATTATTATTCATAAGAACCCTGAGTGTCATCTCATCACTTTCCAATAACAAGTTACAATGGTGGAAAATTCTATGTTCAAGATCTTGAATTGTATGGATAAGCCACTCCTTAGAACAATAAACCAGATTCTCATCTTTTGAACAAATAAAATTTCTTTTCTTTTGCTATTTTTTTAAAAAACATATAGAACTTTTGGTCTAGCCACTATAGGGCACAAAACAGCAGAAGAGACAATGCTTCTGAAGGAACAGAGGAAATAAAGCAACAAGAAAATAAATACAGCAGGAAGATGAAGGAAAAACAGGGGACTTTGGGGGGCAACTGCAAACAAGGTAAAGGACAATTGTCATGTCACTGATAGGGAAGTTAGAATCAGACAGGCTTTGGTGTATCTTGAGGTACAGAATAAGAAAGTAAGATTTTGCATAGGCTTGAGCAGAACTTCCCTTGGAAGAAAGAAGATTAAATTGGAAGAAACCTTATCAGTTAAGAAAACTAGTTAGAAGACAGGCATTTTATTGCAGGAATTTAAACAAACAGTATAAATCGGAAGAGCCAACAAGATGTCTACAAAGATAGAGCAGAGGCTCAAGAGTCGAGCTCAATACTTAAGTGATCAGTATGGAGAGTGGTGATGTTAACAAATAGTGATTGGGACAGAGCTGAAGGTAACCAGATATTCAAAAGAAAGAATGAAAAAAAAGCAGAGTGAAGTGAAAATACTTCAGAGGGAAATTGGATGTCATCAACGTGAAAATATTGTTCGAAACTTTACATGCAGAAACCAGTCACAAAGAAAATACTGAAAGGGATGAGAATTCGTAAGAAATTAGCCAGAAAAGCAGCAAAATCAGCTACAGAAGTAGCATGTTTATGTTTGAAAGGTGTAGGAAGGAAATGGGAAAATTATCTGGAAACATTCATGAGGTCAAGAGATTTTATTTATTCTTTTGGACAATGCCAAGTATACTTGAGCATGTATGGAATTTCTCATATACGAATTTTATTGCCTCTGTAAATCCCCTCCTTCAGCATAACACTAGAAAGAACAAAATTCTCCAAAACAGCAAAATATCTCTCCCACTGAACACTAAAGCATTAGCCAGTCTATGGCAGGATACAAGGCAAACATAAAAGGCTGTAGAGCTCTAAATTTCTTCTATCTAGACAGTTTTCTTCCATCTGAGCTTAATTATCATCATCTCTAGGGTTTCCCTCCTCATTTCAGGTCTTAATCATGAGCTAAAACATCTTTTGCACATTCTATGTTATAAACACATTACATCTCAAAATGACAATTTCAGGCCTAATTGGTTAATTTCAACTACTCTAAACACCTAACAAATTATATTTCTCTCTGTTCTGCAGTCACATGGTGGAGTGTCCTCCAGAAGATGATCCTAACCAACACCAGCTGTACCCAACTGCCATCAACATTATAGCTCCAGCACATTCACACAATCTTTAAAGAACTGACAGTTTAAAGCTCCCTTTTATGAGAATATCAAGGCCATAAAATTCAAATCCCATATTCTAAATCCATACCTCATCAGCTTTTGCAAGTCACACAAAAATCATGTGATCACAGCTGGAATTAAAATCGGGCCTTTTCCTTTAATCCAGCAATAACCTCCATATGCTGCATTATCCTAGAAGCAACAAAAAATGGATCCATCTCCAGTTCACCAACACAAAATAACCCAAGTATTTCTTTTCACATGATTTTTTCATTTAATAAAAATACATAAAAATGTCACTAATAAGTGGCAAAATTTGTTTCTTTGATGTACACTTACTGGGAAAATTACTTATCCCTCAGAGAGTACCAAATAAAACTATTTCTATCTTTTCCAGGTGCACTAAAGCAGAGAAGCTAGTAACAAAAACTCTCAGTTTATTCTGAGAGCATCACAAGAAACATGGGTTTCAAATATATCCTCCTTGTTCAAGACCACAAGAAGAGCTTCCCCTTAATGCAGAACTACATACCATTGCAGAAACAGCTGACGTAATTTTTACCACAGTCACAGAATCTTCATAGATAGAAAGGACCTGTGAGATCGAGTCCAACCACACACACACACAAAAAAAAAACCTTCAGTCTCAGTCACTAGAACATGCCCTGAAGTGCCACATCTACACGTTTCTCAATGCCTCCAGGGATGGTGACTCAAGCACCTCCCTGGGCGGGCTGTACCAGGACTTGGTTACTCTTTCAGCAAAGTAATTCTTTCTAATATCTCATCCAAACCTCCCCTGCCTCAGCTTTAGACCATTTCCTCTGGTCCTGTCATNCAAAAAAAAAACCTTCAGTCTCAGTCACTAGAACATGCCCTGAAGTGCCACATCTACACGTTTCTCAATGCCTCCAGGGATGGTGACTCAAGCACCTCCCTGGGCGGGCTGTACCAGGACTTGGTTACTCTTTCAGCAAAGTAATTCTTTCTAATATCTCATCCAAACCTCCCCTGCCTCAGCTTTAGACCATTTCCTCTGGTCCTGTCATTATTCACTTGGGAGAAGAGGCCAACACCCACCTCTCTACAACCCCCTTTCAGGTAGCTGTAGAGGACAATGAGGTCTCCCCTCAGCCTTCTCTTCTCCAAACTAAACACACCCAGTTCCCTCAGCCTCTCCTCACATGACTTGTTCTCTAGACGCCTCACCAGCTTGGGACTTCTCCTCTGGACACGCTCCAGCACTTCAATGCCCTTCTTGTAGTGAGGGGCCCAGAACTGAACACAGTACTCGAGGTGAGGCCTCACCCATGCAAGTACAGAGGCACCATCACTTCCCTACTCCTGCTGGCCACGCTATTCCTGATACAGGCCAGGATGCTGTTGGCCTGGGCATACTACTGACTCACATTAAATCAGCTGTCCACCATACC